>VWYH01001923.1:597947-626417 GCA_013399365.1 Pampusana beccarii
CACCCTCACTGAGAAGAAGTTCCTTCTCATATTTAAGCAGAACCTCCTGTGTTGCAGTTTGCACCCATTGCCACTTGTCCTGTCATCGGTTGTCACTGAGAAGAGCCTGGCTCCATCCTTGTGACACTCACCCTTTCCATATTTATAAACACTAATGAGGTCACCCCTCAGTCTCCTCCAAGCTAAAGAGACCCAGCTCCCCCAGCCTTTCCTCATAAGGGAGATGCTCCACTCCCTTCATCATCTTTGTTGCTCTGCACTGGACTCTCTCCAGCAGTTCCCTGTCCTTCTGGAACTGAGGGGCCCAGAACCAGACACAATATTCCAGATGCGAATGTGCTGCCGCCTCCTGCCAGGCCAAGCCCTGCCCACCGCTCTGCCCACAAATCGCCACAAGTTAGACAGGTGCTGCCTGTTTGAAAGAGGGAAAGGGGGAGGAAAAAGCCGCGGGGGTTTCCCTTGCAGTCAAACAGCAAATTCACTTAAATCAAAGCTGGACCTCCGAACCAGCCTGGCTCAGGTTCAGGCAAGAAGTCAAAAATCGCAGCCGTTCAAATAAAGAATAAATTTTTTACAATGAGGGTGGCAAAACACTGGCCCAGGTTGCCCAGAGAGGTGGGAGATGCCCCATGCCTGGAGACATCCCAGGCCAGGCTGGACGGGGCTCTGAGCAACCTGATCTAGTTGTGGATGTCCCTGCTCATTGCAGGGGGGGTGGACTAGGTGACCTTTGAAGGTCCTTTCCAACCCAAACTATTCTATGATTCTATGAAATGGCACCAATAAATAAAATCTGCTCTCAACTGACAAAAGCGCAGTCATTTCTCTCCCCTTTCAATATTTAAACACAACATTTGAAAAGGTGCTATTGCTACACCTGATACAGGCCCAGAGTGATGCTCTGGATGAACTGCACTGTTTACTTGAGGGCCTTCACCAGAAAGCGACGCGGAACATGAGCTCTATGGCCAGATCTTTTCCCCTTGCTGAGTGTCCTCTCCTGGGCCCATCAGCACCTGCAGGCTGAGCGGAGCAGGAGCAGACTGCCAGCACTCGAGTACCAGGCACAAGCAGATGACACACATACTGTGCTGTGGGACCAGAGTCACAGCAGCTGATCGGAGGAAGGATTTGATGTTGGGAGCTGTCAAAAGCTTCCTCTCCTCTAATGTGCTTAGGAATAACAGCAGAAAGGCTTGACCTTTCCACCAGTGTACTTCTGGAAGAAGTGAAAGTGACATTTCTCTTGTTTAGCAGTTAAACAATGGAATTTGCTCCAAAAACCATAAATGCTACTCCCAGGTTATTTTTTGAATCCCAAAGATGTTAATGTTCATCTGCTGTGAGTCTGCCCAGTGTTCTGGTTACCATTATAATTTCATCTGCAGAGTCCAAAGCTGCATTGACCAGATCCAAACCCCAGGATCCTCATGGCCAGAAAGGGAGGACATCATCCCTGCCATTCTCCCCATCCTCCTCCTCTGCAGTTCCCATGACAGGGGAAGACAACAGGAGGGCTACCCATTGCCCAGCATGGCTGGATGGTTCCATGCAGTCTGCACCCTGACGTGGGGGGACGCGCACACCCTGCTGCATGCAGACACCACAGCCGTGGGCACTTCTCATTCCAAACTGACACATGCTCATCAAGGACATGTCAGGGCACGGGTCCCATTTCGGGACCTCTAACTTCATCTACCTACCACATCGTATGCATCTGCTTTCTGGCAGAAGAGCACACAGAAGGAGGAAATGCTGTTTTTGAGAAAAAAGTAACCCTAATTCCTGGGTAAGGCTATCATATTCCTCCTGTTTCACTTACAGAGACTACAGATACATTAACCCACAACCAAAACAGATTTGCCATCCACGGAGGCAACCGTGTTACTAGATTTCAGTAAAGCAGCACACACCAGCCAGCGGCTGCTGCATTCTTTCCAATCTTCTTCAAGTACTTTAATTTCAACAAGGCCTCTCTGTTACCCTCCTCTGGCAGGACAACAGCTCTCAGGCTTTTTCAGTAATGAATACACAGTCTCTTCAAAAAAATCTAGGTCAACCTTCCTTTATGTTTTACATATAACTTTTCCAAAACAAGATCTGTTTTTCTGTACAAGCGTACAGACATGCTAAGTCTTTTCAATACATCTGCCAAATGGTCCAGGTCATGGCCATTTGGATTCTCCATCAGGAGTACAACTCTTAGCACTTCTCTCTGTGAAATTTCAGCTTCTTCATCATGGACCCTCTCTCCAGCCTGCCAAGATCATTTTGAATTTATCTCCTGTGCCCCGCAGGGTTCCTCCAAGTAAAGGATACATGCAAGCTGCATAAGCCAACTTTAAGCTCCAGCATCCAGGTCACTGATGGAGTTAATGAATGCAAATGGCAAACGAGGAACTCCTGCAAGGAAATGTCACGAAGGTCCTGGTAGCAGGGGTCCTGTTGGTGGCTTTGTGTAAAAACATGAATTCCTGACCAAATGCTTCTTTTCAAGCAGCTGCACACCTCCCTTCTGGCAATTTCACCTAGACTATTATTTCCCAATTGCTATGTGCTTCTCTCGAACAAGGCCAACAGCAGTGAAACCTACCACTGAGTCCAAACTAATACATCTTGCAAGGGGATGATGAAGGAATGGGAGGAGGTAGCAGCAGCACTTCTGTGAATAGTCCAGGACAGCAACAAACCAGTGGCAAGAGAGGAGGGATGGATACACAGAGAAAGAGAAGCTGCATGGCTGTTCTTAAAAATCTACGTAGCGTTTTTAATGCTGTACTACTCAGTAAGTGCTTATTTATTGACTGTTAGTTGCATCCATGCCTTGCTAGAGATCAAAGTTAGGCTGACCGAGCTTTAATTCTCCAGCAGCCTATTTTTGCCACCATTTCAAATATAAATACTGTGTTCATTCTTCTGCATGTCTTCAGGGGCCTCTTACATGAGCTCTGAAAAAGCATCCCTAATGAGCATTACAGCAGTCTCTGAAGCATTCAATGCTACTGCTGGCACTGTGCACACAGTATTAAGCCAAAATATTACGGAAATTGTATCACAGTGTTTGACATTAATGTTAAGAAAAGCATTCTTCTTCACCATTATTACTGCATATTATTATCTTTAAGGATTAAACAGGAACAGTGACAGCCAGGGGAAAATAAACAACAAGCAAACGGGAAGGCTGTGCCTGTGGAGTGGTACAAAAGGACCAAAAGATGAATCTCCCATGAGAAATTATTTACATATTGCAGCCTGGTTCTGGCTCCATTCACCAACAGAGTTTCATTAACAGTCTCCCTCATCCCCCGGGTTACGTGAAAGGGGAAATGAGATAACGCCCGACCCGTCATTCTTACAGCACGCCAGCCCTTTGAACAGCACTCGGCACTCACAGTCTGACTAACACCATCGGTAGCAGCTTTCCTCCCAAACTGGCTGGCAGCGGACCAGGGATCTCCCTCCCAGGCGCGCTGCTGCAGACCCGGGGCCAGCTGGCTGCTGGTGGCCGCCCTGCCTCCCTCCGAGCCCCGGCCTCTCCCTGAGCCCCGCTGCAAGCGCCGATTCAAGAAACCCTTCCGCTTCCAACAGGACCCTTTTTGCTCCCCGCTGTCTCACCCATCAGGAGTCAGGGATATAAACTACTCCTTCCCCCCCGTCTCCTTCCAGCAACACCAAATAACTTTGGATTGTTTGCCAGTGTCTCACCCGGGCACTGCAAGGGCTTGCCCTGCTCCCTGGCCTTTGCAAGACGATGGTGGCAGCTCGGCTTGTGAAGAAAGCCAGCACACCCATGGCATCAGGGGACATTCACTTTGTCTTTGAAGCTCACATCCACCTCACGGTTCTCTGTCAGTTGAGATAACGCCTGGTCTGGACTTGCTCACTTGGTCAGGGCTTGACCATGGAGCAGAAGAGAGCTGGGGCATAAACACCTGCCCCAACCTGAGTGAAAACTCAGGAAAACCTACTTGCTGCAAAGACTGGGTTTATCTCCAGAGCAGTTTGCTTGATCCCCAGATTGAGAAGCTGCACGTAACTACTTTATCTGTGGCAATTCTCCATCCAGCTACAAACTTCTGGGTCACTGATCAACCGTAGCATTAAAAAAATATAAATGAAAAGGTTCACATTTAACAGCAACACTAGAACAATAAATTTAGGTAGTAGCAGAGGGAAAAACAAGTTATTACATATCAGACCAGCGAAGATGAGCTCAGTGAAACAGCTTAATTCTTTGGAGAGGAAAATAAAGTGAGTCACCCTTTAAAATTTCAAGCGTTCTTGATACAATCTCTCACAAGACTGCAAAGTACTTTAAAGACTCAGAAAGAGACTGCGGGTGTTCAGATTCAAACATCCCACCTACGAGCAACTGTTTTGATTATTGGATTTCATTCACATTATCAGCTGGGTCCTCAGTTTTCATAAATCTGTGTCTCAACATGAAACCACCTTGAAGTATTTTATTACATAATGGTTGGCATATTTGCTTACTGCAGAAACAACAGAAATTATTACCGCATATGTGCAGCACTGACAACTTCTGTGCTCACCATCCCACCTGACCCATCACACTGCTTTCCTTTCCTGCCCTTCTCCCACCCTGTTTTGGGAGATGGAGAAAACAAAGAGTGCAAAGAGTTATACAAGAATTCATCTTCTCCAAGCTGAGGGACTTCCAAACCAACTGGAAATACATGCAACATTGCTTTCTGAAGGCCATGACAGCCTGAGGTATGTGTAGATTAGGTTCTTAGGGACATGATTTAGAGGTGAACATGGCACTGTTGGGTTAATGGTTGAACTCAATGATCTTAAAGGTCTTTTCCAACCAAAATGATTCTATGACTCATGGGACAGCCTTTTCTAGTCCACATGTCTGTTTTGCATGTCAGTGCAGTAATCTCAAGAACTCCTCCACTTCTTCAGGTCAACAGCACTGGGGACATGTATCTGCAGAAATCATCCCAGCATCTCATCCAGCTCCTGTTCTATCGCCCAGGCAGATTGTTGCTCCCTGCCCACCCTCCCCTCCTTCCTCCTCTCACCCTCTGACTTATCCAGGGACTTACTGTCCATATCAGTGCTTTGACAGTAGCACGGCTGGAAGGTGCAGCATCACATACAGCAAGAGAGAGGCAGGAGTGCGTGCTGCATGCTTAAGCTGGTAAGAAGCAAAAGGATACCCTTCAGAAGATTAAAAAAAAACTTATGTGTAGTCATTCACCATTGAAGTCTTGTGTTTGACATCAGAAGCATAAAGGTTTGACATAATAGCTACTGGCAATCGCTAAGAGTACCAGTTTGTAGAAAGTCAGCACACATACTGCACACATTTTAAAGCTCTTGGAATTAATTCTGTTTTATGTGACAGTAGCTATGCAATAACTTTCCAAGCTGGCACCATCATCTGATTCTTTTCCCCCCCTCCTCAAAAAACGGGCACACCTGTCAGCACAGCAGGGCATACCTGCAGGATAACCTAAGGTACTACTCCACTCTGCTGGCTGTAACAAAAGCAATCATTAAGAGGACACAAAATACTTTCATGATAAATCAAGTTCAATCGCCCAGCTGCTTAGTACTGAGTAATAAATCATAATGAATTAATTTACCATCGATGTGTTTTTGTTTCTGCAATTCCACCTATGAAATATTAAACAGTCTGTAAACGCAGAATTTTATTCCTCCTGCAGTTTTTCCTGATTTTGCTTATTTTGGGTAGGAAGAAGGGAGTGTCAAGGCAGGGACCCATTCCCCAGATGATTAAGCTCTTCACATATTAGTCCACCACTGGCTGCTTCCCTCAACTGTGTACAGAACTGGCTCCAGTGTTTGAGCATCTCGTGGTCCTTAAACTATTTGCCCTCAAGCACTCCTGTAAGACTGGGAGGTGATGCAGGGCTCAAGGTGGCAGCCGTGGAGCTGACACAGAGACAAAACCACTTATGGCCCAGGAGCAAGAGAGGGTGCAGCGCAGGGAATCAAATCGCGCTCTGGGCGTGCATCTCCACCTCAGAGCACCCGAAGCCTGGACATATGCCCTTGCAGAAAGGCTGTTTAGTTAAAAAGGGGAAAAAAGAAAACAAATAGTTTTAAAAGGCCCTCAAGCTCATGAGCAAAGCGTTCATTAGCAGCACAGTCCCACCTCAGCTGGATTTGCAGCCTGTCTGCCAGCCAGACTGGGGGGCTCTCACATTTAAGACCCTGAAAGCGCTGGCTGGGGACACAACTAGAAAAGGGATGTCCATTTGTCTGTCTGTCCCACTCCTTTTCCCTACTCCTTGGCCTGAGTGTTTACACCAGGAGTTGCAAAGAGGAGCAAATCACTTCCCCTGTGCCGGACGCCTGCTTGGGTGCCCATGAGGTGGCCATGAGCACGAACCCACCTTCCTAACTCCCAACAGGGTGAATTTGGGTTCACCCAAAGCTCGTCCAGCTGCTTCCAGGAGCAGGATCCCGCTGCCATGCCCATCATCCTCCAAAGCACCTTGACAGGCTTCCCTATTCATTTTTGGAGAGGGCGGGGAAGCACTGCTCCAAGAGAGAAGGAGCAGCGGGATGGGAGGAATCCAGGCCCAGAGGCACAGCAGGGGCCAACCCAAGTAACTCTGCCTCAATCTTTGCTGCTCCCCGCCGGCCCTGTAAATTTTGGCACCCTGCTCGCTCCCCTCCACCTCAGTCATCCTGCTGCCCAGCTGTGCCCCTTTGCCTTTCTTTCCCTTAACTGACCTCAATAGATTGAGCATCAGATACCAGGCGTTTCACTTTGGGAAAAGAAAACAGCTCTTTTGCTTGCACTGGGAAACCAACCAGGTCCCACTCAAAAGCAAAGATCACATGGATGCATTTCAATGAATTGCATTGGAGAGGTGGGCAGCAAGCATGCTTCTCTTTCAGCCAGACCCGTTCATTTATGTTTTCTGTTGGAGAAGGGGTTGTATTCAGCTGAGTTACTGGAGGGATTAATTTCATTACACAGTGTCTAAAAGCTGGGAAGGAGCTGTATTTGTGGAGGGCTGGATTTAGCAGAGACATAATCAGGAGGCAAATAAAGGGAAAAAAGATTTTTCCATCTGCTAGAGCAGTGGTCTCCAAACTATTTTGATCATGTACCCCTTATCAGTAAAATCTTTTGAGTGTGCACCCCCAACATACATACATTTACGTATATTTATAAATTATGTGTATGTATTACTGAAGTTCTAATATTTTCTTCCCGTATCTCAATGCATCAACCTGCGCACGCACACCCCTTTGGAGACTGCTGTGCCAGATAACATGGTGACAGTGGCCGCTTGGTGCCAGAAGCTGGACACACATCGACAGTGAGCAGACAACTGCTGAAACCCAGGCACTCAGTCCGATGCCAGCTGAAGAGATTTACAGACAAATGATGAACAGGTAGGAGATGAAGAACAGAACAGGGTAGCAGGAGGTCGTACCTTGGCATGCCCTCTAGTACCCTTTTTTGTTCCACCTAATCTTCTCCGAAATGCTCATCCAAGGAAAGTTGTCCCCAAACTGCCCCTCCACAGCCTGCTCTCCTTGGCAGGAACTAAAATCAGGATTACATCCAGTTCTACCCTTCTGCAGCTATACCTGCTCAGGAAGCCACCACAAGCAAAAACGCTGCTTGTGGTGTCTGCTGGGGGAAGGTTAATGGCAAAAATGAAGGGCACGCAAAGAGCCAGAGAGCAAGTGCATCTGTTCACACACGATGAGTGCCGTGATTTAAGATCTGTTCCAAATTGACTACAGTGAACTGGGATAACCACCCTCGTTTGGATTTAAAGGAGATGAATTTTTAGGTTTAACTTTAAGGATGATCCCATGCACAACTCCACACTGATTTAGGAGGGATATGTAAACACTACCATCTGTCCCCTGGTACCAGCCCACCATGCAGGCCCTTAGGCCAGTACCACCATCAAATACTCCTGGGCAACTTTCAGGTAGCGTGCATCTCAGGAAGAAAAAAGAAAACAAAAAGAAACACAGCCAAAAGAAAAAACAGCACAACGCTTCTTTGGAGTAAGAGGGTGTGGTATTTCTCAGAATTTTTTTTCCCTTAAAAGTAATTTTTAAAGTCTCTCCGGACACACACCCTTCATGAAAGAATGTGAAGAAGGAACGTTCACAGGGATCCCAAAAGAGATCTAAATATGGGTTGCATATGAAGTGTGTTATGCATATAATGACCATGTTTGGATAAAGAATTACTGTCACGATGTACCCTTAACAAGCAGTTAAAAACTGAGGTCAGTACTAAGCTACAGTGGTTTTCTGGCACTTCATTTGTGCTTCCTCTGACAACAGGCATTCCCCATTTCTGCTTCCATTTACTGCTATAAAAATAACAGATCATTAAGTTCAGTAATACGTCAAGTATTCAACATATAATTAAATATAAATATGAATATTAACATCAGGTGTGAGGTAAGGTACAGGTCAATTTTATTTGTGTGGAAAATAGGGTAAATGTAGAAGAATAAGGGCAGTACAAGAACTCATAATTATATGCTTATTTTTTCCCTTAACTAATTCTCTTACGGTAAGTTACACATTTAAAATAATGATAGGAATAGATGAGAAAAACATAAGTTCCAGAAGGAAATGTGCTTTAACTTGGAAGTTCTATAAACACTCAAAACCTATGAAGAACTCATTAGAAAATTCTGCTGCCATACATCTCAAAAAAAATCCCATCACCACCCTAATTTGAACATAAGATTTAGCAGAAGAAATCGAAATCCCCAGATGTTGTGCCTAACAAAAAGTAAACACTAATTTTGTGTACTACATATTCCAATAACGGAAAGAAGTTACTACCAAAATTTTCTTTTGTGCTTTCTAAGTAATACAGAGCTGCAAGGATGCCAAGTTGTTTTGAACACAGCCCATAACAGAATTAATTCAGGGCATTAAAAAAGTGCCAGACCCAAGAATCTTTACTACCATTTTTAGGTCATGGCAATGCCAGTAACATACAATTATCCATCTTGATGTACAAAAAGAGTACCAAATAAAATTTTTAAAAGTTACTTTGCTTGTCTAGCAGACACTTTTTTTGGTAGCTCTGCTCTACTACTGAAAAACAAGGCATCAATCCAAAGTAAAGAGTAAGCACAGGAGAAAAAAAATAAAGGTCTTTGAATAATACTAAAAAAATTTTCCACTAGTTCTTTAGACGGAAAGAAAAAAGAGGAAGAAAAGCATTTCCATCCGAAACCACACATGGAAAAACAATTTGGGTTCCATCAACTCAAGGGAAAAAAAAATGCAGAGGAAGTTTTTATTTTTTAAAAAAAGCAACTTAACACAAAACCACGTTTGGCAGCAGGGAAAGCTCAGCTCAGCTGCGGGAGTCTGTCTCCCCACAGCATCCCCTATGGGCCCCCGTCCCCATCTCACCCCGGGTGCCACTCCATTGCTGCAGGGGGGTGACAGCTCTACTGTGCTGTCACCTGTGAGCTGAGGCAATCAGGAGAAAAGCAGAGGTTTTCTGTCATCTTTAATTCCCATATAACTGCAAACATAAAACCTGTGAAGAGATGGTAGGCCAGATCGCAGCCCACGAAACCTGCTGCTTAATGCTGGCATCTGCGACAACTGAGGATTTAATAGACATTTTTGACTACTTTTTGTTTATGTAAGAGCTTCAAAATATACCGGGCATTTACAGAAATGTGAAAAGACACTTTCCATACTACATGCTTAAAACGAAAACAAAGACGGGTCAAAAGGAGAATTCAGTAAAAGATGTAATACGTACTCTTGACTTATTTCAAATCCTATCTCTCACGCTGGGCCCATGGCTGCTCGTCCGAGCCATTTCAAGTTAGTTAAAATTTCTCAGAGTCATTGCAGAGGAAGCAGTTCGGATGGCATTTGCAGGAGCCCCTGCCAGGAGGCTTCTGTTCCCCCATGCAGGAGCAACTGCGGGTACATTTTCCAGCAGGATCACCCTCGGAAGGGACACCGACAGGAAGGGGGGACAAAAGCAGCCATGAGCAGGGACAGCTCGGGTGGAAATAGCTGGTGCAGTACGAGATGACTTCAAATGGCTGAGGGTGGGAGGGAGGAGAAGGCAACTACAGTCACAGCCTCTAACGGGAAACAATGAAGTTTCATCCTGGAAAGCCCAGCATCCCACCAAGCCCCAGTATGTTCTGGATTTATTAGTGGTTAGCAGTAAATGCTTGAAAATAAAGCACAAGAATTCCAGTAAATGGATTCAAGACAGTAATGCAGCCAGAGTAGATGATATACATCCGTATTATATAAAATAATTTATGTGAAATAGAGGCAAGACCAAGGGGAGCACCTTCAAAAAGATGGTTAGGGAAATGTATCTGAACTTCTGCTGAAATTAATGTGAATGGCATCGGATGCTCAGCAGTTCCAAAAATGGGAATAGTAACCCAGTGCCTTCTCTTCCTGGAATCCTTACAAAAAAGCAGCTTTTAAATTATCCAGTTTTAAATTATCTTAAACTATTCTGTACCTAAAATTTGAAATTAAATCTGATTTCCATGAAGAACACCCTCAAAGTGGCCCAAAGTTCCTTTAAATTCTGCTCTCTCCACGTCCTGGCTTTCAGCCTATAGATGTAACAAGCTATTAAAAAAATAAAAAAGAGACCAGTTCTCAGTTTTAACAACCAGTGCCAGTAACCATGGAATGGCAATTAGACAATGGAAGTAAGAAGCAAAAGGGAAGAAAGACAAAGAAAAACCTTTCCTTACGGTCAGATTGGTCACAGGATTTCACACCAAATTCCTTTCAGCTATGGAGACCATTAATACATTATTCGTACTTAGATAAAAAATGTATGGTTTTAATAAAATCTTTAAAAAATGTATAAAGGCTATCATGCCAAATAGCACATACCTACTCAAACGGAGGGATGAATGTTACTGTGGGGATCATGCTACACTACTGTCTCCCTCCCAAAGGGGAGCCAGAGGAGGACACCTCGCTTTTGTAGGTTCAGAGCAACATCTTCCCCTTGGGGAGTAGGAGGTTGTTTTATCCTCAGGCCAACATTAATGTATGCTTAGATTGCCGAAAAGCACCTTCCCAAAGAGAATAATTGGTCCAATCAATCTATAACTGAGGGTATAAAAACAAAGGGGTTGTAAAACGGACACCCCCTAAGCAACAACGGAGACTGTTTTCCCCCGTAAGGCAGGAGGTGGGTGCCAGGTCAAGAGCATCTCATTGCTGATGTTCTGAGGAGCAACACATTTGGCAAAACAAAGGCTTCCTTTCTGTGCTGCTTGTATTTGTTTGCTTTTAAGTTCTTTTTTTCCCAAACAACAACAAAACCAAAACCCGTACACCATTCCTGGCCCTGCTCTCTGGCCTTGCACAAGCTGCAATCTCCTTGAAATCGCAGTTCAGAGACACAGTTTACACACAGCTTCTCAGGCTGGACCAAACATGCTGCAGCAGTGCAATGCTGTGTACCAATCCACTGTCAACTCTTCTATTCAGATCAGATTTTTTTTTAATTAATATTGGCAGGTGACCTGTCCTTGTACAAAACCTACTAATATAAAGTTATCACCAGTGTTCCCACAGCTGGCATAAACTCAAAAGACCTTCAGCTGCCCAATTAAACAGAAATATCACTAGCACCTGTGCCTGCCCACATTTGTCCCATTGAGCAGCATCGTACACAGATTTAAGCCCAGCCCTAAGCTACACTTAAATTACACACCATGTGTGCCCCTGCACATCACCAGCAATTTTTTGTTTTCAGAAACTGGGATAGGAATCAGAGTTGCTTACTGCAGAAATTAAAATCTGCCAATACTTTTAACCAGAATAAAGCATATCTAAAAATGCTACTCTGTACTCCTATGGCAACTTTTCAAATGTCAAGACCGTGCACAACATGCTCTAGCAATTTAAAAGTCTGGATTCCCACCTGGATGACTTACTGGAGAGCGTCACTGTTATAAGCTTCCCTCAGAAAAAGATTTAGAAGACAGCTAACTTGTAATATGCATGAAGCTAGGCATTTTATGGGAATTTTTTTTTCCAATTACTGGGAAAACCTCTCAAGCAGACACCACTTTTTTCTGTTTAGTCGTCTTCCACTCTTTGGGCACGTTCGGGGAAAGACCAAGTGAGATGTGGCATCCCTCTAGAAGAGCACTGAGGAACTCCTGGATTTACACCCAACCCTCAGACCAGCAATACAGGTGAAACAATGACCAGCACGTGGACTTGAAGATGGTCAAGTCACTTCTCAGAAGATCCTTTCCTTCTCTGCTCCCACAGCTAAACCTTGTCCTCCACCACACTTGCGAGGCTGGACCGCAAAAGCAGCCCCGTGCCGAACCCACCACTGCCCCTCCAGAGGCAGCAGGACGGAGCTGAGAGCAGAGACCAGGATGGACCAAGGCACTTCTTCACCGCCCTGCTGCTGCTGAAGACTCCACAGCCACAAAACAAGCCTGGAAGAAGGAAAGTTTTCTAAAAATCCCCTTGCAGCGGAGACATCCTCCTCATTTTATAGGCTTTTAGCAATCCTTCTAATCAAAGCACTCCCTCTCCCATGCCCTCGCCTTTGGGGGTGCTACAAAGGGAACACTGCAGAGAGGAAGCAGAAGTAGCACAACCATCTGTGTAATATCACATTTGGTTGCCACTGTTGCTGCCAGAGTGGCAAATCTTCTGCTCTAATATTGCCTCACAACTACTCCCTTCAGAAGTTGGCTTTTCCATATATATTTATAAAGGAGATAATAACAGGTAGCTCTGAGCAGCCCAACCTCACGCCCAACATTCAGCAGAAATCACCAGCATAAACTAATTAGGAACACAAACGCAACATGCACACAGATTACGGCTTCAGCAACTTCATGGATAAATCATTACAGTCGTCCAGAATTAAATCTGGTTCACAAGGGAGTGGGGGATGATACTAAATGAACAGAAATCCTGTTTTTGCCATTAAATCCCAACGTGCTGTTCCTAATGTCATTGAAAAGTACTGGTACAATGCCAAGTAAGACAAGAAACATTTAGCAAGCAGTACAAATAACCCAGGCACCTTAGAAACCACAGTGACTTAGACATCCTAAGTGTTATTTTCACCTCCTTCCTTCCTTCCTTTTTTGCCCTCTTCAGTACCAAAGTGCCCCACCACAGGGGTTCCACAGCCCTGCTGCTTGTGGGATGCACCGTGATTAAAATCCCTTTGACCAAGGTGATGTATAAACGCCATCTTCTCTGCTGCTGTTGTTTTCTCATACATCACTCACCAACCACTGCTACAAGGTGCAACACCACTCCCTGCTCTCTCTTTCTTGAAGGGGAGTTCTGGCTCTGCCAAAATTTAACTTCTGCAAAAACACCACCAGTCCATGGTGCAAGCAACCACTCCCCAGACCAGACCCATGGGTGCCCATGGTCACTGGGACCTCACCACTGCTTGAGGCAGAGTCTGGCTCACAGGTCACCGGGAGCCCCTCAGCCTGCAGTCCCATGGGCTCCAATCCCGCCCCACTACCGTCCATTTGCAGCAGTAACCCCACTGCCAACCCAAACCTTGTCTCCCCTTTAGGAACGCAACACGATTGCTGTAAAATTCACTCCCCGGAGCTCATCTGAGGATCACAGAATCATTTTGGTTCAAAGAGATCTTCAAGATCATTGAGTCCAACCATTAACCTAACACTGCCACTAAACCACGTCCCTAAGAACCTCATCTACACATCTTTTAGACACCTTCAGGGATGGTGACTCCACCACTTCCCTGGGCAGCCTGTTCCAATGCCTGACAACCCTTTCCAGGAAGAATTTTTTCCTAATATCCAATCTAAACCTCCCGTGGCACAACTTATGGCCATTTCCTCTCATGCTGTCACTTGTTTCTTGGGAGAAGAGACCAACCCCCTCCATGCTACAACCTCCTTTCAGGTGGTTGCAGAGAGCGATCAGGTCTCCCCTCAGCCTCCTTTTCTCCAGCCTAAACAGCCCCAGTTCCCTCAGCCGCTCCTCATCAGACTTGTGCTCCAGACCCCTCACCAGCTTTGTTGCCCTTCTCTGAACTCACTCCAGCACCTCAGTGTCTGTCTTGTAGTCAGGATCCATGAAGACTCCCATGAACAGGCACCTTCTACTTGTTTACCCATTCTTAACCATTTCTTTTGCATCAAAGCCAAAAGAATGTCATGTAGGTCATCAGCCAAGTGGCTACTGGGCTAAAACGTAGTTTAAGTTAAAACAGGTAGCATGATACTGGGTTAATATACAACTTTTTAATACTCTGCTGCGTAAGACTGAAACAGAACTGTCATTTGGGTGTCGACCTTCTGAGCAAGCAGACCTGCGCTGACTCGCTTTTCATAGCCTGCAGGTCTGGACTTTCGTCTTCTTCCTCACATTTACATTTGCATGACGGTTTGCCAAACTATGCAAACCCAGTTACAGCAGTGAAAGGGCGTTGCCAAGATCTGTTGAAAAATGCTGTAAATAAAACTATGGAGTCATATAGCACGACAATCACTTTTTACTTAAATTCAGACCTTTTGTATGGGAAAAAAAAAAAAAGCTGAAACAACCTTAGTTACTAGTTATAAGCAAGACATAAATTTTACGAAATATACTTTACCAGGTGTAAAATCCAACCTATGTCATCTTCAACTGAAAGCATTTATTTGTGGGCACAGGGACGTGACACCGAGCAGGCATGCCGTACGTACTTATCTAACAAGCAGCTGCTCTTCTTTAAATATGAGAAACAATAGATTAGGAAAACATCTTCCTGAGCTTAACTCTGCCACCTGGACAAAACTAACTCAAAAAATCAATAGCTTCATCTTGATACTCAAGACATAGAAGCAAGCTTTCAAAAATGTCAGAATTCTTTCCCAAGAATTAGCAGGTATTTTGTCCTATTTGGCCATCGATGTTCCACTTACAGATCCTTGAGTCTAAACCAAACCCCATTAAACAGAACAACAGAATTCCAATTGGCTTCGAGGGGAATTGGGAAAGATTTGCTGTAATCCATGAGCACCAAATCTGTCAATCACGCTAATCATGGTAACCTCTAGCATTTGCACGTTATCAGAAACATTAAACAACAAGTGAGCAAACATACAGCTTGAGGTATTTCTGTGTTCCTAATGACATGCAGAAGACAATCAAATATTACTTTAAACCGGTGCAGAATTCTCTGTTTATATGGATGCAGTCTTGAGGAATTATCACAAAGCTCCACTAATCTATTTTTATTGAAGTTAATGATACACTCCCTGCAGATTTCAAAGGAATTTGAATCCACGTAAGCAAAAATCACCTTCATTTCTGACAGGTAATCTTTTCAACCTTTATTGTAGAAGCTAGCAAAAAGATAGATCAGGAAAACAATTTTTTAAATCAAAACAACTTCTGTTTTTCTTTTTGGGGAGTTTATAATCTCCATTAAAAAAATCAGTTCCTGTCTAAGCTACAAAACTAACATCTGACTGAAAAGCTATTAAGATAGCAACAGCAAGTGGGATGTCACAGTAAAACCTGAGAGCTTGTTCACAAATAGTTTTGTACCAGGACAAATTGATATCCGTTCCAAACAAGCAATGCTCAAATCTTCCAGATGTAGGAGTCAGGGAAGACAAAACTGACATTTTTAGAGTTAAAAATAAAAAAAGAAATAAAAAGGGGTGATGGGGGAAATGTTCTTAAAACCTGTTCCTCAGGTATTTTCATATCACTATCAAGCAGCAAAAAAGGAAGTAACCTCCCCATTTTAAAATACCTCTGCAAAAGCTGCTCTATTTTAAAAAATGCTAAACACAGCTGGTGGTCCATATTTCCCTCTTGACATGGAAATGCAGGAAAACTCTTTCTGAATCACACTTCTCCAATTCTGAGAGGTGCACACACTTCTTCCCCTGTAGAAGTCATCTCTGTATTCCCTGAAAAAAGTGTGGGGCAATTTAATCTCCATCCTTCCTGGGTTGTTGGTCTCACCTTCCCAAAGGATACAGGCAGAGGGGTGATGCAGGCAGCGACTTCGCAGAGAGAGCTCAAGAGCAGCAAGCAGTAGCACATTGGCCAGCCAGCTAGAAATGACCTCAGCTTGGCTCTTCAGAACTAATGAATAAGCAAATACGTCCTGACTTCAGCTGCAGTTTCCTCTCTTTCCACCCCTGTATATAAGTTATTAGTGCAATTGGTTCACACAATCACAGAATCATGTAGGTTGGAAAAGACCTTCAGGATCATTAAGTTCAACCATTGACCTAACACTGCCAAGTCCACCACTAAGCCATGTCCCCAAGTGTCACATCTACATCTACACAACGCAGCCTCATGCCTCCATGCTGAAGAGGAAGAGAGAGCCACTGCTGCAGCTTGCGCTGGTGAAGCATTGAAGATGTCCGCTGTAAAAGCACACATTTGTTAGCACAGAAAATGCGTATTTACAGAAGCAAAGCAACAGGATACGCCTGAGCTATTAGAAAAACAAATATCCCAGCATGCCACAATAAGGTAATAAAAGATGATAAGGTAGATGAGAAAGAGAATTCTTCTGGTGTTGAGAGAAGAAAAAGCGAGGTTGCCAGGAGGGTACCCACACCCACGTCACCGCACTGGCTGCTGACCACTGCCCTATGTTTGGATGTCCCCAGAGACTGCCACTGTTTCTCTCAACTCCCTCCTTACTTATAGGGAGCAAACTCTGCATTTCAGTGCATGAAGCCCATTGGGATAAGCCTGGAGGGAAGGTCTGGAGATCACAGCTGTCACTTCTATCGCTCACCAAGCAGCCCTTTCACACGCCTCCCCAGCTGTGCCCTGCCACCCCATCAGCCTCTCCTCAGGTACGGGCAGCACCATCCTGCCAAGGGGCAGCTTCAGCTTCCCAACATCCAAGGAGAAAAATGCCAGCAATGGCATTTTGTGAAGGCAACAGACAGAACTGAAGCGCTCCTTGCCAAAGCGCTTTTGACCCCGTACCATCATCTACTGAGGTTTTAAAACGTCAGCGATTCTTGTTGGTGCATTTCTTGCTTCTAGAGCGAAGACTTCAGTAGAAGCATCCTGTGTTTGTTTACATACCTCACCAGGCAATTGCTACTAATATTTTGGAGACAACATCCTATTGCAACACCTGCTTGTACACAATGAACAAAGTTAAGGAGTGATTTATGGCAGAATCACTACAGCATAAAAACAAAACAAAACAAAACAAAACAAAACAAAACACAAACACCACTACATTTTCTCTTGCCACTCTTTCACCTTCTTGGTTGCTTTAAACACTTCATGTGCCGTCACACAGGTATCTCAAGCACTGGAACAGGCTGCCCAGGGAAGCGTTTGAGTCACGATCCCTGGAGGTGTTTAAAAGAGGTGTAGACGAGGTTCTTAGGGACATGGTTTGGTGGGATTTGGCAGTGCTAGGTAACGATTGGACTCAATGATCTTAAAGGCCTTTCCCAACTTAAACGGTTCTATGATTCTATCTCTTAAGAAAGCCTATAAAGAGAATACAGCAGCACAGACACAGTTTAAGCCTCACGTGAGCCACAGACAAGGAGAGCAAACCCAGGCGCTGTTACTGGGGACATGTGGGTGCCGGCTCCATGCACTTGAGCTCTTGGCTCCAAGGAAAATTTAAACTTCTAACTTGACCCGAGTTAACTCAGGAATTTAACTCAAGTGCTCTGTGTGATTGGGACTATATTGTCTTCAGACTAAATAAACTTATCCAATTATTTTTACTTAGATACATTTTGCTGTTTATGAATTTCCAAAGAACAAGTATGTCCTTTCTGTAAACTTTTAACGTTCACTTTAAAAAAAGAATATCTGAGACAAATATGAGCTTCTTGTCTTTCCTGACTTCTACTAATATCATAAGGAAAAAAGCAAGTGAAACAAAGTTTTCAGTAAATGCAATTCTGCTAACATCCTTGCAACATTTCCACTCAAGCATTAGCAAAACATTCAGCACTACAATCTGAAATAATCCGAAATATTACTAATTGATGGCACACTTTTTTTTTGGCTTATTGAACTTCAGATCAACATGAACTTTAAATGAAATTCAGATATTTCTGTAGAATGCACAACAATATATTTTTATTGTGATGAACTAAGATTTTCCTTCTATTTCAGGTAGACCCTGCCCCTCTCTTGCATCCTCAAGACCAGCTACAAGATATTATTATTTAAGCCATGAACACACAGTGGATAACTTAGTTTTTCTAAGCTTGACAAAAAAACTTTTGATCTGGAACTAAGGCCCTGCTCATTCTTCACACACTTTCATGAAAAGTGATTAACGATGTGTTGGAAAATCTGGACTCAGCAGTTTTTCTTTATAGTCTCCCCTCACTGTAGCAGGGAGAACTGGTAAGTGAAATGCAACTCAAACAAGGAGCATTACTCAACAAGGGAGAGAAAAATCCTCCGCTTAACATTAGTACCATCAACGTCCTTCATGCCTACATGAGTGGGACATCTGCAGACAGATTTCAGTGGCACGGTTCCTCCTCTGCCAGGATGGAGCCCTTTTCCCAGCAGAAGACCTCTCAACACCATGTTGCCACCACCCAGCTCACCCAAGTGACGGCCGCCATGGCCGTGCTGGCTCTGCTGGGCACACAGTGACTCACAACCCGGCATCTTCCCCATCACTTCCCTCTGCGGACTCCAGCGCTTATTTGTATACATGCATGGAAGTAACACCACTGTACATTTTAAACTGTGCGTTTATGGACTTAAAAGAAAAAACAGTACGTCAGCCGAACCACTACACAGCTACTCAGCCACGTGTTATCAAAATCCATCAGGTAAAAATGACTAAACCAATTTTACCTCAAATGACAGAAAACGCTCATTTTGTAATTCTGCCCACCTTGGGAACCTGTCCATGCTGAAACTGCTCTGAAAAGATATCAATATCATGCGACAGCATTAAAATCCTTTAATGTCTCCCTTACATACAGGTTCACAAACCTATCTATAAAAGAACGAACAGCACAAGGTGAGCACAAAGCTTTCTCATGAAACCTGAGCAATAACACAATATTACTGCTCCTAGATCCTCTGCCATTTCATCATGTTCTAGTAATTTTCCCAAGGTTGATGTCAACGATCCTCTTAACTGTACTGTTTGCCCATCTCTGCATGCTAATGATAAAAATATTGATTTTCACTTTTGTGACTCAGATGGAATTCGACACAAGAAATCCAAATTGTTTCTCGCTAAGCAATCACAAGCACGAAGAGCTTCACTTGCGTCAAAACGAAGCAGCATCGCTAATACATGACACTTAAAATAGCACTTAATTTTCCCTGTCATTTTCAAAACGAAGCCCTGGTCCAGCAGCAGATGTAATGCACACTGGGGAACGGACGGGTCCGAAGGGCAGCGTCTGCTGGGTGGGGTTTGCCTCAGATGTGAGCCTACACCAAGGAGCATCCTGCCTTCCCTTGAGAACAGTGCTGGGATCTGAACTGACCTGGGCACTTCAAACACCCCCCCACCACTGAAAACCCTCAGACCCTCTCCACAGGGTCCTGGAGAGGCCAGAGCCGTCGTTCCCATCCTGCATGCGATGAAATGTATTCCAGAAGAGAGCTACGAAGATGATTAGGGGCCTAGAGCATCTTTCTTACGAGGAAAGGCTGAGAGAGCTGGGTCTGTTCAGCCTGGAGAAGAGAAGGCTGAGAGGGGACCTCATCAATGCTTATAAACATCTCAAGAGTGGGTGTCAAGAGGATGGGACCAGACTCTTTTCAGTGGTGGCAATGGTAGGATGAGGGGCAATGGGCACAGACAGGTTCCATCTGAATATGAGGAGAGACTTCTTTACTCTGAGGGTGCCAGAGCACTGGAACAGGCTGCCCAGAGAGGTTGTGCAGTCTCCTTCTCTGAAGACGTTCAAAACCTACCTGGACATGACCCTGTGCAACCTGCTCTGGGTGAACCTGCTTTAGCAGGTGGGTTGGACTGGATGACTTCCAGAGGTCCCTTCCAACCCCAACCATGAAAATGAAAATGCGGCTTCAAGTCTGCAACAAAGGTTGGATACTCTGACCTCTGGGTCTACACTTGTACATAGGCACCGGCAATGTTTTATCCCTCCTCCCTTGCTTCATTTGAATGCAAAGCTGTGGTACAACTCATCCCCCTGCCACCCCAGCCATGCTCCAAAGCTAAATCCAGCCTGGCGACCAGCGGCTTTGTGCCACCGCCTGAAGACACCCAGCTCCCAGCGTGGCATCCAGTGTGGCTGAGCGATGCCATTTCACAGGGGACATCACACGAGTGGGATGCCTGGCAAAAAGAAGAGCCTTTTCTCTTGGAAAAAAAAGAGAGAAATTGTAACTGCTGGAGATTTCAACAGAGTGGGATTCATCCCAGGGCTATGAGCCCATCCGTTTCCCCAAGAGACTCTCTTGGCTGTGTTGGTTTCTTCTATATTTTTTTTTTTAAATGTGAACCTGAAACATTCTTCAGTGTTTGAACGAGCAGGAAATCAGCCAAAAGAATAAGCCCAACGGCCTTTAGATTATTTCAAACAATTAACAATAAGCTGCTATTCTTTGATGTAATTATAGAAGCCACACTTCTTTGACGCACGATGGCAAACGAGCATGCTGAAGGGCCAAAAAGAGGTAGATTTTTTTCCGGGAGATAAGTACCTTTTTAAACAACACCTACCCCGAGGGCCATATTTATACAACTATTTCAACAAGCATGACTTTTTCAAGTCCACTATAATCCACTGACGAGAGAGATCAAAGAAACTAACAGGAAGGCCAGGGTGCAATCAAAATATTTGATCGGTGAGAGGTTTCTTATCCGAGCCGTAGACTCCAGGGCATTTCCCTGGGAGCTGCACAAGAAGCTGCCACGAACACCTGGAGGCTGCATGGCCACAGTGGATGGACCCCCTTGCGGGGACATTCCCCTTGTGCCCCAGCGGGACACCGCCAGCACCCGTCGTCCCCAGTCTCCCATTATTTTTGGTGTAGCTACGTTAAACAACCAAGAGTAGAAATTCAATTTGTTCTCTTAAATCCCACCACCTCCCCCACCAAAGTTAAATATTTGGCCTCCGGTTAAACTAAATAGATTTTTTTTTTCCCCCCTTTTAAAATGAAGTCTCACGATCCCCGTGTGACCCCGCTGGGAGGACAGAGGGAGGCAGCGAGACCCCGATGTGCACCCCGAGTGCTGCCAGAGCCCAGTGAGCGTCAGCTGGCTGAAGGGCTGAGATGGGTGTAACGAGCTTTTAATTACTTCCTTTTCCTTCTTTCTTTTTTTTTTTCTTTCTTTTTTTTTTTTTAAAAAACAAGAAAAGATCTACTGGGATTTTCTGATTTTCCTCCTCACACTTTTTTTTTTTTTTTTTTTTTTTTTNTTTTCTTATATATACTTGGCAAACATCAAACAGCTACATATTTGGATGCAACTCACATCAAACAACTGCTTTGATAGTTTAACTTTTGAAAGAAAAAGTAAATTCTTACTTTCTTAAAAGGTTTTACTTTTACTTGTTTGTATATTCTTTAGGTTATCAGCATATTTCTCTAGGCCTTTCTGTCAGCAATACACATATCCTTGTAACCGGAGAAGTATGGGAAACTCTGGAAACATCCAACTGTGTACAAACACTTAAAGCTCAGAAACCCTAATGCAAAACAAGTACCTCTCTGAAACAAACATCTCCAGATGTTTCAACATATTTTTATATATAGACAGAGATATATATAAAAGATGTGACTCAGGCATGGAAAGCCAAAAGAATGTTCTCATTTCCTGAGGCTGGCTAACAAAAAGAAAAAAATATGTGAATGAAGGAACAAAGATTTCGGAAGTCAGCTTTTTCTCAACAGCAGCAGCAGCTTTAAAATGATCTGCCTCCATTCCTTTCTCATATTATCAGAATATTGCCTCTCTCACAACTGCATATATTTACGAGAGGAAAAAAACCTTCTGTTTTCTGGGATATTTAAAAGCACTACAGAAATGTTGCACTTGAGATGTTCCTGCCCTTCTTTCAGTCCTGGCAAAGCTCACTGACAGCTCCCATCAAGCCCCCTTTCCCACAGCAGCTGGAGGGAAACCTTGTCCTTCAATACAAGATGAGGGAACCTCATCCCCCGGCACAGCGCTTGAGAAAAACCCGCCAGCAGGCACCTGTGCCACGGGTGTCCCACAGCTATGGTGGGATTCAGCTTGTGAGACCTCACGGGCACAACTCTTGCTCCATTTTTTTTCCCCTCGACAGTACAAGTGGGTATAGACAGCATCCAATTCCTCTGGGATGTGAAAGCAACGGGTGAAGAAAGCCGCTGGGCACCTTCAGATCATGGAGTCCTGTCATGCCAATGAACGTTAGGTAGATTTAAACAGGCATCGATGTGTTGCTGCTCTCCATGCCCTTTCTAATTAACCTATGTGTCACAAGGGTGGGACACAGGGTCTCCTTCCTCCGATTCCTCTGAGGTAAATTTCTGCAAACTGATTCTGTGACAGCCATGAAAAAAACCACTGCCGGGGAGGTTTCCATTCAGGAAAGGCTGCAGGAGAGGACAACAAGCTGCATAAAGAACGCATGCAAGTGTGCTCTGAAATCCATCTTCCATGCACAACCTGCAGACAGGTAATGCCTCTTTCAGTGCAACGGAGCACGGACGTGCCCCTTCCTGACACCACAGGCAGCGCCAATCCAGACCATCAAACACCGCTCACTCCTCCTTTAGATCTCCAGCACCTCCTCACGGGACCCCACCTTTAACACTGTTCTCCACGGCCACGGCTAAGAACCCAGGCACAACTCCATGCTTCTGCTGAAATGGGTATTTCCACCCTTTCCATGTTCCTTCCCCTCCCCCGACATCACCACCACTCTCAAGATCAAGCAATCTATCCAGGCCGAGACTAACTCAGTTTTAAATCTATTTATCTACCAATATCTCTCGCCACGGGTTTTCAGCTGGCTCACTTCCCTGGTGCCAGCACAATAGATGCTGCCGGACAGGAGCTTGTGGGTCACCCCAGTCAGCTGCAGCACAATTGCATGCTTAATTAAAATGTCTCTGTAATCACCGCCTAGGGGAAGAGCAGCTGCCCTGGCATGGCCCAGAGACGGTCTGCCCTGCTTCATGACACCGGCCAGAGCTGGGTCTGGGAGATGATCGCTGCGGAGTGAATCTCGGCCCACTTACTAGCAGACCCTGGCAAAAAAAATAAATGACTTAATCCAAAACAAACGTTGGCCTCTCTGCCACAAAACTCAAGCCTGGCCTGCTACCACTGCAGTTCAGAAGCGCACGGTGTTCATTCTGCAAAGCTACAGACCGAAATATGCGCCTACTCGTAAGCGTTTCCTCGCGACAGAGGATTCACCAAAACCGGAGGGTTTTGCGAGCAGAGGCTGCTGTGCTGATTCAGCCCTGAACCCGCAGGCGCCGCCTTCCCCCGGCAGCACCGGCCGGCAGCCCATGCCGGCCCGCCTGCCAAGCTGTAGTTTTCATTCCCAAAGCAGAGGTGGAGCGCACCAGGAGACACCGAGGGAGGACTCGGGGATGCTGCGGCTCCAGAAGGCCTGGGGCTGACAGCCGGTCCCTCGATCCCCCCCAGGCAGCACCCAGCCCCAGCAGGGATGGCCAAGCCCCCCCAGAAAGTCCTTGCAAAGCATTAAGGGCTCCTTTCCCTTTCCCAGGGATGATTTGAAACTATTTCTCTGCGTTGCTTTCCTCTCCCCACATCAATCCCACAGCTGTTGCATGTCAGCGTGGGGTCTGGATGGGAGCCACTCTGCCGTGTTGCTGCCTCCCAAATATTTGCTGGCGCCACTGCAATGCTTTGCTGTGGTCTTTCCCAGTGCCCCCAACTACACTAAAACAATATATTAATACAGAAAACCCTTATAATTCCGAGCACGGCAGCTTCCCCAGGCTGCTCAGGCCACTCAGGAAACGTTCATAAAATCATTATATTGTCTTAGTTTCCCAGATTATCCACACCGACTCCCCATCAGATGTAAGCAAAAAATCCCACGGTTTTAACTCTACTGTTCCCACCAGTTTAGGTTTTACTCAATCAAAAGCCCATCCACTAGCGTGTTCCCAGTTCTTCAAACTATTTAATGCAAGCAGTGAATGAAATAACCCTAAATGCACTGACGGACTTAGGACTCACCTTCTTATCAAATTCTGTAGAAGTCGATGGTGGTTTTTTTTTAATTAGTTAAAAAGTCATGGAAAAAAAAGCATGATCAGAGCTGGAATTCAAGGACTTCGTATTTAAAATATAAGGAAAAGCAATTAGTATGAAAAATACAGAGCATAAAACCTCATCCTGAGTGCTGGCCTTGTTGTTACACTGTTTTTCATGCATCTGAGGGTACTCCAAACTACATCACTTTTGCACAGGAATGTGGTTTCAGGCTGCAGACAAGAGGTCCACTTGGCCTATGAATAGTTTGTCACTGGGCACACCACCAGATTCTGCCTCTTGGACCTCACTGACAATCTCCAAAAGGTTTTGCATAAAGGGTTGTTAGGGTACACAAATCCAGCCAAGGAAATTACAGTATCTTGAGCACTTTTTTTCCCCCTTCTATCTGCTTAAAAAACGTAAGTAAGCACTTTCATAAAGACTTAGACACTGCAGGAAGGGAAATACCGAAGTAATTGCAAAGGAGTGTCCTAATTTGAAGAAAAGTATTAACCCCAGGGCACAGTCCTCTGCTGTGTTTTCTCTAATTGTCAGGTTGAATTAGGACCTTCCCCCATCCCTTCACCCTTTCTGCCCCAACACCAGCATTCCTGCACAAGCTGCCAGGGTGACGTGCACTGTAACACACCCCTAAAATGACAAGGACAGGAGACCACGTACATGGCTGCTTGATTCATGCTATGTTCATACAAGGGAAGGCTTTAGCCATCAGAATTTGACTGTCGATTTGATTTTTCACCTGCCATCATGGAAAGACCTGACGCAAGTAATTTCCCTGCCAACTATCAAGCTGCTTTTAGCACAGCTAAGAGTTAAAGCCTCCATATATTGAAAAGTAATAAGAGATTGCATTATGCTGCGGCGTGAAAAACCTTTACATCAGACTTTGGAGGAGAACAAAACACAGATGAATCAGGATGTCTAACCTAACACACTTAGTACAAAGCCACAATTGCAGAAGCTGAAAAGCCTGCCTTAAGTGCTCCAATAATAAATATTTTATTGCAACTTGAAAAAGGATTTGTTAACTATGCAAAACATCCTCTGTATATTTCACGCCATTAACAGTTCCCCTGCAGTAATACATGGAGCCAGTTCTAAGAAAATGACCTGTGAGTTACAACTAAGATTTAACTGTAGCATCACATTTACCTTCTTATTTACGGAGTTCCCTATCAAAGCCAGTAACACCAAGTGCCCAGTTTTGAGCTTCACAGTCTACAGTGGACCAAGAGTTGTAAATACTGTGAGTCTATGCTAGTTTTTCAAATGTAGTTACACTTTGAATAAAGAACAGCTTGCTTTGTTTGGCATTTTACTGCATGCTGGCCTGTATTTATCGCTACACAGAAAAACTTAGTTTGAGCTAGGAGACTACAAAAGCCCAAGATAACACTGGTTCTGAACTGCAAGCTAATGTTTTTCTCCGAACTGCATAAAAAGAGTTATTCGAACTATAACACATCAACACGAGCTCAGCACAAGCAGCTAGAAAAGCCACCCACAAAACGCAGCCTGCAATCCCCTCTGCCCCCCCTAAAAAAACCCCAACTCTCAAACGTTGAAACACAAGCTGCTACCAAGCATCACCCCACTTACAGGGAGAACCGCACAACCCTCCCTGCCCAAAACCTTCTTCTCCAGGACAGAATCTGATCTCCCAGCCTGATGCCAAGCACGATGGCCATGCCCTGACTAACAGGCGTTCAGGTTACTGTGACAGCCTGCAGGTTCCGTTCATTGCAAAACAAAAGCCGTGGCAGCAACTGGAGCTCAAAAAGCCTCCATACAGTGAAGAATTAAAAAAAAAAAAGTTAAAAAGAAGAGTTTTTCAAAGGACAATAACGAGCCCTCTGTGCGTACCTGCTGACCAGATGTCTGCTCCTCTTTCATGTACTAAATCTGGAGGGAGACCTCAAGCCATTATTTCCTTTTTCTGTTTTCTTCCCCCAAACTCAGATTACTTTAACTGTCTAACTCACAGCAAAACCTCAAGATCCAAAATCCCTTAGGAGTTTCAGCCTGGGAAAGCTTTTGAGATCACCCTTATTTTTGTTGAAAAGTGGTTTTGAATGAAACATTTGCATTTTTAGTGGTTTCTTTTTTTTCCCCAAAGAATCAAAACAAGAAAAAAATGCACCAGTTTTTAATCTCCTACCCTTATATTTTACCAAATGGAAATCTATCTTACACAAGCCTTGCCCTTTTGTTTTATTTTGTCCTTAACGGACTGGAATCATCTAAAGAAACCCCCCTCGCCCGGAAGTCCTGCCACCAGCTACCCCAAAGGCACTGACCCCACAGCCTCTCCCCATCGTGCCGCCCTGCCAGCTGACCAGCGCTCCCCACACCGGCCGGCAGCTCCCTCCGCTCCCCACAGCCACACCTGTGCAAGAATCAGCGCCTCACCTTCACCTCCTTAACCGCGATGCCTTGTCCTCGATACGCCAATTCACCCAAAGAACGGGGAGAGGAGAGGTACAGGAGGGACCGGCCAGTTTAGGCAAGGGGTCCCACATCCAGCCCTTGCTGGGCGAGCAGTTCATGTTCAAAGCCTGTCAGCAGCGATGGGAGGCCACGTTGGCTCTCTCAGCTGCGGGAGGATTTGCTTGGCCAGGAGGCGGCCCAGCTTGTCCCCACTGCCGGGGGAGGATGCTGGAGCTGCTGCCGGTACCCGGGGATGGGCGCTCTGCTGCAGCCGCTTCCCTGGGTGTGCAGGACGCACCGCCTGCGCTTTGCACTGAAGAAGCTCCCCCCAGACAGCTTCGAGAGAGGTGGGCTCCCACCAGAGCGCTCTGCTACTTCGTCTCAGCAAGTTTGTGCAAGTGTCAGCTCTAGCCTGACTTCGTCCCAAAATTTCTCGCCCTGCCAGGGGTGTAGCCTGGTTCATATCCCGGGAAGCGTGTACCAGCAGGGCAGCTGGCCCGCTCCCTGACGACTTCAGCAGAACAGATGCCAAATACGCAATTGCTTTATTTACCCGGAGAGGCAGGCTCCACACCGGAGCCGAAGCACCTGTGCAGGGCTGAACAACACGCAGATCCTCGCAGTCACAAGAGACTGACGCTTGCAGCACAAATACTGAGAACTCGGCCACTTTGGGGAATGCAGGAAGGGAGCCTGGTCTGGAAGCACCCATCACCCACCAAGAAAGCAAGTGGCTTTTGGGACAACTAAAATAAACCAGTCACTTTAATACACGCGGACATCTGAATCACGTTACCTTTCTTTTTCTCAGCAGCTAGAGCTAAAGCTGGTCAAGGCTGGCGAGATCCTGCCGCCTCCCCTCCCTTGCCCCCGGGCACTGACCCCAGGAGCGGAGCTGGCCCAGCAGCCCACCTTGCTGCAGACCAGCACAGGGTGCCACCGGTACCTCCAGCCGGGCTTGACTTTGCTGCTGCTGCCACAGCTTTTCTCCAAAGGTGTGGTGCAGAGCTGGAGGAATTCACGGTAGAAAGCAGGCGGGGAAAGATAAGGCGGTCTTTAGCCAGGCTGAAGTCTGTGCGCCAGCAGCCACCCTGAACCTGCAGCTACAAAATTACTCTTTCACCTTCCCTGAACCCCAGGTTTCAACACATTAGAGTAACACTTGCCAAGTGCTTTATTTCGGGAAGTTTCTTCCCAAAAACCAGCTACAATGGATGAGGCTTTGAAACACCATGCGATAAGTATAACAGCCTTTGCTTTCTGTAACCTATCCCCATTAATCTCTCCCTATCATACGACTACTCAGTAATTGTGGGATATGCATAAACCTACACAAACCTCACCACGTAAAGACCCGAGGTTATTTAGTGCCACACTTTTAAATCAGTAACGTCCCTCAGGAAAGGACGTGGTTTAATGCACAGAGCATTACACTGTGCTCACGCTCCATTCAACCTGTGTTATACTTGAGTTTTTCGTTATTACTTCCAGTTTGCTGCAAGCAGGACGCACAGACCACCGCACTAAGCGATGGCCCAGGGGAGAAGGGATCTCTCCCGTGCCCGCTGCTGCCGGAGGGACGCCGAAAGTTCCCCCGTGACGCGGGAACTTCACGGGCGAGGCGGCGGCACACCTGCCACCCCCAGCCCTTCGGCGGGACCCCGTCCCCTACACCAGCCCACCCGAGAGACCAACTCAGCCCCTTTCGCCCCCGCCGGAGCTCGGGAACGCCGCTCCCGCCGCTCCCGCCGCCCTCCGCCCCGCACGGCGCGGCCCCGCCGCCGCCCGCCTCCCAGCCGGCGCCGGGCGGAGCC
>VWYH01001923.1:626637-739392 GCA_013399365.1 Pampusana beccarii
CCACCCGCGGCCCGGCGGCAGCGCCCGGCCGGCTGTCCCGGCTGTGTGCGGGCGCCGCTCGGCCCCCTCCTCATCGTCACCCCCGCCCCGCACAGGAAGGAGCGGCCCCGGCAGCTGTTGGGGGGCCGGGTCCCGCTGCCCGCCGCAGTGACCCCGCGACGGGCCGGGGGATGTTAAACCAGCGGCAAGTCCACGGAATCAGGGTGTTTGCACCTTTCTCAGGAGACGCGCACGGCGGGGGGAGCGGCCACGGTCAGCGAGCCCTGCGGAGTCACACGAAAGAGATTCTGGAGTGCGCCTCTTGATGGGTTTGTTTTTGTTTTTGTTTTGGTTTTGTTTGGGTTTTTTTGTTTGCTTTTGTTGTTTGTTTTTTTTTTTTTTNCAACCTCCCTGGGCAGCCTGTTCCAGTGCTCTGGCACCCTCACTGAGAAGTTTCTTCTCAAATTTAAGTGGAACCTCCTGTGTTGCAGTTTGCACCCATTGCCACTTGTCCCGTCATTGGTTGTCACCAAGAAGAGCCTGGCTCCATCCTCGTGACACTCACCCTTTCCATATTTATAAACATTAATGAGGTCACCCCTCAGTCTCCTCCAAGCTAAAGAGACCCAGCTCCCTCAGCCTTTCCTCATAAGGGAGATGCTCCATTCCGTCATCTTCGTGGCTCTAATATGGTATTGTTTCTAGCAAGAGAGCTATCACCTCACCCTAAGGTGCCAAACACATTCGGGTGAGTATTTGCTGCAGCAGGATTCTAATTTTAATCAACATATTAAAAAATGTAACGGTGTTAATAAGGAATTGCGGTGGAAAAGGCTGGCACCTCGCTCAGGTTCAGCAACCTTTTTCGGAAAGTAAATACAAAAAAGTAACTTTCAACACCAGAGCTGCCAAACCTGAAGGCAGAGGCCCTGCTTTACTTGGAGAGAAGCAATCTAGTTCCAAACCACACAAGTTTTAGAGACTTACGAATGAATGGAAGGTGCATTATAAAAAGCGCAGGATTATTAAGCAATCTGTATCACCACTCCTAGCCATTCTTAATATCATAAGAAGGAAGTGCCATGGTGAAATGAAAAATGCAAATATTTGACTTTCGGGATTGAGGTCATCTCTGTATGGCTCCAAGAAGACAATACGTTCGTGGAATATGTTAAGACACTGAAAATCAGTGTAGGCAGGTACAGGTGAATACACATCAGAGAGTAATTCAAACTACATGGGCATGGAGTACATCTACTTCAGTATCCATCAGGGCTAGGAAAAGAATGTAAACTTTAAGGAATGTAATTCACAAAAGATACTTGACAGATATGCCCCAAGCATGGTTCTGGACAGAACTACAACTGTAAAAACACAGAGACACCAGACCATTGGCTTTTGGTTGGTTTGTTTGCTCCTTGGCACAGTTTGGTTTTGCTTGCCAAGTTTAGAAATCCAAACACAGCAAAATTTTAGTGTCACAGGGAATACATTTCTGTACAAAGAGATAGATGAAATATATGGCTGGAAAAGGGAAAGGATGGTATGCCAGGAAAGGGGGAGATGATCCTTGCCCTCTACTCAGCACTGGTGAGGTCATGCCTGGAGGGCTGGGTCCAGTTCCAGGCTCCCCAGTACAGGACCCATGGCCAAACTGGAAAAAGCCCAATGAGCGGCCACTAAGATGACTAAGGGACTGGAGCATCTCTGCTATGAGGACAGGCTGAGAGAGCTGGGACTGCTCAGCCTGGAGAAGAGAAGGCTCAGGGGGATGTAAATACCTGAAAAGGGAGGGTACAAAGAGGGGGAAGCCAGGCTCTTCTCAGTGTTCTCCAGTGACAGGACCAGAGGCAATGGGCACAAACTGAAACACAGGAGGTTCCCTCTGAACATCAGGAAACACTTTTTCACTGTGGGGGTGACCGAGCACTGGAACAGGTTCCCCAGGGAGGTTGTGGAGACTCCATCCTTGGAGATATTCGAAAGCTACCTGGACACGGTCCTGGACAACTGGCTGAAGTGAAGGTGGCCCTGCTTGAGCAGGGAGGCTGGACAAGATGACCTACAGAGGTACATGCCAACATCCAACAGTCTGCGTGTCTGTTAAAAGATGAAACAGACACACCGAGCCCCCCCCCAAAAAAACCCCACCACACACTAATTTTAACGAGTCTGTCAGCAGAGCTTCCTTGCTTCATCTGAGTAAGTACTCATTCTGTGCCAGTCAAAGGTAACAGCACCCTTTTGTGTTTGTTTCTAACCAACTTTGGGCAGTTTGCTATTACTTGGGGGCAGCTTCACAAATGTCTTTAATTACCTCAGTTTGTCTGCAAGGATTTTCGGGGTGTCTCCCATTGCCCGTCCTCCCGGGGAGCTGTACGAGGCAGCTGCTCCTGGCTGCTGAGCCCGGCCAAAGAGCAGCACCCCTGACCAGCACTGCAGGGAATGGGAGGAGGTGGCTGGGCAGACGTGTGACTGCCAGGGCAGCAAACTCCAAAACAGTAAACTCTGGAAATAATTAACCGCCAGGGCCTGCCAACGAACGCAGCCGTTACGGTCCTTCCCTTAGAGAGCACGTTAATAGATTTAATGGCAAGTGAATTGCACCACGCGCAGTTTCCCAATGCTTTTAAAGATGACATCCCTGGAGCCTCGTCCGCTAGCAATATAATCTCCAAGCAGCAAAGGCATTCACAGAGAGCGGGAGAGCCTCCCCCAAACATGTACGTCTGCCAAACGCTAAGTACGAGCAGCTTTCGGAAACGCCGTACCAAGAAAAGCCAGGAATTCAGTTCCTCAGAGTGCCTCCCCAGGCTCTGTACGCTTTGCAGCAAGTTTGTACCTCGGCTTTGGGGTCTGATTTAAATTTTTGTTGTGTCTTGCTGTACAACAGAAATAAAAATGCTTGATTGCTATTAATTCTCCATTACATAGTAGTTGAGCGTGCTGGCATTCTAATTAACTTGTAAAATTCAGTCCAGAACACTTAAGCAAATAATTTAATAGGATTCACAAACACACACCGCAAACTCCAAAGAAAAAAAAAAGGTCTTTCCTTCCAGTCCAGTAAAATGAAAGCCTATGAGCATTTTCTTCCTATGCAGTTTTTCAAAAATATGGTAATCTGCCTACTTATTTCTGTTTACAAACCCATCGCAGAGTTAAACATTCTATTGCTAATGTACTTGGCATCAGGAGGAGAAGTGCCATTATCCCCAGCAGACGAGTGAGGAAACAGAGACAGAGAAATGGAAATTAAATTCACAAAAGAAGCCTGTGGCAAAGCAGGGACTTTGGACTCGGTGTCTCCAGACCAGCATATTAATCACAAAATTAATGTCTCTTTTTTTCATCCTATCTCTCTGTGGTAGACTAGAGTAAAAAGCAGTTTTAAGTATACATACGGTTTTTATGTTCTGTTTCCAGAGCACTCGAAGTCTTCCATCACTGCTGAAATGCCAATATATAGAACTGCAGCTGGCAGTGGTAGATGTGACAGCACAGAACCTTTACCTACTCAGAGCCACACACATTATCAGCTCTGCTGACACAAAAAAGACCATTATTATAGGCCTGGGGAACAGAGAGACAGGAATGGTTATTGGGGAGATGGACAAGAAAAAGGCTGATTGGTGAAAGAATTTGACAGCATCTCACTGTGATCACAAATATCAGCATCTTTACAAGTTCTTCTTTCTTTGCCACAAAGTGTGCTACAGTTTTGCCACAGTGATACGAAGAGACTTGAATATACAATTTCCACCTGCAGTATTTGTTCTAGCTTTTGCTTTCTCTCAGAACTTCATGCAACTGCGGATGCTGCATTCTTCCTCATGTTGTTATTGACTCCAAGTGCCTGTTAACACAGCAGCCCTGTGGTTGTTTACCTCAATATAATCAATGGATTTCAGCTGTAAACTGTGCCAGTGTTCTTCATGTCAGCGTTCTTCATGTCATACCTTCAAAGCTATGAAGTTAAAGCAACAGCAAACTTTGGCCATTGAAGTATGAATAATTTTTGAACACATGGTGTCCAGCTAAATACTCCTAGCAAAGCTGTTAATGGATCCACAAATAATAAATTATTTAGGTTTCATATTCTTGTTCAGCATTAATAACTTTGCAACTTAGTTGTAGAAATAAGTTTTGACCGCTATTTGATCTCCATAAAAAGCTTTGCTATTTTTGAAAACAGTATATCTTTTACTCAGAATACTAATAAGCTTATTTTAGTGATCATTCTGACATCCTTCTAAAAGCAAAGTTAAATTTCTGCTTCGTGCACTGTAGACGTACCTAGTAATTTGTCTTTACCTTTTCTTGGAAGATGAAAGAAGATTGTGTGAGAATGGGTATAACTTCTATAGACCAATGTCAAAGCCCTGCAAAGCTGATCATTAAAATTCCATATTTAGCAGCATAAATTTCTTCTTCATGACAATGTCGGTAATTGGATGAACACAGTAATGGCTGAAGAGAAAGCTTATGGCAGCACCACAAAACAGGTACTTGAAAAAGTAACTTAATAACTATTGGCAATCATGGTATTATTCTCACATTTTTATTTAAGCTTGTACGCCGCTTGCATTTAACAGAAGAATAGGGAAATTTGTCCACCACAATGTTAATTGTTGTGATGCTTTAAAAGAACTTCAAAACCAAAAGCTTAGTCTGGGTAACTAGATAAAGCTATAAAAGAGTTAATCTAATATAAAGTCATCCTTTCTGTTTAACAGACTATTCTCATTATGCTCCACCTATCATAAAAAATAAACCACTCCCTGAGCCACCCCACATTCCTAACCCACCCATCAGAAATATTTTTTCAAAGTGATCACCGTTCAACTGCAGAAAGTAGTGAACAAATCTGATGGCGAATCCTGCTGACAAACCCATCCTTCTCTACTGCATGTGGGCCATGTTTCAGCACAAGCACCTCTAGCTATTGCAAGATCAGCAGTATCACCATTGCTTAAAAAAAAAGTCAGTGTGAGATGACAACAACTTCATACATTCAGTTAGAATTACCTGTTTATTGTTTTGTGTGGTTATTTGGATGTTTTTGCTAATGCCAGTAACCAGAGGTCCTCTGAGGAGAGGAAATGTAGCTCAGGAATCAAACAGCAACAAACTCAGTCAAGTACATGGGGATAACTAGAATCCTAGAATGTCCTGAGTTGGAAAGGTCCCACAGCTCCTGTCCCTGCATGTGACAACCCCACAGTTCACACCATGTGTCTGAGGGCATTGTCCAGTCTCTTCTTGAACACCGTCAGGCTTGGGGCCGTGACACCTCCCTGGGGAGCCTGTTCCAGTGTCCACCACCCTCTGGGGGAAGAACCTTTTCCTAATGTCCAACCTACCTCCCCTGGCACAACTTCCTGACATTCCCTCCTTCCCCCGGGTCCTGTCATTGATCACCAGAGAGATAAGAGTGCAAACAAGTTCCAACCCGAAGTAATTCAAGTCTGTCATTTTTCTATTTTAAGCTTTTTGTCACTGCAATTTCCACCCTCCACGGAATGTTGCAAAACCTAGTGGCAGCTTTTCTGCATTTGTTGGAAAGCCTCCTCCAGCAAGAAAAGTATGATCTACCCCCTACCCCCCACCACTCTGCAAACTACTGGTTTAACCAGTTCCCAAGAGAAAGGCCGGCTGGAGCAGGGACAGAGAGCCGCCATACCAACAACAGGAGCTGGGTTAAGTTTTTATTGCTTCCAGCAGCTTCTCTGTCTTCCAGAGGCTGTGGCCCTCTGCCCGTGGAGCACAGTGACCACCCACCATATCCCCCTGCAAAGGGTGGCAGCTGCCTCTAGACTGCTGCAGCTTGAAGTAAACGGTGCGACTGCTTGTGAGAGGAACTTGTCTGTATAAATATTTCGATGCTAAAAAGCCAAAATGATACAATTGGTCTTCTCCCTTGGCAAAAGTAATGCTGAGCATCAGCAACTTAACTTTGCAAAGGGGAATAATGACAGGAAAACAGCACTTAGGTAAAAACATTTTTCTGGAGTTCTGCAATGGTTTGCGTGGTTTTTACTTTTGAGAAGTTCGGCATGCTGCAAAGGGCAAGAGATCCAAGAACCAATATACGCTTCCGCTCCAGAAATAGTCTGAGTTTTGTTAGAACAGGCTTCGATTTTCAAGCAATCAAGCTTCCAGATGGAACAATAAAAACAAATAAAACCTTGAATCCTATACCCATATTCAGCTGCTATCCAATGCCTGTCAATTTAAAACACTTTCAAAGGCCATTATAAGAGGACTGGGATTGTGCCCATGCCCAAAACATCACATAGTTTTTTACACCAATTACCTTTACCTTGGATTCTTAAGAAGCCTGCAGGCATTCAACTGACCACAAAGAGAATAAATTATTCGCTAATACCAAAGTGGATTTACTTGTTGGAGCAGTAGCCGATGTGCATTTTTCGGCTTCATTTTACTATATTCTTGATCTTCATTATTCAGTCCAGCCTTGATCCTCAGGAACACAGGACAGGAAGGAATCTTTTAACCTAGGATGCACTTTCTCAGCCTTACAAGACAATATGATAAATTTTAGATCAAATGCAGTTTGAAAAGTAGTTAGATTATTATTTCCCTTCCCCTAAGCATACATACATCTGTTAGAAGTTGACTTTAAATATCAGGCTTTCTTTTTTGACTGTTTTATATCCATTTATGTCAACTTCTTTATGATCTCCCCTCTGACCACATGTTTGTATAATAAAAATAGCCTAACTAAAAATGTATGGCAAGAAGAGAAACACACCAAGCTCTCACTTAAACAAACCAACCAACCACCTCTTCATCCATAGAGTATCTAATTTTTGCACTACGACAACTGTGTATATATAGAAAAATTATCAGAGGGAATTAGGGGAGAGGTAGTTATATCCACTTCAAAGCTGAGTGCTGATTTATAAGGTGGCTAATACTTAAAAATACCAAGTGCAGTCCTTCCACTCAGCATATTAATACCTTCTGCATCCCTCCTCTCCTTCATGTCAGATATTGTCAGATTGTTGGTGACAATCCAATAACACATTTGAAGTAATTTAAATTAGCCTTTTTTTGAAAGCTTTACTTTTTTCTCCAAAAACAATCAATCAACTGATTTCTTTTCCTCTTCCATTCATCCAGAAGTATCGATCACTGTTATTGTGTTCCAAAGCAAAGACTGCAGCTACTATACCAGATCCATAGAATCTTCTCTTCAGTACCACAGTAAACATTCCCCTGTTTTTTATCTTGCACCCGAGTAGCATTTTCTCAGGTAAGAACAAGCATTCAGGGAAAAAGAAAGGCACTACATTGGGTAAAGGTGAACTTTATTGAAGTGACAGCCACACAAAAAGGCCATCAAAGACATATTTCCAACCAAAACACTTATCTGTTCAGACTAGCAATTCTGAAATTCCTACAACAAATAATACTTTTACTTCTTCATACATTTGGTTTCTCAGCTTGTGGGTGGTTACTGCTATTTAAGGGAGATATTTTTCACAGTACCAATGGAACTATCGGGTAGCAGAGGAAGTATTGGTGCACTGGGTGAAGCCAAAGCTTAAGTCAAACAAAACCTAGGTGGGTAAGCTGCCTTCAAAGCCACTTAATACAAACTAAGGAGAGTTTTTAAGTATTCCTCCACAACTCCAGGATACATTGGCTGTTATCAAAGCAAAAGGATGGAGGGAAATAGCCAAGGGAAGGTTTAAATTTAGAAAATAATTTAAGCATGTATTCTCTCAATTATGCTGTGGAGAAGGAGGGTCATGAAAGATAAAAGCAACTCTACCTTCCCACGTTATCACTTCTAAGATGGGTTCCCTTTGGCCACCCTGAACTGCAAATCCAACTGGCCACATCTGCACTACAGTCTGACAAGCTCTGGTCTTCCTATCTTTCAACTGGAGCACATCTTGCTTGCACAGGTGAGTCTCCCTTCTGGGTAAAGGGCAGATAGATGGCACATAACCCATTTCTAAGCCAGCACAGGTAGTTAAAAATGCAGCTACAGTGCACACACAGGCCTGTGAACTCCAAACCACTCCCTTTTTTGGTTTTTAATTAATATCTACTCATATACTCTACTTTTTTTTTTTTTTTTTAATGCCCTCCTTAGGCTTACCCTGACAGCAAGCTGATAGAAGAGTAAAATTTGGGCCTAAGCTTGTAAACTCCCTGGGTTGGGGTTACATTTTCTATAAACATCCTAACAAAATATAGCACTGTAAAGAAAAAACAAATGAACGAACCAGAAAGCAAAGTCAGCACAGTGCTCTTCCAAAAAGAGTACCACAGGTATATAAAGAAGCAGCAGTACTAGTTACAGTTCTAAATTGCTTTTTGAAAGCAAATCACAGCTACAATGCTGTACATTACAAATGCAAATATGACATGTAAAAAGTTTTCTATGCAAAACAATCCTGCTTCCAGTCCACATCCTTCTAAGACACTTACTGCAAGTGCATATTAAACTTTGATATAGTTGTTTACATACAGTTTATTGCCACAAAGGTAACTTCTGGCAATCTTAGCAAAAGAATACAGCTTAGTAGCAGTTATTAAAATACCTTTATATTAATTAAGATCTTAACCTTCTATTGTAAAAAAAATATACATAGAGTAATGCAAGAGGTGTCCACTACATTCATAGGTACAATGCTTGAGTTTTACTACAAACAGAGAAAGCTCAACTCAGACTTGAAATAAGTCAATAAGCAACTGTTATTTAATACAGCCAGTGATACATGCTACTTGCATACATTTATTCACAGTTTACAATGTTAAATAATCTATAGTTCTGAAACATGTGCATTTTAAAAGGAACTTGTCACAGCTCTTTAGAGAAAGCAGAGCAGACATTGTGCAGAAGAGACTAAATCAGGTCAGCTGCAAACTGAGTTTGAACAAAGACAAAGTCGTAACCCGCTACTCATGTGCTTCCATTGTTACAACTGCAGCAGGAGAATGACTTGCACTTATTTTAGTGCATATTTCAAATCTCTCCTGTCATTCTGTTTTGGTGCTCTTTTGAGTGACATTAACCAAATCCAGCTGTGAATAAGCAGCTAAAATTCAACATCTGAGATTAGGTGCAAATCATAAATGTTGAAGATATGGTAATAATTTCAAACTCAAATGCTAGAAAGCCTAAACGTAGCTCCATGTTTGCTATCCACATTTCCAAACTACAGATGCCTAAAATACTCATCCCCATGCTACCATTTGTCAGTTCTGTGATCTAAAAGTCCACAGAGAATGTTTTCATTGGTAGCACACACCATAAAGATTCCAGTTAGAACACATATTGGGGGGGAAGACCATGGAAAGGAATTAAAACATCTAAATAAAGCCCACTGACTTTGCTAATTGTGTATTGAAACATATACAAGAAGGAAAAATTTAAACCAAAAGCACAGTTATCAAACAGTTTATTTTCAATGTGTGCTGACTTTCTGCTGTTCTTATGTCCAGGTTAATCTCAGTCCTAAATAAGGTAATATTAAAGGAATGAGCATAATTTCCTCAGGGCCTCAACTAAGACAGATAGGAAATACTATTTCACATTGGTATGTATACCAGGGAATGATTCACTACAAAACAGCACAGAAAGCACAAAAACATGAGTGTAAAAGATGGAAAGACTCTCATTGGAAGGTAAGCAGGGTTTGAAAACATGTATATGCATTTTAATAACTTACAAATAAATTAAGATGGTGAAAGGCAACATGGACTAAAACGGGGAAAAGAAGACTGAAGCTAAAAAGAGGTGTGCTGATAAAAAAAGTAATTCTATAGCAGAGATGTATTTTTCTTGGGAAAACCCCCAAGCATTCTGTTGAATAACCTGGAGCAGAGATTATCTCATTTGTGCATAACGTTTGTGCAAATGACACATGCAAACACAGAAGTGAGAGGATAGAACTTCTTCAGTCATTAGAACACTTGAAAGATGCATCTATTGACAAAATTCCCTCCCTTTTTCTCACAAGTTATTGTTAGGAGCCTGACCCACAGACTCAGATTTAGTGTCTACAATATGACTAAATGAGTATGAGTAGTCTTTTCACCTCAGTACAGGCATCACTACAGTAATGAAACATTTCTTCCTCGTCTTGAACACAAACTTCCAGCCTCAGGTTAAGAAACCACAGTTTAAGCCCTTTCTCCCCAATCTTCAGCTCACAACCTCTGATTCTTGGAGTACCACACCAAGACTTCCATAGATGCCATTAATCTCTCCTACAGTACCATGCTTCAGATGTGTCTAGCATTATATTTCATATAATTTTAGGCACCCTCTACATTTTTTGGACCGTTACCTTCATATTTTTAATCCAGCTTTTGAAGAAAACAAAACAACCAAGACAAAAATTATAGTCAATTCAAAGCAGAAAATGCCATTTCTGTTTCTTAATGATCTTACATTTTGTAAGCATCACCAGAGAGGAAATAACTCAATTTTGATTTCTTCAGTGTGCAGACAACACTACTAACCGTATTAGTGAGCTGACAAAAATATGTGAAAGAAACTGTAAACACTTCATAATGCCTTAAGTTTAGTTATTCCAGTTATTATGTTAGCCCAAGTTTCTAAATCATTATCAAAAGATTTGTCACAGGTTTGTCAAATTCTGTTTCCAAGCAATTTGCAATTAATTCGTCACTTCCCATTATACTCCTGATCATCAGCTTTCTCATTTACAAGAGGAATAGGTCACTGCTGTCAGCATCATATTGAACAATTTTTCAGAGCTATCTTAGAACCTAAAAAGCTGAAAATAACACACAGATAAAAATGTGTAGTTCAATGCCATGACACCAAAAGACTGTTGTTCTACACTGAGATTTATCTTTTTGCAACTGTGGAATGTGTTTAACGATTCAGTGTTTCCACTGCCTCATCGAAGTCCCGACCAGCTGTGGAGGTATGAAGCCCACCCAGAGGGCCGTGAGGTACTCTCTTCCTCACCTGAAGGAGGAAGAAAGACATACTATAAACCAACTTTATTATATTAGACATTGTATCATTTGGTTAAATGACCTTGTTTTTCCCCCTTGCCGCTTCTGTTCTTTTTTCAAATACTCAAACTTGTTGAAAAGATAATATTCAATACTTTCTCTCAGGCTGCCATAGATGTATTCGTGGATTTTATCACAAAGTCTACTTCACTCTGGGTACTTAAGGATGTGTTAAAGAAGCCATTAATCACCTTTCTCCAGAAAAAACACCAGTCAGTGTTGATTAGAGTGCCAGAACAACATCGAAATACTATGGACTTAATTGACATCTCATCTTTCCAAATGCAAAGCCTACCTACTTTGCTACTCACCTTATTCACGTGATTTTGTTCACAAGCTTTAAGTGCTTCATATATACATGGTACTTACTCTTTATATTAATTTAAAAATAAAGAATAGGTCAGTTGCTAATGAAGTACAAAAAGCTACACGTTATTGAGGAGTGACGAACAATACCTTAAAAAGTGTTTTTAAGGGGACAAATGCTGAGGGTATTTGAAGCAGAGCCAGATCATTATTATACTGTCAGCTCCTGGGTTAATTTCTTGCAAAGGCTTAACTCTTTTTCTTTCCTTCCCTAGTCCCTTTATTTATTAAGTTAAAAGCATATTTTGTTGAAGAGATTTTTGAAGTTAATATATTGAAACTAATATTAGATCTGCAGTACTGCCTGGAGAGGACCACTTATCTTTTTAGAACACCTGCCAAAAAAGTAATTAATTTATAGTAACTTCTATTTTAAGGTCACTTTGACAGAAATCTTTAATTCTACTGAAAATGTGGGCACATTACATTTTTACAACGTATTATCCTCTTCCTAAAACGTGTAAGTTTCAGAAGAAATTACATTTTACCTTAATTTTGTTCATATGTTTAGCTATTTGTTCTGTTTTCTGAAAACTGAATAGTAACTTCCCAACAGAGCTAAATGTTTTTATTGCTACCTCACTGGCATTACATTGCTAAACTGTTTTTCCTTAAATGTCTATAAAAAAGCAAGCACAGAACTTCAGTTGCCGGTATTTCCACTTTTCCATTTTTTGCAATAATGTTTTAATCACCACCTACCTTGGGCAATTGCAACCAGCTTCCCCTTCTCTTCAGGGCTGAGCTGCAACATGGTGTCTATTACTGGGAGCAGCCTTTCTTTCTCGCTTCCTGATTTTAGAAATATGAACTGCAATAGAACGTTCTTCAAGTATTCTAGGTTAGCCACAGACTTTTCTCTCTCTTGATTTCTTTCCAATCTTCTTATTTCATTCTTAAGAAGCTGCAGATGAGGGAAAATGATGAAATATTGTTTGTTTCATGTAATGAGAAATTGAACAAAGGTCTTTCGAAAAGCTAAAAAGCTAATTATGTAGCTTGCTTCAAAAAGAATGATGTGTACACAGCAACATATTCTGGACAAAAATCCTGTGATACTTGAACACATGATAATACAGTCCAGAAATAACTTTCAATTGATCAAAAAATATATTTTTTTATAAAATCTGTGCAGTAGTTAACATGACATACAGTGCTAACTATTCAATTTCATTGATAAAGAGCTGAACAGTTAAGTAAGCAATGTGGATCAAAGATTCAACAATATTATCACTTCATTAAGAAACATTTTATAAAGGAAAGCTTAGCATATTTAGAGAATATGCTAACTTCCAAAGTGTTTTCAGAAAACTGTGGAAGGTACAAACAAATCACACTAAACTAGTAGCATGCATACCTCTAAACATGTATCTTCTTTTATTTTAAGACAGTTAAAGGGGTTACAGGAAGAGAAACCAGACAATGCTTCCCTCAGGATTTACTGCCTTAATTCAAGTGAAAACAGTAAAGGCACATTACACTCCCAAACTAAAAATCTGAAGTCAACTCTGGAAGTGCTAATTAGTCCTGTGGTATAAAAGCCCTTCTGAAATTAAGTTTTGCATTACCGGATTTTTATGTACTGGGATTTTTTGAAACTTATTTGATGTTAACCGTCCCCACATTTCCTACATGTCTACTAACCTTAATTTGTTCCATTAGGATTGCATTGGTTGCTTCTGACTCACGAAGTAATTCATTCAAGTGATCAGTGCTCTTCGCTGTTGTGTTTAGTTTCTGAATCAGTTCATCCTTGGTGAGTTCTGTTTGCCACTGAGTTGGTTCTGCAATTAATTTGAAAAGAAAACTGAGAGAAGGAAAAAGCACTTGCATCTACTTTATACTAACTTAACATGAGGACTTGATTAACATAGCGTTTCAGAAACAAATTCCACACGAAGTCAGACTGCAAAATGAGTGGGCATCATTGCTGCTGCTGCATGCTTTTTTTGTGAAGTATTTTTGCATATATATTAGAAGGAGTTCAGCGGATCAGTTCCAGGTACGTCAAGATACACGGGTTTAATTTACCCCTTGTTTCCTACCCATAGATGGAGATTTTCAACAGCTCTCCACAAAGTACTCAGTAGACTTTTAAAACATGATCAGATGCTACCATACATGTTTCTGTTTTTTGTGGTTTGTTGTTTTTTGGTTTTTTTTTTTTGTTTTTTTTTTCTTGGTTTTGTTTGTTTGTTTGTTTTTGGGGGGGGTGCGGCAGGGGGGTGAATCTTAGAACACTGTTCTTCATACAGGCTTTCATTTTCCTAGAAAAAATACCTATGAATAAATGCCTGTTCTAATAAGTCACATTAAGATGGACATTTTATCCTTTCATTAATGAGAGTTAAATCAACAATTGTCTCTAGTAGAGACTAGTTCAGAATGCAAAAAGCTCTGTAACTATTCACTGACTTGCTCATCCAGTTTTTCGCTTTGGAAAGTCACAAATATAAAATCTTTAAATCACTAAAACCTGTAGCAAAGTTTTACTGTTAGTCCTTACTCAAGGACTCCTACAGAAATTCAGGAGGGTGTATGCTCAGTGGCACTTAAGTAGACCTGTGTCTGGAACCTAAAAGCATGAAAACACAACATTCTGAGGTATTTTGAGGGCAGAAACTTCTGCAACTTACATATGCAAGTGCTCCAAAAAGCCACATGTTCTACCTACCAAGTTTTACTCCTGGGGAGTTCAGAAGTTGTTCCAAGGATGGTATGTAGGTGCTGGATGAAGAGACAGATTCTGTGTCCGTTGTTTCCATACCTTCTCCCTCTTCCCTAGCTACAGTGTGCACATCGAGAACAGGAAGGTCAGTGTTTCGCCGTTCTCTCAAGTTCTTCATTGCTGGATTTGAAACAGCTGGACCTGAAAGATACTTCCTGATGTTTGTCATCAGAATGCAACTGGTGGGGCTATTTCACAGGTGTGACAGTCTCAAATTGGAGAGCAGTACATAAAATAGTCTTCAAAAAGCAAGGGGAAGAAAGGTGAAAAAAAGAGAGAAAGCCAGATACACACATAACATTTATAATAGAAAATAGAGCCTTTCACTGCTCAAAGACCATTCCAATCAAAGCCTGTTTCTAAATCCAAACTTTACTGGCAATTTCTGTTTTAGTGACTATGAAATTTTCATGCAACTCTCCCTGAAGATGTGTTACTACGCATCTGTGTTATATGACAAACTATGGCAAGAGTGCCAAATGTTTTTAATGCAAAACAGAATTAGCTTTTCTTTCAACCAGTCCTATGGGAACTGCAAATTTTTCAGTTTAAATACTGTGTGTATTATCCTGTTGCTTCAGTAACGTATGGAAAGAGTAACTTCTTAAACTGTTACTGCTACTCGGCAAATGTCCAACTACATCCTAATTAGTAACTTTACAGATATAAAAATAGTACTTGAGCTTGAACACAGTCAAATCCTAAATTAGGAGTCAAATAGTAAGTAGACCAATGACAAATATTGTTAAAACAGCTTTCAATGTACTTTTCTTTAGCTTTATCCCTCTTACTGGAGGCAGAGGTCCAGTATGCTCCAAAATCTGAGACAAACTGATAGGAAGAACACCCAATATTTACAAAGTAATCTATCTCCCTTCACCCGTCTGACAATGCAGGTACTGCAGAAGAAATAACACTAATGCAGATTCTAGAACAGAACAGAATAGTTCCAGTTGAACGTGACCTAGAACAATCACTTAGTCCAACTGCCTCACCACTTCACGACTGACCAAAAAGTTAAAGCATACTATTTAAGGGCACTGTCCAAGTGCCTCTTAAACACTGACAGGCTTGGGGCACCAACCACCTCTCTAGGAAGCCTGTTCCAGTGTTTGACCACACTCGAGGTAGAGAAATGCTTCCTATACCTCCCCTGATGCAGCTTTGAACCATTCTGACGTGTCTTGTTACTGGTTACGAGGGACAAGAGCTCAGCACCTCCCTCTCCAGGACATGCCTTCCAGCCCTTTCACCAGCTTTGTTGCACTCCTCTGCACACATTCAAGGACCTTAAGATTCTGAAGTGACAGTAATAACAAAGACAGGTTCCCTATTTTGTATCAGTGGACTGATATGGCATGCTGCAGGTTCTCCAGAAAAAGTTTCTGATGTATTACAGAACCATACATGATAAGCACATTTTAGATTCAGACTCAGGTACACAAATTTGTATCTAACCTAAGAAAACCTGGTGTGATGACTGAAAATTACCTCTAGTGCTTGGTTCACTCTTGAGTTGGAAGAGCTGAGCCTCTACTCTGGACAGTTGCTGCTGAAGTGTCTCTACTGTCTTCCTGTGCTCTTCCTGCAGGTTCCTGACTTGATCTCTGAAATTGTTCCGGAGAGCTTCGTTCTGGGCTGTCAGCTGACTCAGAGACTGGGCATGCTCTGTTTTCATGACCATGTTCTCAGATTGTATCGTGCAGAGCCTGAAAACAGTGTACACACAAAATGTAAGAAATGAACAGCAAAACACTGACATTTTTACATTTCAAGATTTTTATAGTTTACAGTAGTTTTCAGTTTTCATGTGTGTGATTATCTTGGAAAGACTGTGCAACCTTTTTTCCATTTAAATTCCTCTTTTTACAGGGAAAATCTAAGACTGAGAAAGTTACACTTATTATTTATCATATGAATGCACTGCACTATTCATTTCTATTTCAGAACACAAAATTCAGACATCTTCGGGAAAAAAAGGAAAGTATTAGAGACACTGTGGTCTAAACATTCCTAAATTCTAAACTCACAACATGATTGTTTATAGTGTCATACAGCGCACATCACTTACCTTATACTCCACTTCCTTTAACATTTATTTACCAAACACTTACGCAGGACTTCTGAAAACATAAGTTTCTAAGAAGCTAAGTTTAATTTTTTTAAGCTTCAACTTTCAGTACAATATAGTGTAGAAGAGTATAGTTGTTAGCAGGAAAAGTGCCAGTAACACATCAATTGTACTTGGTTTGGAGGTACTCCAGAAGCAAGATAAAATTGTCACAAGCAATTAAACAAGTGCATGTATGGAAAGACTAAGCATAGGACTTGCCCTTATAAGCATACAAATTTAAATATAGCCAGAGCAGCAAAGAGCTTGTCTCTCTGGGTACAAAGGGAACCTACTGTGATATGGGTTGTTCCCAGAAAAATGCAGAAGGACATAATTTAATTACAATGAACCATCATGTTGCTATCAGGAACAGATGAAACAGTACAAAGATGGAAACAAGAAGTCAACAGTTCCTAATACTAAGCTGTGATTTCTCAATATTTCACATGAACTTCTTTGTACACTAAATAAGATAACGAAAGACCCTTTTTTAAGAGGTCAAGTATTAGGTACATGTGTGATTTTTCAAAAAGTGATACAAGCTAAGCAGATTCCTTTCATTGCAAAAGAAATAGCAGATTAGGACTGTGAGAAGCACAGACTTAAAAAACCAGTACTTTCCGTAAGAAAGGCACATAGTAGATGCAGGACTGGACATTTTTTCAGTAAAATTGTGTGCTCTGCATTTAACTACCTTATTTTTCTAATAGGAAACATCTGTAAAATTTAGCTGAGCAGTGCTACACAAATGTAGTGCCCAGTATTGGACTTAAAAACAGTCAATGTGCTTAAAAAAATGTTAATTTTTATGTCTGATAATTAACAGGTAGAAAGCTTGCGGAAATCTCAAATTCCCTGATCAGCTACTACTTCATTTTCATCGCTGAAACTTCCGAAAGCTGATGAAAAACAGCAAACAATTATTTTGAAAATCCCTTTAAAAAACTTTCTTAACAGTTATGCCCTTTCTTTGGGAAGTACAGTTAGAGGCCACTACATGCCCAGCCCTTGAAGTTCACACAAAATAAAATATCTGGGTTTGTTCATCAGCAAACCATACTTTTCACGGAGTTCTGCCTCTTTTGCAACAGTCTCTTGCAGCATCTTATTGTGTCTTTCCAGCAGGGTGTCGTGTTCAGACTGCAACGCCTGGAGTTCAGATGCATTCATCTGTGAATTACGCTGAGCATCTTGCAGCTTAACTTTCAGTTGATCTATTACCATTTCCAACTGTTCTCTGCAAAGGGAAAAGAATAAATAAACAAGATACATTTAAAAATAATTATATTATTTCAGAACCTATATTATATCCACAACATTTTGAATAGCTGATTGACATTTATTAATTCAAATCAATATAGCACCATGATAAAAATAATCTTAGAATGTGACTGCAGCAGAAACAATTAGGAAAGTTCTGATTGTGTTTCAATATACACACAAAAAGGTTTAGCATATCCCAACTGAACTGCTAGGAACATGACTACTGGAATGGGTAGTGTGATTGCTACTGCTTTCTACTTCAAGCTGGTTTGGAGGAACAAGACAGACGGACAATAATATGTGGAATGCAGATGGGAGAAAAAAGTTGTTCATAGAAGCGGTAGACTTTTCTTATTTGTTTAGGAAATGCAGTTCAATGAGACTGAGTACAGCAAACGACTAGAAAGCAACATCAAAATCCATAAAACCAGATAAACTGTTGGACAGAAATAAATCCAAATCATATACACCACAAGGAAAAATTCTTAAGTCACACAAATTCTTCTTTTATGTTTTCTGTATTTATATAGGCAGACATCTCCATTATCTCAAGAACTGTGTATCTCATTAATCCTTAGAGATAATACTTTTCAAATAAATGATTTACAAGTATTTGTCATCTGTTTATTGCTTTATTGCTTCTCCATTTTGTTTCCAAGGTGACCCTCTTTCACAAAAACCTAACAATAGCAGAACTTCTTAAAAATCTGCAAAAAAGAGAGACAAAGAAATGCAACTCTTGCAGTTTGCTTGCTTCAAAGAAAATAAGAGGTAGATGTGTTTAAAAAACAAACAAACAAACAAAACAAAAACAACCATAAAATCAAACTCCTCTAACAAAAAGCACAGATCTCCCTCTGGTGGATTTTCAGCAGCAATTGCATGCACTGTTTTACGACCTGTGTCAGAAATTACATTTGACATAAACACCCAGCCTGTCACCCAGGATAGCTATCAATAACTTATAAAAATAACTTAGAAAAAATTATCTACTTTTGCAGTGGGTTCAGACATTTTCTGAAGTGAATCTGAATTTACCTAGCTTATGACTATACTTAAATGATTTTCAGGGAACTTTTGGCAGTGCAGCCTTTTTTCCCCCCTAGTTTTTCCTCACATAAAAGCTAATAAGTATTTCCTAAATCTGCTGGAACTGATGCCTGAAGTGGCAGCCAGAGTGTTATCTACACTAAGCCATTCCTTCTTGAAAAAGTTCAAAGTGAGGTCAGCTGAACAGTACCAATCTGGTCTTCTCTCCTTAGTTGGAAATGGCATGTTGCTGCAATACTTTCTGGCAGAAAAAATGATGTGTCAGGTCTACACAGAAGATGCTGGCTAAGTTTTTGCTCATGAGAATCTTTTTAACACCTTACTTCTCCCTCTGACTGTAACAACAGGTAATCTACAAAAAAAATAAATGTTAAAAAAGACAAATCAAGGAACTAGAAAGGAATGCAATACCAGACCATGGTAAAAACTTATGATCTTTCTTCCATTCAGATTTGCAGAGCTACAGTTAGATTACAGATCAGATAAAGTTTATAGAAATGAAGAAGAGGTTTTTGTTGGTTTGTTTTTTGTTTTTTTTTTAACCCAAAGTGACTTGGGAAACAAACTGCATCCCTTCTGATATTTTCCTTGTTCAAGCAAATAGTTAAATAGTGGAACTCACTTGTTGGTCAGAAACTAGCAAAGGCAAGCACAACAACTTGAGTATCAATATTTTTCTGCATACATACAAAGATTTTAGTTTTACCTTTCTTGTTTGGCTCCCTCAGATTCTGTCTGAGAAGCAGATTTATTCTTTTGCTGTTTCAGAACATTATGAACACGGACTTTGTAGCTCTCAAATTCAGATGTAACAGATGCTTGTTCAGCCTATCACATAGAAAACAAACCCTTAATAAGTTATGCTATTGACTATTACTCACTTATTTCTCTAAAATTAAATGCATCTTACATTAAAAAAATTAAGAACCACCTGTTGTATTTTCTTCTTTTAAGTGGATAATTAAAATTGTGACTATCATAACAAATCATGTTTCTCTAGACTTTAACTGAATATTGTAAAATGTAAAACTTTAAAAAAAGAGACATTAATTTTCAACATACCCCTATTAAAGAACAGAAAGAATCATGCAAATTCAAAAATTGCATTCAACAGATTCACAAGCAAGCAGTTCTCTCAAACAACTTTAAATGAAGGCAAAGGTGAAAGAAAAAAAAAAAGGATAATTGTTTTTCTTTTATACCACCCAGGTGTGAAAAGTCTAATACACCTGAAAGTTATGCATAATTTTGAGGACTTAACTCAGTCTTGTAATGGTATTACACAGCATAAGATATAATATTCTAGTTGATTGTAAGGGTGTTTGGTCTATTTTATCTTCTAAATTCAGCTGATACATGTGTTTCTGTAAACATAGAAAAATCACCTCATAACACAGTTTCACCCTTGACTGTACACTATACAGCAAGAATTATTCCCATCATCCAAGTATTCATGTTGTATATTTTTCTAAGAAAACACAGATGCAGATTTTTCATTCCTGGATCTCAGGAGAAGCTCAGGGATTCATTAGTCATTCTGGAGATGGCTAAGATGCTCCCATCTCCAAGAGAAGGATTTTGGAAAATTTCTCTTCAGATGAACTGGTGACTGAAATTCCACAGTGCTGACCCCAACTAGCCACTGCTCCAAATTCAGCTCCAGCTTTTCTGAAGTCCGTAAGATTTGTAGGCATTTCTTTAAACTAATCCTTGTCTTTTCTTCCAGTCAAACTATGTGAGTTAGAATATTCGTAAGTTCTCAGGTACATGACCTTAAACATCAACATGACTTTTGCTTTCTAACCTACCATCTGCTTTAGTGTCCACCTTTCCTTTGGACAGAATTTTCCTTTGTTAACAGCCTTGTAGTAATATCTGTTTTTCAAACATACGACACCTAAAGAGGAAGGCTAATCTTCCAACAGCTTCAAGCCATGCCATCATGGAAGATCTATACTCAGACTGGTTTCACAAAATCAAGGAACAAGCCATCATGGATAGGTACCATAAATCCCCAGTTACGAAGAAAGTATTTGTAAAACCACGATCCATATCTACCAGCATGACTCAGGCAAGCCTCCTGTAGAAGCAACCACAAAGTTTGTCCATTTCAGTTCACCTTTTTAAATTGCAGAAGGTTTTTGAGAGGCTGAATTCAACTGTTACATATCTGCTTGATGCATACCTATCATACAAAAGGGGTGATAGTGTGGTATTGTAACCCTCATAAAGATAGTTTGAACATAATAGTCTCACTATCTTTTGAATCGGCTGGTCTCCAGTGTAAACACTATATTCAAGGAACATCTAATACAGTATCATACGGACAAAAAGCCCAGAAAGAATAAAAACCTCAGCAGTAGTGTCAGTTTCACATGTAGCTCGGCTGCCAATTAAGAAGCTGCTCATCTAGCAGCAAATTAAAAGGTGCTTGCAAATACTTTTTCCACATTTTTAAGTGGTATCTGTGCTAACAGTTTTTACATGGAGCACATTACTTTTCTGTTTGTTCTTCCTCCCTTTTCTTTAAAGGCTTCTCTTTTTCCGCCCTCAGCCTACACTTGCTGCTCATCTTAAATTAATTCTGACTTTCCACCACAGGTTTCCCCTACTGGAAATGTAAGAGTGCAGTCCAAATCTTCCACCACAAGTGACAGACAACAACCAGGACAGAGTCTAACTTGTCCTCTATACCACCACTCAAACACATTAAGCACTGGGATAATTCTCAGTTCTTGGCAGATAAAAAGACAAGAGTGAAAGATCTGCAAAATATTTTTAGAGAAGCAGGCAGAAAGCGCTGTAAATCTCCCTTCTAAAGTCTTTGACAGTACTACTTCCACTAGAGTACCTGGGCTGCTCTGCACTCTTCTTGCAAGGTTGCGATTTTTTGCTGGTAAGCACTCAACGTACGCTGATGCTGCTCTGAAGAAGTCCTCAGGTGTTCCTGAACTTTATGTTTTTCTGATGTTAGCACAGCCACTTGAATCTGAAAAAGTCAATTGAAAACTTCACTATGACAATTTTTTTTCTTCCCTTTCCAAAGGTACATGCCACAGAACACATAGTATTCTAATATAGTAATTCCGGCACAGAACTGGTGAATATAAAATTAAAATCCAATAAAAATAGACATGGGTTACCATGTACATAATTTAAAAAAATATATGTTGTCTAAAGTGAGAATAGAAGATAAAATTACAGTGCTGGGGTGGCAATATTTAAGAAAGCCAACCCCTCTCCCTTTCCTTCCCTGCTACCTTTCATTACATTCAATTCCTATTCTGCCCAACCAAAAAAAATTATACAGATGGACAACACTTCGGATTTTCGTTGACAATGTTGCATTATTTTGTTTTTAAATTGAGAAACTTCCATTTTAAAATAAATTATTTGAAAAATGTATCCCAGCTACAAGCTTCAAATTATGCAGTCTTCTCTTCTGGTGCAAAGAAAAAAGAAGAAAGGAATGAGACAGGGTAAACCTGTTTAAAGAACATCACAGGGGAAATATTTGGTGAAAGCAGAAAACAGACAGAATACATTTAGGAAAAAGAATCTGTAATCTAACAACAGAAATAACACCTTTTCATTCTTCAGCCTATATTCCATCTGCCCAGTACGAATCACACCTTTATTACTTAAATAAGAAACCTTATACTAACAAAGAAGTGAAGTTTCTTGCCTTATAGGCTTCCACTTGCTGTTGACTGGCTTCCAGTTCCCCTTTTAATGATGCCTGCAACATCAGAAGGTCATTTTCCTGCATGACAAAATTATCTGGTTATTAAAAAAACCCAAACCTCAGCAACTTAACAATTCAGCTACCAGCCCGCTTTTTAAAAGTTAGTTCAAAAATGGAATACACAGCCATTAACATCTGGACTTACAGCTTGTTTTGAATCAGCCAGTTCTTTTTTGGTTTTCACCAGGAGTTGTTTTATCTTGGCATTTCTCTCCTCATCCTGCTGCATAGTTGACTGAAGTGACTCTAATGCAGAAAATAGCAGTTATACACAAAGGAAAATTCCCCTCTTATATTTCCCTAAAAATGTTGGAAAATATTCAAGCAAATTCTGACAGATTTCTTAAGAGCTGCAAACAAGTAGGTTACAGTAAGTTTAGCATCCTATTTTCAAGTATCACAAGATCTTCAAATAAATGAAATGTCTCTTCAAATAAATTACATGTAAGGACAGTTTTTGACCACATGCTAACTAGTAAAGTTTTATCAGTGGGATAGGTCATAATGAAAACCTGTCAGTCACCAACTTTCAGAACTTATGAGTAACTTAATCAGTTAAGAAACACAGTTTATCAGGCAGGCAATTTTGCTTTTATTTGCTGAATACAAGATCGAGTGACTAATAACCTAGTAAAGTTTTCTTTACGGAAGAGTAATTTTGACTATGTAACTGTTCAGTATTCCCTGGAAACTTTACTCTCACTCATTAACTTGAGTTATTTGTGAATTGTATCTTTTACTAACTATACCATAGAGATTCTTGCTGTTTATAGTTTACTCACTTATTTCTTCCTGTAGGGTCTCTTGCTTCTGTTTCTGAATCCCTGTCTCTTGCTCAAGATCTTCTATTCTGCTGTCTTTATCAGTAATCTTCTGATTAAGTTCTTTTACTAGCCTTTCATAATCAGCTATTTCCATATCCATCAGCGTACTCTTTTGAGCATCCTGCAAGTTACACACAATGTAGTTACAGCTTGTAACTAATATCTGCAAAATACCTACTAGTACGTGTTAAAAGTAGCAACAGGTTTTTCAAAACTTGTGCTTCTTGTTTGAAAACAGATATTAGTTTCTGTCATCTTCAGTCCTTACAAGAAGGGCAGCTTCTGAATAGTGCACCATATAAGTAGTCCAGCCATTTGAACTCCATTCCTATTTCTGCTTAGGACAGGCCACATAACACAAGCTAAACCAACCAAACAAAAAATAATTTAAAAAACCCAAACAACCCCCAAAGTACACATCAGCTCTCCAAACACAAAAACAGGGGTAAAAACCCTCATGTTTTCCCTTTTGCAAACATTGGGCTTTAAAATCCTCAGAACATCCAAATGCCTCAGAGGCATTCAAAACAGCAAGACTGGCCAAAATCTTTAGTCCATTAAGCAAAAACATGAATAGCAACTCTACCTTTCTGGCCAGCTCTAGTTCCTGCATAATTTTCTGCAGATGTTTCTTTTCCTTCTGAAGTTGCATCTGAAGCTCCTCCATTTCTCGGAGAGCACCGCTATGTTCCTGAAATTTAAATACTTCTCAATTATGCAGTCCAATTTCAATATAGATGTCAGTATCTATTTACACTTACACACACATAGGTTGTACAAACACTTTTTTTTTTTTTTGGAAAATCACTGTGAACCAAAGAAAAACTCAGAAGATGAAGAAGTATTTTTGACATTCTGTAACGATCTCCAATCTACTCTAAGCGACAGTCTCGCAAAGTTCTTTCAATGAACAGACTAAGCCTTCAAATAACAAGAAGCCTTTGAATAACAAGAAGATAAAGTATGGAACTTGTACTATAAAAACACAGTTTACAAAGGTCTAACAGAAGTCTCATTCAGTGAATCTAATGTTTCAGCCCATTCAATATCTCTACAGTGTACTACCTTTATTTTCTGTTCTTTTAGAAGCTTTTCAGCTTCTAGTTCTTTGTCAGCCTTTGCCTTGGCTCTTTGTATCTCCAGTATCTGAGCTTCCAGCAGCTTAGCATTATGTTGCAGTGTTTCAACACGAGCCAGGAGGTCTTCATTAGCAGAGTGTAACTGATCATGCTGAAAGGATCATAATGGAAAGATAAAAACATAAGCTGAATTTGCATGTGACTGACAAATAAGATATTGTCTATATTTAAAAAACAACCACCAATTTCTATTCAGTGCCCCTACAAACAGCACTCCTACCAATCAGTTTTATCATCTTGTTTTAAACAAGAAACAGGCTAAATTAAAGCCACTAGCAAAATTTGATTATTTTGTTCAGAGTTCATTTGCTCAACTTTCTGTAAGATGGCTAGTTACAAGAAATCTGAAAAAAGTAACCAAACATTTATGATTTCTGCAAGAATCACCTTCCTTCTACACTAATATGCAAGGTTTGAGTACTTATTGCCCCACTTCAAATACAGCTGCTGTATTTATAAATAAATGATCATATTATTAATTCCTAAAAAAGATTTAACTGCAGCACCACCAAGCTTTCAATGGGATCACATCAGTACATAGTAAAAACTCCTCCTGTATCTGTGCTATTTTTGCAATGATTTTAACAGATTTAACTTTGAAACCTCCAATGGTTTATCTCAGTCTTTATTATGCTGATTAAGAAGGAAGTACAAGTGAAAGAAGCTGCTAATTACCTAAACAGTGCTTTTATTTACAAAATACCTCACAACAAACTTTAATAAATCAACATCTGCATAATCAGTAGAATATATGCTACTACTTGTCATTTCTTCTTATGCTATTCACTACTAGCTTCCATTTATAAGGAAACAGTGGCCTAGGTGGATGTTCAGCATAATTATGTATGGTGCCTGGGAGTTTAAATCCTAAATACCAAACTCGTTTCAGTTAGCTTTGCAAAAACGTGCCTCATAGCTGCTTAATTACCATCTTAGACTCTTCTGAATACCACTATAGTATTCTGCAATACATCCTAAAGTCTCAGACTTGTGAAAGATGCAAAGAAACCCCATAATTAATTTAGTATGTTTAAACACTCTAGCGATTAAATAACACCACCACATTCTGTCTAAGAAATAGAAAAAAAAAGTTACAGTTAAAGGTTACTGCACTTCATGAAAAGTGTAGGTGTGAAGTTAGAGAAACACAAAACCAAAGTATCAAACTTTCACTATCTGGTAGGTGCAGCAGAGCTGTATGTCCAACCCACACCACAGCTGATCACCTGCTCTTCTATATACATTAACCTCAGGTAAACAAACCCCTTTCTATTGAAAACGTCAGACATTCTAGATATATTTATTTTTGTCAGAGCCCAGAGAAGATATCAGATGTTGAAAAACAACCCTGAATTGCAAGTCACTACACAAAATGAACTTAAGTTATGAAACTATATATAGTAACAATCAGATTAATAAAACCTAAGCTCAACAGGTAAAATAATATTTACTGCAGTTATCAACAGATCAGATAAACATACAGAACTGACCTGCTGGGATGACACCTGTAGCTGTCTTGTGAGGTCATCTATCTGACGTTCAAGATTACTTGCTCTGCCTCTTTCAGAATCCAGCTGTTCTCCTTGCTTATCATATTCCATCAGAAGATTCTTAACACATACAAACACAAACCCATCATTATAATATATATTGCTAAAGCTTCGGACACTTATCTTCCTAATACTTCAGAATATAATTTGTCTCACTGCAACATCAGAAATACCAGAATGAATTTAAAGTCATAATTCCATTATAGGCTCTTGGAGAAACCCTTTTCAGCTCAGGAAATTCTTGAATAATTCAGGTTGGAAGAGATATCAGGAGGTCTCCATTCAACCTCCTGCTTAAAGCAGGGTCAGCAGTGATATCAGACCAGGTTGCTCAGAGTTTTGTCCAGTCAGGTCTTGCCAAGGACCTGCCTCCAAGGATGGAGACGGCACTATACCTCTGAGCAACTTGTTCCAAAGCTTGACCATCCTCATAAGGTAAATGTTTATCCATGTATCCAGTTGGAATCCCTCATTCTAGTTAGGACCACTGTCTCTCATAGAATCATTTAGGTCAGAGAAGACTCTTAAAATCATCAAGTCCAACCATAAATCTAACACTGTCAAATCCACCACTAAACTATGTCCTTAAGTGCAACATCTACAGGTCTTTTAAACACCACCAGGGATGGCAACTCAACCACTTCCCTTGGCAGCCTGTTCCAGTGCCTGACAACCCTTTCCAAGAAGAAATTTTTCCTAATATCCAATCTAAACCTCCCATGGTGCAACTTGAGGCCATCTCCTCTCATCCTGTTACTTGGGAGAAGAGACCAACACCCACCTCACTGCAACCTCTTTCCAGGTAGTTGTGGAGAACAATCAGGTCTCCCCTCAGCCTCCTTTTCTCCAGGCTGAACAGCTCCAGTTCCCTCAACCGCTCCTCATCAGACTTGTGCTCCAGACCCTTCACTTTCATGAGAGTGCTGACTGAAGATAGATGACAACCTCCCTGGACCTACTGGTTGTACTCCTGTTCTTGCAGCCCAGGATGCTACAGCCACCTTTGGTACCAGGACACATTTTCTCATTCCCAGTACACTGCCTACCAAAACCCTGATATTCTTTTCAGCAGCCACACAGTCCCCAGCTTGTATCAAGGAGTTCCTCTACTTCACATGAAGAACTTCAAAAGGTTTCTGTCAGCCCATTCCTCATGGCTCTCTAGGTCTCTCTGAATGGAAGTCTTGTCTTTACATCTATTGACTGTTCCCAATTAGGAATAATCCGAGAACCTGAAGAATGTGTACTCCATCATCTTCTCCAGCTCATTGTTAAACAGGGCAGGTCCCAGCATAAACCCCTCTGGTACTCTGTTTTTATTGGCATCTAGTATAAGTCATTAATTGCTACTCTCTGAACCAAACCATGCAACTTTTTTTTTTTTTTTTTTTTTTTTNTTTTTTTTTTTTAAATTTTTTAAGCACTCATTCGGTTTTTTACCCATTTGGACCACAATGTCCTACCATGGATACAAGAGTACTGCAAGACAGCATCAAAAGCCTTCATAAAGCAAAGTGACATCCACTGTTCTCCTCCCATCCACAACTGCAACTGCTTTATCAGGGCAGGCAATCAGAATAATCAGACACAATTTACTCATAGTGAAGTGATGCTGACTGTCCCCAGTCACCTGCTTCTGCTTCACGTGCCCAAAGACAGGGTCCAAGAGGACCTGCTCCCAGGTAATTGTTAGTTTATATCTTTATTGCTTAAGGACTTCCTAATTGATCTCTAAATTACTGTGCTTTGTGGAATCCATAAGGATTTATGTTTTGTCTCAGCAACACATTGTTTGATATGTATGATGCTAGAACTAAAAGGTTTAAAAATACCATCCAGTAGAAAGAAGTGCTTTATTTTCATGTGGCAGCAGCCGCACAGTTACTAGAACATTACATTTCTTGATTTGGCTACTCAACTGCACTAACACAATCTCTTTTGCCAAACATAATTGTGCAAGTAGATAGCAATATATATCCAGGTTAGGCTTCAAAAGCAAAGTATTTTTTGACAGTTACCTGCCTTTTGTAAATACAGTACTATTCTTACCTTATAGCTTTCAGCTCCTTGAATGACATCTTTCATTGAAGCAGACAACTGATCTTTTTCTGACTGAACCAACTCCAATTCTTCCCTCAGAGTCTGCACCTTATTAGAAAAGAAGTGTGTCATTAAAACAGAACCCCACATGCAGAATGTTCTTCACATTAAGAAGCAGTGAGGGTACCTCTTTTCGGCTGGCATCTAATTCTTTCTTTGCTTTCACAGCAACCACCTTAATTTTATTTAGCTTCTCTCCTTTTTCTGCAGATTCTTTTTCCAGTCTTCCTAAAATACAAAAACAAGAAAGTGAAAAAATACGCCTCTTCTTTCCCCCAAGAAATGAAATGAAATTCAATTAGAATACAAATACCAGCATGACTTTAAAACAAAACAAAATATAAAGCTAGGGGAGATGTTCAAATATTTCATTCAGTTATGCATTTGAATTTAATGTAAAGCTAAAACATCCAGCTGCACAGACAGCTTAGGGACAATCTCTCCCCGTTTCAAAGTCTTCTTGTCTACTTCTACATACAGTTGTAACAACCCAGAACCACCTTCTTTCTAATGTGTTGGTTTAACTGCACTGAGGCAACAGTAGCTTTGGCAAAGTGTTGCTTTCCTCTCAGCAGCTTTAGGGATTCTTATTGAGACAATTATTTCCTGTATTCAAAAAATAAAGATTAAATCCACTACCCTGATTATAGCCAAATGTACACAGGAAGAAAAATCCTCAAATAATCAAACGATAATAGACTTGGAATTGCTAACACTATTTTAAATCCTTAATGGAAGAAATACTGAAGGAAATTGCATCAATATCTACTTCCCCACCTTCCCTGGCTTGTAGAAAATACAGGACAATTATGCAGAGAAAGAAAATTAACAAACCAAAATCCCCAAATTGTTTACATGAAAGAGAACAGGGAGAAAGATACCAATTTTTTCTTGAAGCTCTGCTACTGAAGACTGCTCATCAGTTTTCATAGTCAATGTCTCCGTTAAATTCTGTATTATAAACAAAGATATAAGAACTATTACAAAAATTTCTTTGCAATATCTGTTTTTCCCCTAACAAGCCACCAGAAGTTTCATCTACAGCTGGACTGTGTCTACACTCTTACTACCAAGGAAGTTCTTATGTGCAATTTCGTATCAGCTTAGAACTGAAAAGCATACTTATGTTGAAAGGAAAACATTCCAACTTTTTAACAGCTGCTTTCCATCCTGTCCGAGGACAAAAAATGGGAGACCATTAATTCTGCAGCTGTCAGTTTTACATAACCATCAGTTCACAGCACCTGAAGTTAGGAGTAGCTAAGGCACATCAAGCAGGAGTTTTGTTCGACATGGAGCCATAGAAAGTTAGAGGTGAAAGATTATGAGGTTGGTTAGTTCATCTAGTTAAATAATCACTTTGAGGGGCATAGACAGAAAGAGAGATTCAAGTACAAGCAACTTCTGTCAAAATAACATTATGATTGGTTTTGGTTATTTTTTCCTGGGGGAGGGAATTCTGAGGTGTTAGAAAACTCAGAAACATGTGCTTTCTAGAAGGGAAACTCACTTTGAGGCCAAGGGAAAAAAAAAAAAAAAGACAGAATTGAAAGTATTTTTTGAACCTTAATTCTGAAGACTTTAGAGGTTTAGTCTGTATACTTCAATAACAAAATATAACCTTTAGAGAACTCAGTTCGTCTTTCACAGTTCTAAGTTCAGTTTCCTTTTGCTCCAGAATGAAATTTAAGTCATCTTGTTTTTCTGATCCTTTTTGCTGTTCTTGTATTTGACTTTCATAAAAAGCAAGTTTTCGAGAGATCTCTTCAATATTAGCCAGAAGATCCTGATTTTCAACCCTTGTTTTTTCACTAGCATTCTTCAGCTCCTGGATATCACGTTGAAATGCTTCTTTTTCAGACAATGCTCCTTCCAATTCTTCTCTCAAGAGATCCTTTTCTTTTTCAAAATCCTGAATCAGGGATCTATGTTCTGTATATTGAGCTGCATTTTCTTCCTCTAGCCTCTCAAGCTCCTGTTGCAAACGAAGAACTTTCTCCTCATTCTGTAGAGCAAAGCACTGCTCTTCTTTCATTTTTTCCAAGCATTCATTTGCAATTTCTAACAGGCTAAGAGAATCATATTCTTCATCAGTAGCTGAAACATTGGACCCCACTTGTTCAATTAAGTGGCACAGCTGAGTTCTTACAAGGGATTTGTGTACTTTTTCACTTTCAAGTACTGTTGATATCTGGTCTTTTTCTGCAGTCATAATTTGTAGTTGCTTTTCTAAGTTTTCATACCGCTCCTTCAACACTAACCAACCATCTTTTTCAGATTTAATCTTTTCCAGCTCTTCACTTAATTCGCCTTTTTCCTGAACGATTTTCTTATTTTCCTCATGAAGACTATACGCTTCAGATGAAAGGTTCTCTCTTTCGCGCAACAGAGACTCAACCTGGTTTTCCAGTTGCTCTAGTGTTTGAGCATTTTCACTCTTCCCAGTTAAAGCTTCGTTCAGTCCCTCTGTTAATTCCTCCACCTTTTTCTTCAGGTTGTTGTTGTACTGATTAGCAACATCTACTTCTTGCTGAAGTTCCCGAACTTTTCCTTGCTCTTGCTTGCACCTTTCCTGCAGGGTTTCTCTCTCTTCACCCAAGCATTTTACTTCATTTAAAATATCCTTGTTTTGATCAGTAAGAGCAATGATTTTCTCTTCCAGTTCTTTTATAGCATTCTCTTTTTGGCCAATGGATTGTGTTATTGTGTTATTCTCCTCCTGAAGACTAACAATTTTACATTTAAGTTCTTCGATCTCTAGCTGACTAGATGACAATTTTTCTGTTTCTTCCTGGAGGCGATTCACAGTTTCAAGAAGAACATCCTTTTCTTTAAAAGCAGCCCGGAGTTTCTGCTGCAGTTCATTGACATCAGAAGCTTGCTGTTGTTTCATTGATTCAAACTCCTGGCTGATCTTTCCAGCAGATTCCCCCAGCTCAGTCTGTAGAGTTTCCATTGTTTCTCTCAGGCTGTTGTAATTGGACACTGCTTCTTCTTTGTCCTGATTTAGCTTTTCAAGTTGTTCTCTAAGTTCCTGCATTTTAAAAACTAACGCCATCTTTTCTTTTTCAGAAGCTGATAATAAAGTTTCATTTAGTTCAGAAATTGCTCTCTTATGTTGCTCTTTCAAAGTTTGAGTCTCTAACTTATGCTCTTTTACAGTGGTCTCACAGTGCTCCCTTGCTGCTTGAAGCTCCAATTTCAGTTTTTCAATTACACAACAGTAATCTTCTTTAGTAAGCTGCAATTCATTTATCTTAAAGTCCAAGTCTTCCCGCTCATGAAAGTACTCATCCTTTATGCGATGGATTTCCTCTTCCAGTTTTAGTTTAACATTACTCATGTAAGTTAACTCATCTTTTAATATACTATGTTGGGACTGGAGCTCTTCTAAGCTATGCTCCAGGTGCCTAATCTTTTCTTCCATTATCACTTCTACATGAGGTTCTTCTTGTGTATCCACAACATCTATCTTGTTCCCTATATTTTTATTTAAGGCTTCTCTCAGCTGCTCCAAGTCATGTTCACGCTGGTCAGTACAAGCACACGTTTCTTCCTTCATATTTTTCTCTTTTATTAAGCTCCCCTCTGCCAAATTGTGCTGTAACTGATTTATCTGATTTTGCTTTTCTTCATTTTCTTTAGATGATATTTCAATCCGATGCATCAAATCTGACACCTCTTCCTGATGGGCAATTTTTAATTTTTTCAGCTCTTCATTCAGGTTATTGATCTCTTTATGGTAACACTGAGAGTTGCTTTTAATAGTTTCTTGCAGATTTGTCACTTCTTTGTTTTTGTCTTCATTCACAGTTTCCAACTGCTTGCTCAGACACAAAATTTGCTCCTCATAAGTAGATTTAATTCTTTGGACATCATCTTGTAACCTTTTAACTTCTTTTTGACTATCACTATGACACTCAATCTGTTCCACCAGCCCCATTTGTTTCTTCACTTGTTCCTCTAATTCTGTTTTCAGCTTTGTTAAGTCCTCGTTGTATTTGCATTGTGCATTTGCTAATTCATTCTTCAGAGCTTTTATTTCTTTCAGAGAGTCAATACTTGATTGTTCCAGTTGCTGCTGCAATTCTTCTGTCTTAGTCACTGCAGCCTAAACAAACATGCAAGTTGTTAAATACTGGTAATTTAGTACACAGAATTTCCAAATAAAGTGATTACAATAACAAATTAGAAGATTTAGAAGCCCTTAGTTTTAAAAATTGCTATGGTTTTAAAATACCTAATTCTGTGTTAGGACAACTCAACTCAGAAGACACTTGAGAGTACAAAAACATTTGCAGAATGGGAAGGGAAAACTAAGTCTTAAATCATGTTTACCAGCATAATTTCATAAAATGGTCATGACAGACTTCAGCTTTAGCAACTATTCTGATAATGTAGTAAAGACCAAATTAGTTTTAGCTCATCAAATTCAAGTATCTGGAATATAACGATGTTCATCAATTGCAAGCAATTCACTCTTCACTTTATTATTAATTAAGATTACTCATTTTATTATTAAGGTTACTGACATAATTTAGATACCTTGGCTGCTAGGCTCCTTTCTATGAATATCTCATAGTAAACCTCATATTTCCCATGGAAAGACAGAGCCAACTGATTAAAGCTATCACATATGCAGGCTACTAATGCACTGACCGAATTCTTTTTGAGCAGTTGTGCAACTAGCCAGTGCACATAAGAATTTTATATTTACTGTCAGTCCTACAAAAAACTATAAATTAGGGAGTACAAAGAAAACGCTTTAATATATGAATCCTTTAGATTTTTTTTAAGGTAAAACCGAACACAGTTAAGAGAAAAAAAAAAAAGAAAGTGAAATACACAACAAGCAAAACTAGAAAATAAACATAATTCTGAAATATTTTTAATGCTCTATTGCTCATTTCAGTACCTCTGCTTCTTGCTTTCTTTGAATATTTTCTTTTTTCAGAGCTACGCACTGCTGCTGACTTTCAGCTTTTTCCAGAAGTACAACATCCAGTCTTTCTGTGAGAGCCTAATTTTAACGGAGAAAGATCACTGAAAGAAGGGTTTCTTAACAATGGAAGCCTGAATGATTTTTGCAAACCATAGGAACTCACATATCGGTCACGACTCTTTATCTATTAAACAGATCAGTCTGATTTTAAAAGTTACTTTCAAGCTAAATATGACAGATATGGAACAGGCAGACTAAAACAATGATGTTGAGTAATACGTTCTCTTCGAAATCGTATTTCTAATCAGCTTTTTATCACCATGTGTGGGGGGAGCTCTCCTTCTGTAGAAAAGAAATCTCCATACAAATTATTAAAAACAATTTTCCAGTTGATAAATTCCTCCTCATTGCCAACTTTCACTTTCATGTGCTGCCTATGACCCTTACTTCGAGAAAGACAGACGTTCTTGCCACTTAAGAATATCCAGTTGCTTTCCTAAAACTATTGCTTGTGACAATGCAACTTGAATTATTTGTTTCTGATCTCATGAAATGACTGTGTCTGAAGCTTTCTAAATGGCTGAAGTCTTCCTGCAGTTGTCATTCTAAAATAAACAAAAGCCTGTCTAACCAGCTACACAAGGAAAAAGTCTTGCTGAGGAAATGGTAACATACTGTACCACTCTTCACAGAACCGATAGTGTTTTTAAGTAAGAATTTGGCAAGAAGAGGAAGAAAAGAGGTTTTAAGAAGTGTCTTGAATTCCTGGAAATTGATTACATTCAATTTGAATAACAGTTCTGAAGCTATTTACTATTCATCACAAATTATTTCTGTAGATATATTTCAGCTAAAATTATATAATGCATTAAAAACCCATTACACATTCCTACCTGAATAATGTCATCAGCTCCTCCAGCAGCTGCTTTAGATCTGAGTTCTTCAATCTCTTTCTCTAGTTCTTAAAAAAAGTATAGAAGTTTCACGGCATGAATTTATACTCCATCACAGTAGCAAATTACTAGTAAATCCAGTGCCTAGCAATAGTCCTATTCAAGGAGAACAAACATTCAGCACTACTTCTGAAGTCCTGAAAGTTAGCATGGTTTCCTGAGGAAGTAAAGCCTCCATGTTTGGGTGGAGAGACAATAAAGAGATAGAAATTTTTTTTATTATTGTCTTACCTTCTACTTCGTGATCAATTCAAGCCAGAGAAAATATATTAATTGCCTACTGGTTATCTAAAAATAGGTAGCAGGTAAAATAAAAAGATCTTATTTATAATCCCACTGAGGAAAAGCCTAATATAGCCCATCTCTACCCTTATTTTTTTCACTAGGCAGCTACCAGCAGTCAGCATCACTGTAGCTCCAAACAAGGGGAAGTGACACCAGTCCAAGTAGTGGGCCACTGAAGGGACAGCACATGAGAGCACAGATTTACACAAAATACTTTTAGGTGGTTCACACAAAAATTTTGTTGGTATACTTCATGATTTTGTTAAAGAAGCAAATGATCAAACATTAAGTAGTTAAGTATTTTAAAGAAGCCATTGTACTCTACAACAGTACTAATTATGCAAAATCTATCAGATACATTCCAGCTCCCATCTGCTTCCTGAAAAGCAACAGATCTCTCTGCAACCGATACAGGGAACAGACAACGACAAGTCCCACTTCCACTCTTGCACAAGCTGCATTGTTCCACCATGCCATACTGCCAGATCAAAATGAATTTAATACCCGAGAAAAGCAATGCTTCTTTTTCTTCCCTCTCTTGCTCCAAGGATTTCAGTCCTTATCCTCTCACAAAAAAAACCCAGTGAAACTGCAGAAAAGCATTTTTGATTTTTGCCTAGAATTCAAATCTACCCAGCAAAATATGCAGCAATATTAAGTAAGGTCAGATAGCACTAAGCATTACGGCAAAAATTGTTCTCTTTCCAGTAACGTACCTGTACATCTTGACTTCACTTTCTGTATAAGCATCACTTGCTTTTTTGCAAACTTGATGAGCTCTTCCTTGGGCAATGTGTCCAGCTGTAAAAAAAAGTACATGTTAGAGAAGTCAGCGTCCTCCAACCCAGTGGTAAGCAGAAACCAGGGTATTTTAGCATCTCACACCTAAGAAATTAAATTTTAGGGCAAGAAATGGTCTTACCACACATTTGCAAGAACAGTAACAGTCCAAGTTACTGCTGTTCTGTTATTTCAAGTGCAATAACAGAAACTACTCCTAGTTCCATACTTTTCCAAAACATTCTAGAGCACAAAACCAGCAGCATCAACATAGACAGGAAAACTTGGTTGGGAAGGATTATAATTCAGTAAGATAATTCTAACAATGTTCTGAAAATAGCATGTCGACCTAACGTCGGCATTGTTTAAATTTACTTCCAACATATGCAAAGAGGTCTGTGTGCATTATGAAATAGACAACTGCCAAAACTGGAGGCTACTAATGTATTATCAAATATTATAACAAGAAGTGAAAAGTAAGATATTTTTTCCTCATGTTTTCCAAAACACTTCAACCCAGTGTTTATAAATCATTTTTTCAAGAAGTCTAGAAGACAGGAAACTGTTTAAAAATACCTTTTTGTCTTCCTATTATTCACAGCTTGCATGCTAAGCTGTAACCCTTTCAACTACTGCTATCCAAATAATGCTGCCTTATCACTTGTGAGAACTGATTACCTTTGATTTGCCTGATCCTGGTGTGACAGAAGACGCCACCACCTCTTGCCCAGCATCTTGGACCTACAACAAAATAAAGCACCATCTGTGGTAATTGAACTTTTTAATTAAAGACAACCAGAGGAACTAACTGAAAGTCTGCAAACACTGAGAATAACTGAACATAGTGAAAGCTCAACAAAAAAAAAGTTAAAAATATATTGTAGGACTAGTCAGAAGAATAATAGAAAAAAAAGAGGTCTATTGTGATTAGTACAATACAACAGGAGAACAGAAAACTTCTGATTTCCAAACCAGTATGATCTTAGAATTCTTTACCAAATTGACAACTACAGTTGATACACTGCTGAAAAATAATTTTATATCCAAGAGGTTACACAGGTGACTCACTACCTTGTTCTTAAACCAGGCTTATTAAAAAAGGCATAAACAAAAAAAAAATATTAGAGGAATAGCAGTTAAATCGAACTTTGGGAACTTTTGAACCACATATACCCCTCCAACTTTTTTCTTTCTTTCTTAAACACGCTGGTTATCACTAAAACTTTTGGCCTAACAAATACATTTGAAAAGCCCAGGTTCTTTTGAAAAAATACAACCTTCCCCTCTCCTTTTTTTTTTTTTTTTTTTTAAACACACTGGTTAGCACTAAAAGTGCTGGCCTGGCAAACATATTTGAAGAGGCTCCACAAATTCTGGGTTCTCTATTCCTAACATGCATACATAATGCCTGCTACTGCAAACTTCCACAGAACTAAACTGGGAGCCTCTATATTCATTTATAGCGGTTTATATGAGATATGCTTACCTATACTTGGAAACATGAAGAAATATACATAAATGAGGCAAAGGAAAATGGAACAAACACTTCCAATATACTAAGGGTAGAAGTTCCAAGCTTTGACCCTTACCTTTCTTTTTCCTTCATACTATAAGATGTATGTGTATAAAAGTAAAGGGGTGTATATGTAAGTAGCTGTATTTTTAAACATCTACATGTGTGTGTGAATATGTATATCCACATACTTTCACTTTTATTTTGCTACTCTCTTTATTCTGACCAAAAAAACCCTTATAGTAGAAACTAAGGAAAAAACAAACTGGATCTAAGCACTACTAGAATGAGGAATCACTGATTAATTGAAAGAACAGCTGATACAGAAAGGTCATAATTAGAAATACGAGTTCAAGTACAGACCAAGGACAAAGGCAGTTACAGTTATCGCTCTCTGTACCACGTGGGCTAGAGGTGTTTTCAAGTTTCGTATTTTCTTGGTAGGCAACACTCTGTCAACATTTACATTCTTAATGCACTGCATTTAGCAAAACACTCTCACTACAAGCAGTATGCTTACACAGTATAATCAAGTATAACAAATTTAATGTACTGTTTAGAAAATGACAGCACATATCTCTCCATACTACATTAAGGTCTGATGAATCTACTCATTACTTTCACTCTCCTTTAAGCTAATACGCAGAGAGGTAGAACCATGTATCATGTAAGAGAATGCATCCAATTTTGCTGTTCTGGTAATAGAAACCAGAAGCAGCTTGTGCAAAGGGTTTCACTCGTCTGAATTAGAAGAACAACAAGGAAGATGGTTCCTAAAAAACCCAGAGCTTTTCATTGACTAGTTGCATCTGAACTGAGAGCCAGCAGATAGTAAGTACACTTCTAAGCACAACAATGAATCCTGCAAATATTCTCAAGTTTCTATTCCACCATTCTGAAAATGGGGTACGCTTTCATACATTACTGACAGATGCAGAGAGAATTTTTTTTTTTAAATTAAAGCCCTATTTATTTATAGTAAGGTATTTCCAAGCCACAGTTTAGCATGTTCTGTGTATTTTAATTGCTATCTACCCCTTACTTTTGCAACAGCTAAACATACTCTTAGGAAGCCTGACCAATGTATGAACATAATATATCAACCTTTGATGAGAACTGTGGCAGTAATGACCATTATGAACAGTGACTTTTTGAGCAGTGTGTGACTTTTAGACACCGCTAATTCTAATCATACCAAGTGACATCAAACATATTTTGAGTTGTGATCATTTCAGAAAGCAAGAGTCATAGTTACAAGGTGTGCAGCTCAGAAACTATGAGGAGAGTTAAATTTCATGTATGAATTTTAAACTCTACAACCTTGCCTTTGGGTTTGCCTTGGTAGCTATGAAAGCTACACTAGATTTATACACTTCAGCGATTCTATCTGAGTGTTTGGTAGGCGTTTCATAGTTGGCATACTGTTAACGCACCAGGTCATCTCAGTGGAGAAGGAATGCTTGTTCACCCGTGGGTACTTTGAAAGAGTAATCACTCCACACATCCACCGTGTGTCACCTGAATGTTTCTCCCCTTGAGTCAGCACGGGCTGATCTCCTCCAGCTCATACAAACACGATGACATCCCCACCTTCTAAGCAGGAGGCACTTCAGCAACCCCTGAAGCCCGCACCGGCGCTCACACCGCCACAGTGCACAGCCGAAGCGCCCACCCCAGCCCTGCGCAGCCGGGAGCGCGGCGGGCCGAGCATCGCACCCCATCACAGCCGCCGCCCAGCGGGGCCGCACCACCCCGGGGCGGGCAGGCGGGGAGGTCGCGCAGCGGCCCGCGGGTTACCCTGCCCGCCACGCTGGCAGTCGCGCAGCAGCCGCCGGCGGGCCCTGAGGCGCGCGCTGACAAACCGCCCGCCAACGGCCGCTGGCGGTGCGCGCAGGGGGCTGCGCGCGAGCGGGAAGCGGGTTCCACGACCCGCGATGGGGGAAGTGGGGGGGGGGGGTTTCGCGCGCACCTCGCTCCGCCTCCCCCCCGCAGCCCAAGGTCGCGAGCCCCCGTCCCAGCAGCGGACACCCCCCCCTCCTCCCTCTACTGAACGAGTCCGCGTCCCCTCTTCCTCCGCTCGCCCCGTTACCTCCATGGCGGAGCCGGCTGACCGCAGAGGTAAGGAAACAGCGGCGGCGTCGCAGCCCCTGTCAGCGCCGCTACATCCCCTCCCCGACCCACTTCCGCCTTCGTCATCCACGCACGCCGGTAACGCAGCAACTCCCCTCTCCGGAGCCGGCGGAGGGTTAGAGAACGTCCGTCACCTGAGCCCCGCCCCCCCGCAGCCCAGCCCCGCCCCCTGGCCCGTGCTGCCGGCAGTTTAACGGCTCACTCTCGCGGAGCGGGGTGGTGGGCGAGTGCGCGTAGGGTGGGCTGTGGTACAACCCTGTTCAGCCGCTGTCGCCTGACGGGGATTGCGCTCTGGCCGTGCTGCTTCGGCGGCAAAACCCACCTGAAAGTTGGCTTAAGGCAGGCGGTGCAGGTAGTGCTGCCCACCGCACACTAATAAAAATGGCACAGGGGAAGAGGCTACAACACGCCTGCACCCCACCGTTTCCTATTCCTGAAGGGCTCCTGAGGGGTACGCGCTGCTCTAAGGGCACCTTGCGGTGTGGGAAGCCTGGTGGTAGGCAAGTGTCTGTCACTGTCACCGTACGGAGAGTGAGATGAACAGCTATGTGCTCCAACAGGTACTTGAGGATTTAGGATCCTGTTTTTAATATCTTGATGGAAGCAGAGAGTGATTTAGTTGTTTTTCAAACATCACATATGAAGGACTGTACCAGAGCAAATAGCAGAAGCCAGACATTAGGGCTTGTAGTTCTGTTGTGCTTGTTTGTTTTTAATTAAAAGACATTTTATGGCCATTCGGGTAGGTGTTTGAGGGGAGAAATACCTACTTTTGAGTGCACACATTTTTTATTGTAATCATACATGCCCTTTCATAATGCCTGAATGCTTTTTGACATTTTGCGATAAGTAATTGATTTTTATTGAGAAGTTGCCTGGGAGAAACAATTTAGGCGTATTATTCTATTTACAGTTCGCTGGATAAATATTGAATATCACCAAATTAATTATGGAGTCATGAGAGAGTGCTTGTTATTTTAATAAAAAAAAAGAGAGTAATGTGAGTCAAAATGCTGCTTTTGGAAGAATAATTTGCATTTTCCAAGTCTGCGTATTGTCATTCTTCTTTTAAAATTCAAATGACAGTGACAAAAGGCAGAAAGGTTCTCCACCTCAGAAATTATTTCCTTGTCTTTTTTGTCCTCCAATGCATTCACTGTACAATATATATATTTATTGTCTGTTGTAAACTGTGCAGGTACACAACTGCAGCAGGAGCATGTGGCTCCATGCTCTCACAGAGGTTGCTGGCAATAAATAGATCTCCCTAACCGAACTGCAAGAAGCTGTTTTTCCTTTATTATACTTTTTTAGAAGCCAAACAGGGCACTAAACAGTTTTCCCATTCTCTTGGGGAGGCGCTGAACTGGGTACCTAGACCTGCACTGCCGTAGTCAAATATGGGGGTTTCCTGCTACTTCAAGAAGAGCTTTCCTAGACACAGTCCTTCCAGAACCATCCTGTGGCAAATACTTTAGACTCTGATTTATGCCGTATTGCACTGCTTTGTCCTTCCAGGTCAGCCTATGATTAAATTTGGATGTTTGGGGAGAATGCTATAGGAAAGCTTACTTTCTCTTTTGGAAAACCCCAGAGAAAACAATGTTTCCTCTATCCTCAGAAAATATGTATTATGATCTAACTCTTGGGTCATCTCATGACTTAGCCAACGAGGAAACTGATTTTGGAGATGGTCCAAGGCAGATGCACAAAGGGGTTTCAGATGTGTTTGTACTGTAAACAATGAACTACCGGCTCACTTATTGTAGACTTTCTGAAACTGATTCCGGCTAGAGAGCACTCAGCCCCTGACATAGCTTCCTGCTCCTGTGAGACAGGTATTTGACAGAGACAGGCCAATTCTCCCCTCCCACCTCCCTCCATTTTGTGCAATATAATTCAGGTATATTTTACAAATGGGACAGTCTTGACAGTCTTTCATTCTGGTCTTAAATTGGGACAGCAGTTGCAAAGCATCATGGTTAAGGAATAGTTTCTAGAATAACTGGAAGAAAAAAGATTGAGGATTTTGAGCGCTGGTTGTTTCAACGTGTTACAGTAAAGTACAAGTTGCTGCGTATTTTGTGGGAAAAAATGTTGATTCATACCTGCTATAGTCTTAACATAATTTTCTTTAACAGTTTGTGAATAGTACATCTTGCCTATCTAGAAGGAGCCAGTAAGAGTATATATATTGCAAGCAGCTAATTTGGGACAAGATAAGTAAGAAAAACAAGAATATATGCTTTCTATATTCTATAATTTTATTGTCTTTGTAGAAGATAATTAGTTCATCTTTTAAAATAGCATTGTTAATGTAAAACAAGATTGCCAAGACATTTATTAGATATGTTGGGACAGAGCATAACAAACTTTAAATTCCTTTTTTGTTGAGAGGCCAAGTCCTACAAGGCTGTGATTAGCCCTCACATAAAGGCAATATACAAATGCTTGTGCACTATCGTGGGAATTATTAGACCTGCAGGAATTTTCCAAAGAGCACAGAATGAGAAAATTACTGTAATTGTGCAACTGAGGAGTGTGTTTCCAGCATACAAGAGACAGTGATTTAAATTCTTCCCACTGTAGAATCTGCCTTTCCAACAGGTTCTAAAGATGACAAACTCTTTTGCTTGTGCACTATGGCAGGCCAGTCAGCCTTCTTGCTTTGAGCTACTTTTATTTCTTTTCTACATGCCATATTAGTGTAAATGAAGGCAGGGTATGAATTTGTATATGTTAACTATTCTTTGGAAACTTACGGCATGTTCCCTGCCACGTACAAGAAAACTGTAAACCCTTTGACTGGTTGTGGCCGTTTTGTTGGGTTGGTTTAAGGTCTAGCAGGTTCCCACTGGAGTGGAATGGGAGAGGCTACAGGTACAGTGAAAAAGGATAATAAAGTGTAAAAGGGGAGGCTGATCTGCATGTTTGTACGAATAAATAAGATGCAAGGGTGGTGCTGTCCTTTATATTTATCTCAATACTACTCTGTATGTGAAGGATTTGGTTAGGCATTAAAAAAAATAAATTGGATACGTAGTCCTTAAGTTTGGTCTTAAAATGCAATAGGAAACTGAAAAGTTTGGTGTTCTACTGCTCATCTGCAAAGCCCCCAAGCCTGAGACTATACCTACACCTACATTGCCTGTACTAGAGCAGGACCCAATGTGGCCTGCTTTCGACGTGATCTCTCTGTCTCTATGATCATGGTAGATGGCCATAATTCAACTGTGAGCCTTCGCACAGTCCCAAAGGCAGTCTGAGCTCACACAGCTGATAAATACCAACTACCCTTGCAGCAGGTTATGCTGAAGCCCTTTTTCAAAATAATCCATGAGTAATTTGTCTCTTCAACATTAGCCATGGAACACTGCTGCATAACAGCATTCCTGATCCACCTACACAGTGCCTAAGTCTGTGCTTAGTCTGGAGGGTGGGCAGAGCCTTGTTATCTAGCCTAAGCCCATGGCTTTAGGTCTGGCAGCACAGTTTGGTTGCATCCTATGAGTATGAAGGGCTTAACTTTCTCTCACAGTGTGCCTCTAGGCTCACCTGCAGCCTACACAGAGACAGGGCTTGCATCACTCGAGAACCTGAAGGAAGTGAAAGCTTCCATCCAGGCTTAAAATATAATGTTAATGTACCTCTGGAAAATTCCAGAATTGATAATTAACCTTGTTGTAAAGATAAGGCTCTTTGTGAACATGTTGACATAAATCATTATTAAAAACATATAATGCATATATTATAGGGTAGCATATCCATATCCTATATAGACAGGACAAATTACATAGAAACTACTTCTTGTCCGCAGCCTGTTTCCTAACTGGAGGATCAGTGATTTTCAATCCAAGCATGAAGCAGATCATCTACAGTAAAATTAGTGGAAAGGAAACCAGTGTCCCTCTGTCTTTGAGTGCTAGCTGAGAAGATAGAACAGCTCCTTTCTCTGTCTCTTTCTTTATTTTTTTGAAGCTTGGTGCTTCTTCCATTCTGTGTCATAGATGGCTACATTCCATGTGAAAGTAAAATGGCTCCCCTAATTGCTAATGATAGTCAAGCTAAAGGACGATTGTGACTACCCTGGAATTAATACAGCAGTTCCCGTAAAAAGATCTATATTGAAATAGGAATCTTGAGCCATTCCCGTAGGAGGATTTGTTTAGGTAGTTGTTAATGCAGAGCTCCAAAACAGAACCATGTGAACAACTGATGTGCATTAATCAACACTGATTTTCAAACCTTTATTAGAGATGAATAGCAAAGTTTCTCAGCTATCAAAACTCTGCAGGTACTCTCTTATAAGAGAAGAGAGGAGCAGCATTGAAGAAGTTGTTACGAGATTGCATTAGCTGAACCGACACAAGTCCTTTTTAAACTGATGTGGAAGAGGTTGCACCTGTGTAAGAAGGTTAGTAAAATCATGCATCAAGGTAACTGGATGAAAATAAAGCATAGATCTATATTCAGGACATATGTCCAATTCAGCTCTGTGCAGGGCTCTATCACTGTAGTAAACAGAGTCACTTGTTTGCACCAGAAACTTGACAATCATTTAAATTGATTCAAAATAATTTAGCTGAACATGTACAATCTCCTTCTGCAGGTGCTTATTGATTTACAGTATTTTACATAAAAATAAATGAAACCTCTCACCAACTTGTGTTGGTATTAGTAAACAACCTCTGTATACAAACACATTATCTAAAGTTCTTCCACACGTAACAACTGACAAACCTAAAGATATATAAGTTAAAGGCACTCTAGATGGAGGCACCCTCCAGCGCCTACCCAGAAGCATATGCACATCTCTGTTGATGTACTGTCATAGACACCAAAGCATGCTGGTCTCCAAGCCCACTGGGGGATGCATACAGCCTATTAACCCCTTTCGCAAACTTTCTTGGTAACTACACATCTAATCATTTTCACGGGTAACAATTCACTATACCCTGTAGTTTTATTTTGGTATAATTAACAATGCTTTGCAAATTATGATTGAATCCACAGGCTGATCTCTCTCAGCTATGGTGGCTTAAGAAGGCTTAAAAAGCAGAAACATCCCACTTTTCTATCCCCCTGTCAGCTATATTTTGTCATAAAGATTAATATTTCTGTCTTTGAATATATACAAGGATAATATCAACAGAATACGAAAAGCCAGTTTTTAGGTAACCACACATCCAGTGTTTGTTTCCCTCTGACCTGTGTTACTTTTTATCTGTTTTTTCAGAGCAGCTTCATTGCAGCTGTGTGAAGAGTTACCTGAGGAAGAAAGAGCAAAGGTGACTTTTCCAATGTGACAAGAGCCCCTGATGACATGCTGGCTCTCTCCTTGCGGTGGCAGTGAAGCTCTCTTTCAGACCAGACTTCAGCTACCATCAGCATTTTGCACTTCTGATAGATTCAGAGATTTCAAAGGAGGAGCGAATAGGTCATACATTTGACCTTTTGTGCAGCACTGCTCACAAAACGTCACCAAACAACTGCCTTAAGCATGTTTTTCATTTACTGTTGGGTCTTATGACACTGCATGAGAATTAGATTGACAAACAAAACTGACTTATGTGGTTTCATGGAGCAACCCAAGAGGGTGGAAATATGCCAGAGAGCAGGCAACGCCTTTTCCTCATACTAGCAATAGTAAGATAGCAAAGTTAATCATAAACAAAAAAACAAACAAGTACCAGAAAGCTCCTTGGGCTAATATTTAGCCTTGCTGGCATCTCTGCCAGATGCTTTTTTTTCCCAGGTAGTCAATTCACTGATACATCCTTTATTGTGGGCAGGAATCTCTGTTAAATCCGTGTATCTGGTTTCAGTGTTTCCTGCATTTTTGGAGGAAACTTGGTGGGCCAGGACCTGACGGTGTAACTTCTACATTTAACAGGAAGCTTTTTGTTTGTTTTCAAACTTGATGCAAGATATTGCTACACTTTAGAGAACTGCATTCACTTTAGATATTTGGATTAAATTGATAATCTGAAATGGACTGTGCCTCTTGACAGCTGCTCCTATTACTAAATCCTTGGAACTCTCCACAGGCCAAAGAGAAAGTAACCCCAGCAAACATTTTCTGTGTTATAATAGACTAAATCAGACTGAATGAGATTAAGACAAGTATTTTCCTCCAGCTGCTGTCATCTGTGTTGTTTTCCCTTTGACATTCAGAGTGCAAACTCAGTTAAGCAGGAACTCTTTGAGGCCTTTTTTATGTGCCAAGCTCAGTGGTAGCATGTTAAATCTGACAGTGTATTGGTAACAGTTGTCTATAATTAAATGGGTTATGAATAATTTTAGTCAATTTCCCACAAGCTCAAAGCATGGCTATAGCGCTGGTACTGATGCTAAAGCAGAACTGGTCTTTATTTGATGATATTGACCAGGCCTTATTACAACTAAGAGCCCTCAATGGGATGTTTGTGTGTTTGGTTACACAAGAGAAGAGTGAAGAAAACAAGGAGGTAGTAATGTGATGCATCTGATGAACACTTTTACAATGGTGGAGAAGAGGGAGGTGGTATACGCAGCACTGACTCTTGACCTGGTTCATACCAGCTTTCAGAATTCTCCAAATGTTAACAGAAGATCATGTGATCTGTTTCAAAAGGCAACAGTGAGGAAACCTTCTTGTCCTTGTGCAGTAGGGACTACTGCCTCCACAGCTGGATTGTAGATAAATGCCTCTATGTAGCCGTTTGGCAAGTTTTATCAAAGGAAGCAATGGGTGTTTGGTATTTTTGCTTTCACTTCGATGGCAGATTAAAATGAGAGAAAAAAGAAAGTGCTTCTTTTGTTGCTTTATTTATTCTTGATCATCTTTAAATTTGTTTATTGTTATGTAATGATTAATATATGTACAACATGTGAATAACATACTATGCATACACCCGCTGCATTATCTTGAGACCTTTTTTCCTATTGGTTTCCAATTTCTGTTAGAGGTTTATATGAACACACCAGCAATATCAACTGCACTTTTACGAAGACAAAAACCCAAAGCATGTCTGAAATATTTCTGTTAATGCTGAAAGTTACTGTGGGAGGGATGAGTGAGAAATATCCAGTGGGGTTATTTTCTTCAGGGAGACCAACCTAAACTTCTGCATAATTTGTGCACTCTTGTGATAATGAAAAATCAGTGGTGTTTGAAAGAGAGATATTGAAATCTTAGAAACACGGGAATTTTGTGAAGGAAAAGCAAAATATATAAAATGGAAAATACTGAAGATCATAGAGAGTAATTCGCACTGCTAATAATCACAATTCTGTGCGAAAAACAAGAGAGGTATCAGCCATTTTCTTCTTATAATCTTCATCAAATTTCTTATTTTGTGCCACAGTGAAATAATTCTTCCAGTCACCAACATCCCCTAAGAAACAGAAAAGCAAAAAAAGAAAAAACATTAATTTACTAGTATTTCCTGAAGCCTATTAGCTATGTCTCACTGGATACTTGTACTTCAAGGCCCGTTTCAAAACAATAATAACCAGGAACACAGAGTTGATGTCAGTGACAAACCTCAGTACCTTTTCTCATGAATGGGGAAAGAGAGTGATCCATTACTCCCGGAAAGTCCTTAGTGTAGTTTGCCATGGGATTTTGTTTCATGGTCTCAAATGAGGTGTTATAGAGTATCTTGTTTAGAACCTCCTCATCCAAGTCCTTCTCCAGGAACTTCACAATCTTCTGAATTTCTTGCTTTGGATTCTGCAGAGAGGATAACATGGGATAAGATACAGAGCCAGGAAAAGCAAAGAAATCAAACATGGTGTTACAGTTACAGTTGTTGTCAGGGTGAGAAGACCAAGTTGTCTGAAGATTTGCTGATATGGCCGACATTATAATAGAAAACTGTTGATCATAGATGACATCTACTAGACCGCCAGGTTTCAGAGCTCTATAAACATACATCCAGCCTTTTACCTCCTTCATATCTTCATAGAAGAGGTAGAGAATCCGGTGCTTATCTTTCGCCTTCCACCATCCCTTTACATGGTCATACCAGGAACCCCAGAGCACTGAAAAAGGAGCGACATCGTCAGTGACTAAAAATGCCCAGACTGTCTTTAGGTATGTATGGCACTTGTGTTTTCCTCATAACCAGTGTCTAGGCATTTCCCAGCTGGTTTTGAATCACTGTGGCCACAACTACTGTGCTCTGTGCTCATCACGGCATTTGTGCTATTAATCCCTCAGGTATACAGATGCTCAGAGCAAGATTCATGTGTAATTTTAGAGGGCAACAAATGCAGATTCATACTGCTGAATGAAAAATCCAGGCTGTTTTTATGGTCAATGGAGAGAACCAGATGTTTCCAGGGTGATTCATCTGATCAACTGGACAAGACTGGTCTTAATTGGTGCTGCTTTGCCCAGGGAGTTGGACCAGATGAACACCAAATATCACTTCCAACTTGCATTATTCTGTGGTTCTAACTGGTTTAAATATTTGATATAGTATCAGAAGTGCCTGTTTCTCTCTCCAGCAAGTATCAAGATGACCAGCTCGGACAGACATAGCTATGTTCTAGACATCTGTGCTGTGACAGATGGCTCCCAAGCTGAGCTAGTCAAGCTGAAGACACAAGGTCTCTCATACTGGTCCAGACAGTGGTGTTTCTAGGCCTACATGGTGGCAAAATACTAAGGACCTGTGGAAGCTTTCCTGTCCAAAATTGCAGAGTGCCATCCACCTGAGAAGGTTTTCCTTCTTGCGTATCAGCACTCTTTTTGGAAAGAGAAGAATCAGCTTCTGGGGTTGCTTGCCTTTAGCTAGAAAACTGGCTTTGTTCAGATGCCTGATTTAGGAAAAAGATTAAATTAGGTAAAAAGACTCCCTTAACTCAAATTCACATCACACCAAACATTTCTACACAAAATTAATTCTTGGTTTCTTATATAACAGGCTAGAGTAAAACCAATTAAAACACTATTCCTTCCCAGCTGGCTTCTAAGCAGGTTTCTGTTAACCTCAGACAGAAGAGATCAAGCCTGAAAATTGTTACATATGTTACTGAATGATAATAGCATAAAGAGTAGCTTTTTTTTTTTTTTCAAAATGCAAATGTAAAGACAAAATTAGTCCTTTAGGTATCAATAAAAGCCCATGAATGAAGATAAATTACTACTGGAACACCTTCAGTAGATATCCTTCCAGAGAGTCTCAGCACTGGATTTCAAAGCACAGCTGAAATAAATAAATCAGTCACATGTTTTTTAAAAGAACAAAATCTCTTTTACAAGTGATTGCATTTCATCACCTTTTCCGGTCATGAATTTCTCCATGAACTCCTCCCAGGTTCCTGGCTCAGGCAATGCTTTATTCATTCTGTGGAAATGGTAGTATGACACCAGGCTGTCTTTTGCATTTCTCGCCACATAGATTATCTTTATTTATATGCAAAAAGAAAGAGAGATGGAAAGAGAGAGCTTAACTTACACATGCTTATATAGATATTGAGCATCTGGAGTTTTCTCTTGGAGCCTGATGACAGAAGCTAAAGAGAATTTGCTTTGAAGCTGCCATTTTCTGAAATCCAATGCAGGTAACTTAGTCATGACTTTTTTTAGCTTCACACAGGCTTTGCACATTAAAGGGAAAATATCTGGGGAGACCTTTAGGTTTCACAAAGATTCTGGAAACCACATTCAGTCCTGGTTCATATCACTTTCCTTGCAGGTGAAGTAGAATTGAGTCCTACCTCTTCAGCCTTACCTTACAGTTTTGTTCCCAGAAGGAGGGAGGCACCAGCTGCACATGGAGGTGAGTTTTTATTGTTCGTGGAGAAGGCATAGCTTCAGCTAACTCCAAGCCTGTGGGATGTTTCATTATGAGATGTGACTTGTTCTCTAAATTGCACTAGCACTTCTTTGCTATTCTCAGATGTATGATTTTGACTGTGACTTTTCAGCAGTTCACCTTGCAATGATCATTCATCTCCAAAGCAATTACATAGCAGTGTAACACATACAATATTGCAGAAGCCCCTTCAGTGTTTATTGAGAATCTTTTACCTATGTATTCAAGCAGGAAAGGGGCAACACTGTTTCCTATCTTCTTGCTTTCTTGGATCCGTGTCTAACCCCTGCATTCCAAGGGATAATGATGAATACTAATTTATATTTAGCTAATTGAAGTTTTTCCTTCACAATATTTAGTGATTTCCTTTCACTTTGTAGGTAAGAAAAGTGTGTTTCTTTCTAGGACGCTAGAACAAGCTGGTTGACTAGACTTTCTGGATAGCATGCAGAGAGAGACTGGGAGAATGATGGACAGTAGATTTGGTGTAGCTATGGATAAATGGGAATACCTGGTGCTTTGTGATGTTTAAACATCTATCATGACCTCTATAATTTATTTTCCTGTCATCATTTATCATTCTTATCCTTTATCGCTTTTTTGTCTCTTTGTCAACACAGTCTAGTTTAGAAGATAAAAAGTAGCAGTTCTGCTGCATTGTTAGTCAAGCTTTTTAGCTTCAAATGTGAAGTGATTCTGGCTTAGAAAAGTATGTGGAATGGGAGCCCTTGCTGGGGAACACTCTTGTAGGAAAGTGTCTTTGCAAAACAGTCAGACCTGCTGGTTGCCTGAATCCTCCATAGCTTGTTTAGATTACTAGACCCTAGAATTTAACAACAGTTACTCGAAACAGTGGCAAAACCACCAAAAACGTTATCCACCTTTTGGGAATACATCCACGACATAGGTTTCTCTTCCATACAGCCCCCACATTGCCATTTTACGCATGTCTGCTGCTGGTACTGTGGAGTATCACACACAGATTTCAGATGCCACCCCAGCACAGCATGGTCTTCAGTAGTGCCTGAGTCACATCTGTCAGCCTTGCATCAGCTGGAGTAGCACTAGATGTTTATATTAAAGCAACAGAACTGATCCCTAATATCCAACATGGTGCATATTTCAGTGACAAAGCAAGCAGGACCCTTCCCAGGAAACCTGTGGCATCAGCACTGGGTGCTTGTTTTATTTCATTTTGTCTGAAACATAAACCTATTTGTCTAATATGTACCTGAGTAGTGCAAAGATGAAGGCTCTGGGATGTACCACTCAAGGAAAGGTTGACGTCTGTAAATAGAGGCACGTCTACACTTCTCAACATCTCCATTTTGTTGAATCATATCCACTATCTCCTGTGTCCATGTGGTACCTGAAAATACCAGTGTTTAGATATTTCCCTCAGGGCCAGCCAAGAGTCTTTTCTGCTAGGAAGCTGAAAGCCAGAAGGATGGACACCCTATTAAAGGAGAAAGGAGCAGCACAGAAGATGATGGACAAATAGGAAAGAGAGGCTAGTGGAGGAAAAATGCATAATTAGGAATACCAAAGTAGTTCCATTTTAGACAGGCTTCTTGCCAACAGAAAGTCTCCACCCTCACGTCAGTAATGAAAAATGCTCTGGAATAAACTCATTATTTAGAGATTGTATTATTTGCAGAGAAGAATGAAATTCCCTCCTTCCAGTTTTCATACCTCGTAAAAACTCAGGTATTTCAACATTATTTTCATTCTGAATTTGAATGAAAAAATGAAATACCTGAACTTTGAGTGAGTAAAAATTTCATACAGTTTGAAAATGTAAAAAAGTTGCAGTGTTTTCAGTATTTCTATTTGAAATGCTCTAACGAAGGTCAGTACAACCTTTCATCTGCCTGAGGTGTTGCAACATCTTGTAAGAATTATTCTGTCTTTCATGTACATTTTTCCCTAATAGCCATGGTCACTGGGTTAACCACGTCTCCTCTGGGGTACTGTGGTAGGTCAACTGGAGATCAGGCTAAGGGATAACTCAGAAAGCAATGTGGGCAAGACACTCAGCCCCTCTTAAGATGCTTGAATAATGTTGAATGGACTCCTGACTATAGTTCTTTTTAATTCAGTGCCTGAGAGGGTTTAGTCCAGGTTGGATAAGATGATGTGGTTTTCCTTTCAGTACACAGGAAATAAATTAAAAGTTTTCAGGTTTGGTTTGTTTTTTTTTTTTGGTAATGTGTTTTTTCCTACTGAAAAAAACAAAACAAAACAAAAAAACCAAACCCAACCAAAAACCAAATCAAACTTAAAAATTCTTGCTAATTCAAATAATTATTCTCTTAATGCTCATAAAATGTTTGTGAATCTGTTCCTGAATCCTTTAGATTTTACATGTTTTTATTCATCCAGGATTAATATTGGTGCTTGTTATTAATTGTTTTCCTGTGCAGTAAGTCTAAAGGGTCTGATCAAGAGGAGAAATAGCAAAGAGCTAAATGGCCAATCACTGGATAAAATAACAGATAGCTAATATTAATGGCAGGTATTTTATTTTATTGGCTAAAATTATTAAGTTAATTTGGTTATTTGGTTAAAACAATTAAACCATTTCCAGAAATCAGTACTGGTTTACACACCAAGTCATTCCCTAAATACACAATACAATCCATAGTTGTTCAATCAGTTTCTACTTTTTCTTAGTAATGATGACTTTTACGTGGCTTTACTAAATCGATATCTATTGGTGGAAGACTATTGTTGCTATAAATATATACGTATATAATCTAAATCAAAGGAAACATTTAAGTATAGGTAATTAGACTGTCACCATTTGAACTTCAGTAATAATAGATGGTTGTTACTTCTGCCAAAGAAGTCAGAAGTCATTTGTCACAGCTGACAGAGCTTTGTGTCTTTAAAATATGTCTGGTTTGGGATCAAACAAATACTAGCCACAATAGAAAAAGTTAATTTTCGATTCCAATAATTACCACTATCACAATCTTTTCTATTCTGTTTCCCCCACACACAAACCTGCTTTTGCATAGGTTGAGATGAGCAGATCGTCAGGTCTGGCTTTGAACTTCCATACTTGGTCCCATATGCTGTGTATTGCTTTTGTCATGAGAATACCTTTTGTTTCACATAACTCAGCTCGGCCCACTGTCTGTTCCAGACTCAAATCTGCCATTTTATCCAGGGCCACTGAACACTGCATTAAGAAAGAAAGACTTGGAATTAACATGGTTGCTCTGAAAAAAATAAAAAAAGAAATTTACTCATCTGTTCTTGAGGTATCTTTTATTGAGGGAATTCCATGTCTTCTGGGTTTTTTTTTGGCTATGATTTGGCCTAGCTGGATCCACATATGGGATCCTTAAAGCTGGATCTGATTTTCAGAAATGCTTGGTGTATTTCTGCTAGTGGGTCTCAGCATCTCTAAAAATCACTCTGTTTACTCAGGTACACAAAGAGAAAGAAAAATTATTTCCATCTTTAAACATTTTACCAGACATATTTATGTAAAATTTTGATTGTAAGTATGTGCCTTTTGAAAGGCAGGAAAAAGTAATCAGTTAAAGGTATGATTCAAAAGAAGGCAGAGCATAACAGCTCCCACTGAATTCAGCAAGCAGGACCCAAACCTTCTTAAGGAAAATAAACAGAAACACCTTCTAACACCCTTTGGACCTCATACTCACAAAAATACTTGCAAAGCTTTTATCTGTTTTGTTCCTGGAGCTTTTCACTCTTAGAGCTGTCTGCTGTATAATGAAATTTTTTGCAGAAAAAGAAACTGAACTAGATAAATAATTAACTAAAGGTTGTTAGACTTCAATTATTTAGATAAATCTAGTTAAGTCTACTGCTGATTGTACAATTTTTTGATAACTAGTTATTGATTTCTGGATTTCTTTCAAGGAGGACTGCTCTTAGCCATAACCTTCAGAGCTCCCGAATATGATCAGAGGAAAGTTCTGCTTAAAAGGAGGCTACAGAAATTGTCTCAATTAAAAATATCAGCCAAAAAAGATAAAAGACATTTCAATCCCAACAGAAAACATTGCAAAAATATTTCCTTTCATTTCCTTGTTGACTCACACCCTATTTCACAGAGATACAGTTGAGTATAGCAAGAGGTTGGACTGACGGCTGGAAAGTGAGTCAAGAAATAAAAAAGAAAGAAGGAAAAAGAAACTTGCCAGAGAATTTTTCCCAATTGAACGTCTTCAGTCCTTGGCTGTATTGATGACTGTGCAACCACTTAGACTTTCAGGCAGAAGCAGAACGAAAGTTTGGGTGGAGTTTCTATTCCTCCTATGAGTGTGAGGAGAGCAAAGGAGGAGGTGCAGCAGCAGCCAACATCTGAACAGTGTTTCTGGCTTGGTTTGTGAACTCCTGTTTAATCTCATGAAAGAAAGATACTTTGAATTCTCATCTAGTGGGAGGTGTCACTGCCCATGGTAGAGGGGTCAAAACTAGATGATCTTTAAGGCGCCTTCCAAGCCAAACCATTCTATGATCTATTCTATGATCTATCATCTAAAGTATCATTATTTACTGCCAACAACATTAAGTATCGGTCAATAGCTCCAGCAAAATGATTTTAACTTGTCTCTGTCATTGTCAACAGTCTTGGAATAATTCATTTTCTTACAAACATTTAATCTAAATTGCAAACCAGTTTGTTATTTGTTAGTGCCTAAGATCAATGGGACTGAATGAATTAAAAGTAACTTGGTTCCATTTTCACCATGTACTGCACCGTGATCATTTAATAAATGTCTAAGGGTCTGTCTCATTGCTGTGGCCAACCATTTATGTTTTTGGGCATTTTCTAGACAGGTTCACTTCTTAACTAACCTGGCGTTACAGGGTTATGGATCACAGTGTGTGAGGTAATGTTTCTTTACAAGATTTAAGTCCCTGTCTACCTCCATATGAGATACTGTGAGAGATAATGACATGCCCCAGACTAGCCACGAACAACATAGTAACATGGGCTGCTAAAAGTATGCCAGTGATGCTTTAATACCTGTTTCCCAGCTGTTGCAGTCACACCAAAATGTTTGGTTGCAACAGGAAAAGCTTTTATTTGGCAAAAGGCAGGTCATTCCAGATGATCTCAAGCAAGTTTGAACGGATTGTGTTCATAAATGAAAATTATTTTGAAAAGCACTGCTATCAGGCATCGCTTCTCTCTTCTGCTGAAGGTACGCAAGCACCGTGAGTACTCAAGGTCCTTTTTGGTCACCCTTTGGATGGTCTGGCAGCGTTTATATCTAAAATGGCTTTCTGTTATCTCAGTTTCTTAAAGACATTTAATGCACAGTCATCAAACAAGGATGTGGCAATACTCGCAGTGTGGCCAGTGGAGTCTAGAGAGTGACTTGCTCTGCAGAGTTGCTCTCATACAGAGACTGTGTGGATCAGCTCTCCATTGACTGCAGAAGGAGCGTAGACATCTAGGTTGCAAAGACTCACATATTTTAAGGCACAGGTGGGAAGTGAGCATGTTCTGGCCCGGAAGTGGGGAGTGAACTGAGAGTGAGTTGGTGAAGGGCTCTTCTGGATATCAGTAAAAAAGGCCTGACAGCAAATGACTTAATAACTGCTTTGATAAGACAGAGTCAGAGGAGGAATATAAATAGTGAGTACATCTTGCATCCCTTCAGATGCTGGGAACCTTGCCTTTGTGCACCATCAGATGGAGCCCCTGGAGGGTTTTTTCCCAGGGCACGCTGAGTAGGTCCCATCTATGGAGAGAAGCTTTTTTTTTTTTTTTCCCCTNCAAACTGTGCAGCTGGTTCGTCTGTGCAGCACAGCACAGGCTGCGGCTGCTCGGGTTACCTGTGATGTGGATCTCTGACTCCTCGATGTACTGTGGTGTCCAAGTAAGGATCACCACCTTCCACCCTTTGGTCCACATACAGATGGTGACTTTCCTCACATAACTCACAGTGTAGAGGCTGTGGCTTCTCATTGAGGGGCTGTGGGAGTCAGTGAATTGGTTGTGTTCCCTGTATGATTTCATGAAAAGTTTCCCAAGAATCAGGAAACAAACCAAGAGAACTGCTTGATTAGGTTTAATCTAACCACTTGATCTTTCTTCTGGCTCTGAGACCAGGTTTTTATTCTGAAGGCTGGCAACACCAGAACCAGTGACACAGAACAAACAGAGAACATATGGCTAAGGCATAATATTTCTTCTTCCATTTGTCTTTTTTTTTAATCTGACCATTACTCTCAAGTTCTGTCACGAAAGGACCTGCCGTTTTCCTCTCTGTGTTAAGGTGGGTCCTTTCTGTTTGTCCTTCTCACACCTGCACCTGGCAGTTTGTTTGCTGGTTTGAAAAGGTATCTACTCCCCTTTCAGTTACGAAACCGTCATGATGATGTAGTAATCCCCAAAGCACATCAGTTGGTGTGTCTGAACAAAGGAAAACCCAAGAGCTGCTTATCAAGTGGCTCTCTTTTATTGCAGCTGTGAATCTGGGTAGCCTGTGAGCGGTGTGCTATGCCAGATAAGCTGGAGTGAGGTCAAAATCCACTGCCTGCGGTTTTAAAACTGGTTTTGAAGTAGGCAATGGGTGATGAATTTCTCCTGTTGTAAAACAGGGAGGCGAGAAGTCAACTGGTCAGCCCAGGGGCTGGAATCATTGTTTATTGGGCCACTCTATAGAAAGACCAGGCAGTCTCTGCAAAGAGCTTCCTCCAGGTTTCCACTGCCTATTTCCTGAGCACAAACTGCTGGCAGATATTTCCTCATGTAAAACACACTGATTTTGTTTTATATTTTGCGTTAGCTTTGCTGAAAACACTTAAATCTTTACCTGGAATGGAAAGCCACAGGCCACTCAACAGAAATAAAAATAGAAAGAGACTGCTGTGTGCTTACAGCATGTAGACAAGTGACTGCAAGTCAGGAATGTGTTTCCCTGTCTTTGCAAGTATCTTTGCTGTATAGCATTGTCATTTGGGGTAGTTAATGCTATGTTTCGCAATCACTGAGCTTCGTGAAATCTGCATCTGATCAGCGAAGGAAGTACAAAGGGAGAGTAGAGGTACCTCTATTTCACTTTTGTTCTCATCTCACATCCTTAAATGTACACATGGTAAGCCAACGAGTTTTATCACAATATCATAATTGTCTATGAGTCTCTCATTTATTTCCAGGTAAAATTCTCTTTTCAGCACACAGCAGTTTATAACAGTGACAGAGAGGGTCAGGAATATTATTGCACAAGGTAACCAAGCTGCTGGTGTGGCTGCTCAGAGTGCTGGACTGGCCTGTCCTGGCCTGCCTTCTCTTCTGTTCCATGTCAGGATACAACTTCCCTTTGGCTTGGTGTCACCGGAGTTATTTTGGAAATAATGACACATTTGCCCTGTTTACTTACATGCTTTTATTCAGTGGCATAGATTTATTACCGTTTCTTCTAATCTTTCCTGGGTGGGAACTGAAAACAGAAGTGTATGTCCTGCGGAACCTTGGGTATTTGGTGAATTCAGGACACCATTAATACATGCTGATGCTGTGTTTCGTGGCTACCCATGCTGTTCTTGACACTCATATGACTACCTACATAAGCAGAGACATTCAAATGCTACTGACCAGAATGTCTGAAGTGAGTTAAGCAAAGATAAACGGCACTACAGTGGAGTCAAAACTAGACAGCAAATTAATAAAGACACAGTTTTATTTTTTGTCATGCTTCAGACTCTGGAGTGGGGTGTGTGTGGTTTTTTGTTTGCTTGTTTGTTTTGTTTTGTTTTGTTTTGTTTTCCTGTTCTTCAGGTGAGATCACAGTATCACAGTATCACAGTATCACAGTATGCTAGGGATTGGAAGGGACCTCAAAAGATNATCTCCTTTAAAATCTCTTTTTTCATTCCTATTAAATATACCAGTTTTAGGTTTTCTACCTTGAAAAAAAAGCAAAGGGATTATCTAAGAAATAAAATATGTTTCCAGCTACCATCTGAAGCTGTTGCGTTTTTAAAAATAATTTGTAGAATGTTTCTTATTGAAGATAATTCTGCGATGAGATCTCTGGCAAAACATCTTGGTTTATTAACTGATGGAAAGCCTTACATTTCTTTATTAGCTCCTTTTATTCTCCCTGCAATGGATATTCCAGGGATCATTTGTATATAGAGAAAGAACATTTAAAAGAATGCAGGTAATTCAAAAACTCACAGGATGTACTATGTGGGATTTTAAAAATACCTGATAGAATTGTGTCTTGGACAAGAAATCTGTCTCAGGCTAGTGGACATGAATAATACTCAATTTAAAGGCAGGTAAATCTGCTTTTGTTCTGATTTTTATGTTGGTTTTGAATATTTTTACATTTAAAAGTTGATTAAGAATCACAGTAGAACTTTCAAATCATGTTAGGAAAAATGTGTTTTATTTTGTTATTTGTACAGCATCAGACTTGAAGTGAGATGAAGGCTACAAATCCTACATCAGTATCAAGCACTATAGCATGGTTTTAAGTTTGATTTTCATCAGATTTTGCCTATATTTAGCTGTTTATATGATCTAGAGTACTATGTCTTATAAATCAAAATCTGTGGCTGATACGTTTGACTAAAATAATTTTTTTCCTTATTATGCTTGATGTTTGTATTACATTTATATAAAATTCTAGTCTCCCTCTGCTGGACAAAACACAGTTTTTATTCCAAAAGATGTTAAAATCTTTTAAACTTAACTTTACATTTAAAAGCTATTGAAATCCTCCGATACTAACCTGTATCACTCATTCAGAAAAACATAACGTATTCTGGAGAAACAAAAGAGGACTCTGGACAGGTCGAGGTTTCACTTTCAGGCTTCTTGAATCTTACAGCTGCTTGTCTGCATTCACATTGTGGTGAGTGAATTGAACTGATCTAACTAGCAGTCAGTGAGCAACCTTAGGCAATGAAAACTTTTGGTAGTGTGGGACACATCTGGGGTTAATCACAAACACGTCCTGTCACAGTCTCCTGGCTGTCCAGCCCATATGTTGTCAGGAACAATCTTCCTGCTGGTAGCTGTAAAACTGGAACAGTGCTGCTGATCTTGTGATGGTTATTTAATGAATGCAGGGATTGTGGACAGATACAGTTGAGATAATAATCACAGATAGATTTATGTAACAGCAAAACTAATACTAAGGAAAATGTCAAGTGTAAACATGAAATGAAAAGTCGTAAGGCTTTAATTCAGCAACACATTTAAGGACAATAAGTGCATTCCTTTTCAGTAAAGCACTTCTGTTCCATTAGCATTAGACAGCAGAAATTTCTTTGCTTTAAGTGTCCTCTCTCCAGCAGAGTTTCCTGCTAGAGGAAGTGCTAGAGCCCACAGTTTGCATAACTCTGACCAGCTCTGCATGTGTTGGGGTCACAGTCGTGTTAATATACAATCTTGTTATTGTGAGCATGCATAGTCAGGTGATAAAGTTTAATTGGACTCCTACAGCTTTTTCCAAATACTTTTCTCAAGAAAATATGCATATGAAGTGCTGTAGTGTCACCCTGTCAGTGGTACTACATGCTTTTGGCATTGTTTCTGGAAATTACTTTGTAGAAGTAAAAGGTCAGGTATTCACTACACAGAATAACATGTTTCCACTTGTAAATGAGATTCGGTTTAAAGCTGCAGGGGGAAAACGGAAACTTGTAATAAACAGTTGCAGAGTTTGGTGGCTTACATATATGAAATGATGGAATTTATTTGCTAATATTACTTCCCATGTTATAATAATACATAGTTCCCAATTATCAGCAGACTGCACTAGCAAGATTGCAAGCTCAGTGTGGAAAATGTTAATGCAGGCAGCATTGCTCGATATAGAAGGGATAGAAGCTGTTCATGTCTCTGAGGCTTAAACATGGATGTAGCAAAAGTCTACATTAGACAACTTGGGAGCACTGCTTAGTTTTAGGTACCTGGCAAAACTGTGTCTTTGTTTCTTCCCAAAGGAAGCCCCAGAATTTGTGACAGATGCTATGGGGGACTGGTGCACCAAGACCCTAATTTGTGCTGTGATGAGCAACCAGAGGTGAAGACAGATGCAGCCCAAGAGCAAATGGAACCGAAGAGCCCATGGGTCGCAGGTGAAGGGTATGTGTCCAAGCTTCTAGGCAGCAGGCATGCATCGCTTGATAAGCAACTGCTAACTGAACACTTATGATCCTTTTCCTAAGAGTAGTGCTAAGTGGAAAAGTAATTTATTTTCTCCATCCTTTCCTGTCAACCTGCCCTGTAACTGCCAAATCATAGCAGGAAAGAAATGCTTTTAAAAATGTGCACTCTAAAAAGTAATGTAAGCTGTCCATTGGCCTCTGTTGATTCCTTTGTATCAACAGATTAATCTCTTTCTTAAAGCTGAATCTGGGATTCCAGTTTTCCTGAACAGAATAAGCTGTCATGTACTGTGTTCAGGAATTGGACTTCATGATCCTCGTGGGTCCCTTCCAACTCAGGACATCCTATGATTCTATGATTTATGGATCCAAATACAAGCTTCCTGCCACCATAACAGCAGGGGCATAGCAAGGCTTATAAAAAAGTTCTTTTAGCAACTGTCTCGATGAACTGTTATGAAAATATTTCCATTCAAGCCAAATATCTGCTTTGTAGCACAGCCTCTGCTTGCATTAAGTGAAGTTATTCAACAGGCTGTTTGTGTAATCACTTTATTGAGCCTTCTTTATGGATGTAAGCACACCTTCTTTGACGGGGACCTTGTGAACTGACATCATTTCATACCTGTTCTCTTTCAATTGGCATTTCTTTCTGAGGCCTCAATTTGACTATTTATTGAACGTTTGTACCACAGCAGCAGGAGAACAAAACAGCCTGGGAACAGCCAAGGAAAATGCATTTGCTCTTAAGCCGCTATATCTTCTATACCCCTTTACACAGGTTGTGATTGAGAGAAAATAACTTCACTGTTTTGGATTCACTACAGTCATATGGATCTCTTGGTGCTACTGACAACTGCAGCCTCTTCCCAAGGCTGTGTGAAACTAGGAAGCTAGGTCAGACAAAATACAATCAGACTTGTACAACTTTTTTTACAACTATTTCATGGGAATGAATGTGCACTTCTTCACTACAGCTGAAGATCAGAGATAGAAAATGGAATTCTTGGCTCTACTGGTGGTATAGCAGGATGCTCAAGTGCTACCCTGTACTACTTTAGGCACTAAAACCTCTTGACCTTTCATCTGGAACAATTAAATGGAGTTTTGCTTAAGTGGCACATCTGCTGTTCAAGCTGGGACTTTGTTGCATTAAGACTGCCATTCCCAGTTCGGAAGACATTTGCTTATCCAACCAAATTATAACTCCAGTTTCCTTTTTACAAGCATCTGTTTGGAGACAGGAAAATCTCTCTGGATGTGAAGCGTCAGAAAGCAGCTTCAGAAATTTTCATGCCGTGCTGAACTTGTGATCATTAGCCAGATTTCCCTCTGAAATTCTGCAAGCCCAACAATATTACTTTTTCAGTCTAGTGCTGCTTGGTTCTGGGAAATCCTTACATGATTATTTCATAACTTAAAGAAAGGAATCCAGGTGCTGCAAACAAGCAAAGTATTTATGCTGTCGTTTTTTCAGTACAATAGGTCTGAGTATCACAATTCTTGTTAGGTAGCAGAAAGAATATTATATGTGAAATACCTAAGCAATACAAAACTCCTATTAATAAGGCTCATAAAAATTTCTCTCTTGGCAGTGGCTGTCTTTATGCATGGTGATAAAAAGACCTTGCTCAGCGAAACACAGTGCAGTGAGGGAAAGCAAAGCTATACATTTCTTACTAGATTTTCTTGTGAGTATAAAAGTATATAATTACCACTGACATTTTATCAGGGACATTCATTAACAGCATAAAATCTGATACTCTTCAGAAGTAAAGAAGTCTGTGTTTCACACGCCTGTGTGTTCTGATACAGGAAGCCAGCTTTAATTTACGGTGGTGGATCCTTAATGGTAGACGTTTTTTAAGGGATCTTCTGTATTTACTTTGAAAAGTCTGTTCACATTTTCAGTGACAAACACATTTTGAGTGGTTGAAAATTCCTGTACCTTCAGTTGAAACAGATTGAAATTTGCACCCCTCCCCAGCCCTATAACAAATGGAGCACTTTAACAGCTGGACAAGTACCATAATGATGTTACCTGTTGTTAGCAACAGCTGGAGTCCAGGCACCTTTCTGTCCCATTGAGCTTGCCTGTTGTGATGTTAGTGGAACTGATGCAGGTGGGAATGTTTAAGTGGGAAATTTGTCCTCTCCTTTTTTAAATATTCTTTTAGATTTTTTTCATCTTATTGATAAAAATCTACTTAGAGTTTCATCATCTGTGTTTCTCCTCTCATTTGGGCATTCTTTTTGGGACTATGCCATTCTCGCCAACGGAATTGCACAGGTGTATAATGAGGAGGAGAGAAGTTGATCTAGGATTCATAAAGTCTGTTGATGTTGTCGTATATTTTTCTTCTCATAGGCCAACAAATCAGTTAACCTGTTTCTTTCAGGCACTGGCATGAAAACAAATAGCAATGTTCACATTTTTTGAAGAATTAACACTGTTTTGAAATTAATGACCTGTGTTTCAGTGTCACATAGCAGACTGGGGACTATGTTGTTCCTTGTGGCAACTTTACAGGGGAAGAAGCTCTCATGCTTTAAGACATAACTTTTGGACTTAAAATATCCCTTAAGATACAACAGCAACAAAACCAAATCCAGGGGTGTCAAAGGCTGTATTTATATGGTGGCAGCCAGAAGGGCCTTCATAGTGAGCACATCACCACCCTGTGGGTGCATTTCTCCTGTTCTTGTGTAACATATATATGGTGGGAAGATCATAAGAAAAACCTTTTCTGAACAGCCAATTTGTATTGGTCAAGTCTGACAAGTTGTCTTCTCACATCAGGGTACTACAGATATGAGACGCCTGTCAGGGACTGGTATGACTGAGTATCACACAGTTAAAGTCTGTGTTAAAAGATGGAGGCATGCTGGACAGGACCTTGATATTTTAGTAGCAACTGATTGCTTTGCCAGATGTCAGGTCTTTGCATGTGTAAAACTGCAAATGTGTGGTATCAGCAGTCTTAGATGCAGCTGAATTGCCTTGGTGGACATCTACCTTTCTTTATTGACAACTAGAGCAGCTAAAGCAACTAGACTCCTAATGTAGGTGGATATTCAAGTTCCTGAAGTTAGGCAACTTGGATCCGGACTCTACTATACCTACCAATAAAATGGCTTCAGAACTGTAGATTTTAAGTAATCTCTCCCACAAGTCCATATATGAAGAACAGTGACCTATATAGAAAGAAATGTATGTCTATGTAGGAACAAAGAAAATTATTTAGTCTAAATCTTTGTTGTCCAACCAAATGTTGAGTAGAAGATCTGAAAAAAAACCCTGCATAAATAGCCTCATTTCTGAAGTACGTGGTTAATCCTGCTTCCATGAAAATGTAAGGTAATATATCTAATAATTTATGAGAGAAGAGCTAGGTTGTGGTGGTGTAGTATTCAAAACTACTGTAATGTGTAAGGCTTTAAAAAAATCTTACAAGCATTTGAAAATTCTGCACTAAACATATACTTTTTCTGCTTACTAGTGTATCTCATAGAGGGCAGTCCTCTTGTCCAGAGGTTGTAAATGAGGCACATGAGGTTCTGATTCTCTGGGTACTTTGTGTCACACCTGTTGCTGTAGCTCCAGCCTTGTTCCATGGGATGCTGAGGTAGACGATTGTACATGTCATCTGCAAGACAGAAGCGAGGATGTTGCTGTCAGTTTTCCCAACAAGAGAAGTAGAGTTTAAAGTCAAAACAGATATGAAGCAAGAAAGCTGTAGCAATAAAAAATGACCAGTCAAGTCTTTGTGCTTTGACCTAAACTGTATGAATGACAAAAGTGTAACAGCATGGTTTCTGAGTTATTAGAATTTCTAAGCTTTTAACCATGTTCATTCTTTGCTCTTCTAATTGTCCTGAAAGAAAGTCTTTTGGAAAGTCACTACTGGCTGTTAAATCTCAGTTAATAACTTTTGTGTGTGCCTTCAGCAAATAATTAAGAAAATTATGCTCACTTATTCTTTTACCATTTTGGATATGTGTCTTTCCTTAGATTGCTTGTGTCTTATCTAAAAGTCTTCTGTTGAATTTGGTGGGAGTAAAAAAACTCTATGCTGTTTGCAGCTTTCCAAATGGTGAACAGTTCAGCAAAATATTAATTATCCAAATTTATGTGATTTTTTTCTTTTTCAACAAGAATGATGTGGGACATAAGGATTCCTAATGAAATTAAAGAACAGAAGATTGCAAATTAAAACTAAATATCTTACAAAGCGATGTTCTTATAACAACTATGGCTGATTTTGAAGGATTGAGTAATTATGAACATTAATATAATATGTTTTCATTTTACATGTTGAGAAAAATTCCTCCTGTTACAATAAATGACAGTCCTAATACAGGATGAACACACTTGATATTCGTATGCTTAAAAGATAGCTATTTTTCAGTTTATATATGCTGTTAATCAGTGTCATTAAATTATTAGCATACTTTTGCACCCTATCTGAGGACAGCTTTTAATGATACCCAAAATGAGAAGAGTAGTTTATTTTTGTTTGCTTTAATGAAGATATTTGTTCTATAGAACATCCAAGAGAGAGAGACCTACATAAAAGAGATATGTGAATCATTTAAGGATAATATATCAGATTAGGGATTTTTAATATCAAAGAAACATTGTGGATGCTTTGTCTGCATTCATCAGACTCACTTTTGCATGCATTGAATATGGAAGCTGTCAAAAGTGTTGAAAATCTGACAGATTTTTTGAGCTAAGTATTTTATTTTTTGACAGAACAGTTTGGTTTCTGAGTCTTGCATCCTTGCTTCACTGAGCAAAGGATGCTGTTATGTTTGGCTTAGTTCATTTTGAAGTCTCCAGTGGTCACAACCCATAAACCAGAGTGACACAGGGCCATCAATCAACATGCGATGATTCTTGTCTAAGCTTTGAATTCTTGAGGCTATCTTTGCACATGATGTTCAGAGTGCAACTTCTGGAATATCAATCATTTTTGTAATGTGATAGTGGAGCTCTGAGATTGGAGTTCCTGCCCACATCTCCAGGTTCTGAACATTTAACTGCTGGGTGACCTGCCTGACAACGCTGTTTCTTCAGGCATGGTGTCTTCACACGTAAGAATGCCTCTAAATGTTTTTGAGTTGTACTTTAATGACATGGCATTTGACCAATGAGCCACGACCATTCCTGGGGTTTGGTGGCTAAATGACCGCCCTCTCAAGGTGATTTTCTTCAGGCTCAACATTAATTTTTTTCTTTCTACTGTAACACTAGCTAGTAGTTACAAGGTGACAACTGGCATATATGCCCAACTTAAAATTTGGCCAAATAAAATAGTGATAAAACCTGCTTGCTATCTACATGTATCTATGCTCATTTCCAGGTTTAACATAAGTCTATGTCTTTTACATGGGTAGCTACACAGATTTTCTAAATTAATTGAAGGAAAACAGAATCTCTTAGCTCAAATAAACCATTTAAAACCCCTGACCTAAACAATACAGGTAATATTGTTCTACCCCAAAAAACTGGATCTGGATTCTGCCAACATGCTGAATTCTGTTTTTATCATATCAGAAGGTTTGTGACTTTTACTGACCACTCAGTTTAGGAAATTCTGCAAATGCATATTTTACAAGATGGCTGATTCCAGAAATTTGTTCAGAAATACCAAAAGCAGCTAAAAGCTCCCTCTCCATGACCTTCATATGTTAGGATGAAATGTGATGGAAATAAGATTCAGGAGGGAAATTAAGAATGTGGCTGATTCAAAACACTCTGGAACCCCATTATTTTTTATTTAACTGGTTCTGGAAACTTCAGCATATGGTTGAAGTCAAGCATTTATCTGCATGCTTCGTTGTTTTGGGGCCAAAAGTACGAGCATAAACCTCATTCTTTTATCTAAAGAAGCTATTCATTTTTTTCCTTTCATATGTATCCTGACTGTGAGTTTTAATTAATCTTTCATTGCAAGTAACCTGCTGAACTTGACCAACAAGCACACCTTTCTATTAAAAACTATTCACATTTTTAAACCACAACGACATGCCTCTACATAACTGCAGCTACTTATTTAGCTTGCCTATAATCACCTTAATGGTTTCTTAGTTGTGCTCTCCTAGTCCTGGCTCTGCTGTAAACCTTGTAAGTGACTGGACTGTAACAACTTCTGGGACTAATTCACACAGATTTCCAGTGACTTGCTAAGGCTGGCATGGCTGTTCGAAGGCAGAAGCTTCTGCTGGCTCCAGGGAGTTTTGTGGTTGGTGGTGAAGCTTAGTACAACACCCAGCAGCAACACCACCTTCCTGGTATGTAGGGATCAGCTGTCTGGGGCTGGCATAGCATAAAAGGTATGTGGATTTCATTGCCTAAGCATGGGAGTCTAATCACCTTGGACACCCCAATCTGGTCTCCAGCTGCTTCTCCAGAAAGGTAGAAATCTTCTGTGGGTCATATCTGTCAGTCATGGGCGAACATCTTGGAAATATAATAAATTAGCATCCAACTCACTTGAAGGACTCTGCGTATGTAATTCAGCCATCCCTTAGTGTGCGAAGACAGTGGATACATCCCAATGCAAGTATGCAATAGCCCTGATGACTTAACACAATTATGTGTGACAGTTATAGATATAAAATGTATTAACACCTCTCCATCATCTTCAAGAGCTGCAGGAAACTGATTTCAAGACTTAGCTCCCGAAGCTACTGTCCCAGAACAGTGTATGCAGGAACTGATAACTGGTTTCACTTCTCATTTACCAACTGGCAGCCAACACTTAGCAAATCTAATTTAGAAAGGAAGGTCAGGAAACACTCATGTGAGGAGCTTTCTCACACTTAACAGAAGTGTGAGCACTTTGTTATATGAGTGCAGAAGTGGGTCAGAAATGAAGATTTTTTTTTTCCTGTGTTAACACCCCCTCAAAATTTGAAGCAAATGATCTCCTCTATTTAAGTGACTGGTGTTGGCAGGGCTTCCAGTAGTACTTTTATAGAGATGAATAGCTGGAATTAGTTGATGTACAGCAGAGTTGTGTACTATATACTACTTATGTCCTTTTTCAGCACATGAAGGCAGCCAGCACTGTCTTAGCAATGGTAAAACAAGGGGTAATGGGTGCAAACTGGAACACAAGAGGTTCCACTTAAATATGAGAAGAAACTTCTTCACAGTGAGGGTGCCAGAGCACTGGAACAGGCTGCCCAGGGAGGTTGTGGAGTCTCCTTCTCTGCAGACATTCAAAACCCGCCTGGACACCTTCCTGTGTAACCTCATCTGGGTGTTCCTGCTCCGGCAGGGGCATTGGACTGGATGATCTTTCGAGGTCCCTTCCAATCCCTAACATTCTGTGATTCTGTGATTGCCAGTGTGTTTCTAGCATCTACCACATGTCAGCAAGCAGGTAGCAGTGGGTTGGAGCACTCTTAGGAGGACTGTCCCGGCAGGAAGCATTCTGGCTACATCAAATCACAAGGCTCAAGCTCTCACCTGACACTGCCTCAAGGTCCTGGGCACCAACAGGCTCCCTGGTGTCTGCAAGAAGCAAACCCAGCTGTGGACTGTTGAAAGGATCAGGACTCTGCAAGATATCACAGTGGATATATGATGCTAAAACCGTAAGTAGATTTTGTTACTGTGTTTATGTTGTGTTTTGATTGTAGGCCCACTCAAAATCTAGTGCAAAGGGAGTACAGAATCTATATATTTATAAGTAAAAGAGAATAATAGGATTCACAGAATCATAGAACCATTTGAGTTGGAAGGGACCTTCGAAGGTCATCTAGTCCAACCTGCCTGCAATAAGCAGGGACATCTTCAGCTAGATCAGGTTGCTTAGAGCCCCAGAGAACCAGAGAGTGATTCCTGGCCCATCAAATACAAGCCTGTGTTCAGAGCATGGGTTACACTCAGGGCTACCATGGATGAAGCTGGGTCAGCAGCACCCCAGCAACCCCCGTGCTCTGGCTACCATCCTGCATCCTGCCTCCACGCCAGACATGGACCTGCAAGCCTGGAAGAGAGAGTACATCAGGCTTGTGCTTGCTCCTTGGATGGGCTCCCTAAGATCTCTTCAGCACGACTGTCCTACAGCATCAGACTGGAGATTGTTCAGTATTCTCTTGAGCTCAGGGGCCTAAAAATGATCATGGGCATTACAGTCCTTTGCTTCAGGAGTGAAGGGGCTGAGAGCTGGTAGGGAGCGAACCAAGCAGTGTGTTCTGCAGAAAGCTTTAGGACACTAGAGACAGACCCGCTCGTCTTTAAAGACATAATAACACATTTGATTCCCACTTGCGTGAGACTCCTATAAAATATATTAAATTTGGCAGGGAGAGTAGTTTGATTTTCCTCATGTTAAAAAGTCAGTTGCATCTGTCTTTGCACATTGCAAGAACTAGTTCTGCAAACAAATTAAAATCTTGTCCCTTTGCTCCAGAGACAATCCGTGAATGCTAAGGGGTACTATCAGATGTACTTAATGGTCTCAAAATATAGGCATATATATGTATGTGTATAGGTATATACATGTATGAATATAGGCATATGGATGAATGTGTAGATATATATGTGTATGTGTTGTGTAAAAGTGGAGCATGTAACTGAACTCCCCATCATGCTTACTCTCCAGGAAAAGATATTCCTGTCAGTTCTGTGTTTTAGTTCAGAATGAGATAAAGTACAATATCATGTACTTTACATGTAAAATGCGAAATAAAATGAAATTTATTATAATCCCATTTTATCCTCTAAATTGCATTTATTTCTCACTACTTTCAAAGCTGGACTTTGTTTTCCCCTCCTAGGGAAAAAGACACCACACTTCAGCAAGTAAAGGATTCAAACCTGTGGATTTTGCTTGGGGAACAGCAGCTGAAAGGTCCTCTGAGTAGTGTCCTGTGACCACTCAGAGGTATTCCAGATAGCAGGCCACTATTTTCACTGTGCGTTAACTTATTCTTATGGTAAAACCCAATTTTGTATTACCTCCCACATCAGCTGGTCACTCATCCAGCTCTGTTGGTGTCACACAACATAGATAGCAAACCACAGGAATAACCCTCTTCTCCAGGGTTGAAATTAGACTTTTTTTTTTCGAGTAAGGAAGACTGGCTGGTTTCCAAAGCTTGTCTGTCTCTATCTGCTTTCCTGCTGGAGTCCAAAACTTGCACTCTTCCTCTGCTTTTAGAAGATCAGTACAGGTACCTTCATAACCATGGAGTCACTTTTCATGCCCTACTAGTACTGCTTGTATTAATACTTCTGCTTGTATTAATACTTCTTCATTAAATCCAGCCTTTTGTGTTTACATTTCCACTGCTTTCCCCCTTAACAAGCTCTTAAATCACTGACATAAGATGCTGGGAGAGTTGATCTAGGAACTTGACTATGAAGCAAAAGCTTCTGACCCCAGAAATGGCAATGCTGCAGCAGGACCCGCTGTATCTGGCGCAGACAGCAAAAGCTGTGGGGTGGCTGTGTATACATACGCAGGCACATCGCAAGAAGAGCCAGAGGCCGCGAATGCAATTGCAAAGAGCAAGTTTTATTTTAGTTACCTCTCTACTGGGGGATCTCCGAAGCAGCACCTAAGCTCCCATGCAGAGGTAACAAGCGGGAGGCAGGCGCTGGTAAGTTCAGCCATGCTTGAAGATCACTGGGCCTGCTGAGCTCGTCTGTATTTCAAGGCTTCAGGCAGGTGCAGCCTCCTGCTCTTTCTCACAACAAAGCAGGAATCTCAGACACAGTGATAAGGTGCCTGGAGTTTCTCACAGGCCTATGTTATCTAACACAGAGGTTCTACTCATCAAGCACACAGGGTCAGTAAAACAATTAGTGTGATGTATGTGCTTTTTCTACAGACAGGTGCAAGTCACTTTGAGTGTATTTACATTCAACTAAACTCCTCGCCAATCTTGCGCAACATTCCCATACATTGGCTCTTATCGTGTGGCTGGAAATAAGTGTTTGTGGGCCTGCTCACAGCCAGGGTGGATATTAGGTGCTTCTTGTCTCTCTCGCTTTGTACAGTTTCCCATGACAGCTGTAGGCACTCATTGGATCCTGAATCAACAACCCTAAGGCTGTTTAGTTTTAGAAGTTTTTATTTTTTTTTTCTTCCGAGGCAATAGTTTCCCTTTGAAGCACGAAGCTTCTCCGAGAAGCACGCTCCAATACTCTCTGTTAGATCAGATGTTTGAGGGATCACCCACGTTTAAGGAAATCTCATCCTAGTGGGGATTAGACAAATGTGCTGGCAAAAATTGGATACCAGGGAATTGAGAAACTTCCAGTGCTCTGAAGGAGCTGGCTGGCTCTTCTGAGACTCCCTGGCTGCCTACAGAGGTGATCACACTGCACATGGGTGCTCAAAACCTTTCTGTAGATGTGGCAGTAAGCTGTAAGACAAAACGGTTGCAATTGGCCTCTAAGGATGTGTATGAGGTTGCCTGGAGCACAGCAACACGAAAGACCCAGGGATAGATTTGTGGTAGTGCTGAGCACACTCACACTGAGGCAGGAGCTGATGGAGAAAGTGCTTTGATTATACATTAAGACTATGAAAAGGCAGTTCTGAAAAACAAGAATATAGCACTCTATCCCTTTGACAGAGTTATCATCCATGAAGTTAGGTAGTATTTTTTGAACATATTATGCTACTTTTGATATCCCTAACAAAATGTAGCATTGAAGTCCACAATTTTATTACAACTTGCTCTGAAAATACATTTCTTTCAAAAAAACTCACCATTATATTTTCGCTAGAGGTCCTTTATTTTTCTTTTGAAAATTATTCCCTCTTCAGCTTCTTTGTAAAGTCCATAAAGTGATAAGGCGAACACCTTTTATATCTGAGACAGTTGCCATAGGTAGCTCAAGTTGGTCATCCGAGATTGATAAGCACAGCTTAAATTCTAGATTTAGACACTCTCTTTGTGTGAGTTTCTGAAGTCTAAAGCTCAAGTTGGTCTAAAGGTTATAAAATTAGCATTATTGTTGCTCTTGATGCTCTTAGACACACAAGCAGAGAAAGATTTTTAGCATATTAAACAATCCAGGAAGGATTTGAGGTTATAAGCATCAGTTCTGTAAAGTCTATGAATAATTTTTAAAGATTATATAAGAATTTTTGAACTGCTGAATATTAACTTGCTAATGACTTTAAATGATCTGTTTTCTATTAGTTCTGATTCAACAAGTGGAATGATTTTACAAAATGTATTTTCTTCACATAAAAACTATTTAACTATTTTTTTTTCTTCATATACTCTTCTCATTGCCTTTTTTTTTTTTAATGCATAATTCTGAATCTAGAATGTATCTGGGTGACTCCTTGGTAAATAAGAGACAGATACTTTCCTAAGTATGTTCTTTTTTTTTACCCTGATCTCATGTCTTGCTCTATAGGACTTTGAAGAAATGCAGTTATTTCTGCCACCATCAGAGAAGCCACTTAGATACTTAATGATGAGCATTTGCTTAAGTGCTTTACTGATTGAGCTTTTATTGTGCTGGAGAGCACAAATTAAAAAAAGAATAAAGTCCCTTGTCTCCATCGTGATTCAAAAAATCCGAAGAGACAGCACCATGCGGAGCAGTTTGACCTTTAGAAAATGGTTTGTAAGGTGTGCGGATGAAACACAAAGGGTACTTCTAAAATCTTTAGCATCCGTCAGCCGTGGCCTTGTCTATTAAAACACTGAACTTAATTACGAACAGGAAGAAAAAAAACCCTACCAGATCTTTGGGAGAGGCTTCATCCTGCAGCTGGCCCCAGTAGATGGCACCGCTTTGAATAATTTAGGCTGGAGCCAGTACGATCGGTCATGGCACCATACTGGTCTTCAGCCGCCTTTCCCCCAGCGTTTGTCTTTTCCCAAGTTAGAAATGAGTTAGTTTCGACATTTTTGCTGTGTAATAAAGGATACCCTGCTGCTGGAATTGTGACTTTTCTGTCTGCTGCTCATACCTGGTGCTTCACTTTGTAATATCTTCCCCCTTGCCCTCCCTCCCCTTCCTCCCCTTCCCATTAGAAAAGACAGCAAATGGGTTTATTCAGAACTGGGTTTGTTCAGCCTGGAGAAAAGAAGGCTTAGAGGAGACCTTATCACCATGCTCCGCTGTTTAAAGGGTGGCTACTGTTATAAAGGACGAGAGCCAATTAAACTCTGGTCTTGTAATCAATCATAAAATAGGATTTATTAAAGCAAGCAGTAAACAGGCAAAACAGCACTGGGCAGCCAGGGAATCTTTGTTCCACCAGCGGCGCACCACTTACACAAAAGTTACCCTTTTTATAGTCAGCAGTTTTTGGTTATCTTACAAGGAAGTTACAGCTGGAGGGATAGATACAAGGTTTTGCCCATATAAGCTTAAATACAGAGTAACTAGAAACTCAAACATCACCCCCTATACTGACACATCACAATCCGATATCTTCCGCACACCACGCCCCTACCTTTATTTTAAGTTTCTGGGGTTTTTGAGATTGCAAAATACAGTTACAGTAAGAGCTTATCTTCTTATGCAGAGTTCGCCCTCAAGTCCAGTCTGATAACTTTTATTATCTTATTGCGTTTTGTAAAGCTCATCATGTACTATTAGTCTGGTTTGATCAACAAGTACAAGCTGTCAGTCTATTACAGCTACAAAGAAGATGGAAACCCCGTTTTTACAAGGAGTCACATGGAAAAGACCAGGGGTAATGGGTACAAGTTCCTCCTGGGGAGATTCTGATTGGACACAAGAGGGAATTTTTTCACAATGAGAACAACCAGATATTGGAATAATCTCTCCAGGGAAGTGGTGGGTTCCCCAACTTTGGACACTTTTAAGATTCAGCTGGACAGAGTGCTGGGCCAGCTTGTCTAATCCGTGCTTTTGCCAAAAAAGGTTGGACCAGATGATCCTTGTGGTCCCTTCCGATCTGGGATTCTATGATTGACATTCAGCGTTCGTTTTATGATGCTATAGAAAAATCTGCTGCTGGTGAGAGTGATAAGAAATATCCCTTCCTAGAGAGACTCTGTCTCTGCTGTGGGGTGAATTCAGCCTGCACGTGTACGTGTCTGCTGGTTTGCTTCCATAAAGGGAAGCAGGGACCTAAATGCTCGATCTAGAAAGGAACTAAAGAACTGGAGAAGTTAACTTTTAGACACCGTATGGCCTAGTAAAATTCTCTGTCCTGATTTAGAAGCTCAGGCTTTCTTGAATTGGAGAAGTTTGGTGTCAAACTTGACTTGGTGTTCACATTTGGGGTAGGCAAAGCTCCTTTTCAGTTTTTATTTGCTATTTGTACCTGTGAATTCTCTTCTGAAGTTCAGCACTTAAATCATGCCGCTGTCTTCTGGTGAAAATACAAGGATATTTTTTGGATCTGGGAGCACTTTCTGACTGCTGGCTTTGAGCTTTGAGCATTGACCTGACCTTACTCTCATTCCTGTGAGGGGATATGTGGGTGCACTCCCTACTTCTGAGCTGTATGGAAAGTAGACATGGGCATGGGGAACAGCTTTGATATCAAACCGATATGTACCAAAGGGAGTACATGGCTTCCTTCCTAGGATTTTGGGATCTGGGGGACCTGTCTTTTAGTTTACTCTTGTTATCGAGTAGATGGGAATGCTGAAAATAGGTCCTTTCCCTCTTATGCCATGGGGTACAGCAAAACACAAAGTTTCTGGATCTTTGTGGTGGAAGAACTTTCAACTTTTCTGCAAATTGCCACTATCATCTGGAATGAGCCCTCTCTATACAGTAGATCCTTCATCCTTCTTTCCAGTCTGAGAACAGAATGAATTATTGGTTTCAGTCCTTTCTTTTAGACCCAGTCCTCCTCAGCTGAGAAACAAGTGTTGTTTTGTGTGGTGTTTTTTTTTTCCTCTTTTTTTTTCCTGAGGTTGTTCATTGATCTGTGGACTAGAAGCTAGAACTGGGTGACTGGTGTCATCACCAGCCTCTTCCACATATTACTCTCTCGACTACTTGGGCCAACACCTGTTAAGATAAATTACGTAAAGTGGAACAAGTGGGCTGGGAGGATCGCAACCATACAGCCTTGTTGAAATTTCCATTGCACGGCTGAAGAGGCAGGAAGAAATGTCCCCAGAAAACCATTGAACTGGATTTGGTGTTCCCAGCAAGAGGAGACAGCATTTGTTAGGAGGTGGGGGGGACACCCCGTCACTTGTAGGCTGGGCTGGTGCCTTCTTCTAGGAGAAAGCAAGGCTACTGGCTTCAGCCCTTTCTCCTTTGAGGCCCTGTTGTGCAGTTTAGGCAGCTCATGGCTCAGCATGCAGGTTTTTGTAGCTCCTACTTTTAGTACTAAGATCCATCCCTCTTTCCTTTTGCACGTCCCAGCTTTCATCATGTCCTTTTCCCTCCGAGCTTCTTCTGAGCACTATCCAGCTTTGTTTCCCTTCTTGAGTGGAAGACACAGAAAGATCATATTTCTTCAGAAATCCCAGTTTCCCTATTTTTTCCCTTTTTGCCATCTTCTGTCAGCAAAGCCGGGGGCAACTTGCCAGCAATGTGCTGTGCAATTGGGCAGAATTTAGAAGGAAACAGCATTTTGTCTTGTGATCAGTTCAGGTGCTAAGGAAACCACAGCAGAGTAAAATGATTCCTCTTTTTGAGAAGCCCAAAGGAAAAATACTCTTTCTGATTGAAAGTCTCATCCCCTGACTTCGAGGTCCTGGGGATCACATCTACAAAAGCAGAAAAGTGGCAACCATGTCTGTTGTTTCTTTAATACAATCCTGTTTTGTTATTTGTAAATTATGCTCCATCTTCATGATGCTGTCCGGACATAAGGGTGGAGGTTGCGTTTACCAACTGTGCTCAGGGAAACTACATAGCCTAAATTGGGTGTAGCATGGGCTTTGGCAGAGGGAAAGAATAACCTAGGCACTTGTTTCTTAGAGCTTTTTAAAGACTCCAGAAAAATAGCCTTCACTGAGCAGTCTTAGCTCCTGCAATATTTTTGTTTTTAAAACTTTCAGTGGGAATTTTAGTTGGTGTTTTCCAAATGCATATGACTGGCTTGCTGTGCTGTGTGTTACCCTCCAAACACTCCAAATTAAGACCAGCCAGTGACCAGGAAACCCTGGATTTTCCCCCACCTCTTTCCCCAGGCAAACAATTCCTGAAACATAAAATTTCAAACAAGTAAACTTGAATATTGTTCATTGCTATTTCCTACTGTGATAAGTAGTTTAAGGTCATGTATTTACAACGTATGGCTTAAAATATAAACACCCTTTGTTTGTGCTTTGCTATTGTCTGCACCACTGAATGCTTTCATGGATATAAACTGTGATAAAGGAGGGTTTAGAAATACGACGTAAAAAGGCAACCAGAGCCACTGGGGAATAGAGTACTCTACCAATCAAGACATGGCCTCCATTGACCAGCTTCACAATGTAATGCTTTTTCTAAAGTGTATTTAATGCAGGGCAGAAATTTATGCACCATAAAGGGACAAGAGAAAAACCACCTTCCCGTCCTTTTCAGCATTGGTAGAAACTTTGATCAGCAATTTAATTAAATGTTTAGTTGTCTAAATTTGCTGCAATTTTGCCTGAAAGTGAAAACAGAGACCTTTCTGGATATCCTGTTCTTACTTTTATTTTTGTATAAGTATGTCACAACATTTTGAAACCTATGGGCACTTCCTTTTCTTCTGCTCCTTAGTTGAACAGCATGATACATTTTAAATGGCTCCTTCGCTGTAGTTCCCAAGCGTGAAACATGCCCAACTCAGATGTCTCGCTTTTGCCATTTCTCTTACTTCCTCTTTTGAAACCTGATCTCCAAGACAAACAGGTGAAGCGGGAAAGGGTTTTTCTTCAAGGAAAATTCTAATTCTTGTGTCTCTAATTGCCATTTGCAAAACGTAATAAATGTGATTGCCTCTGGGCTTGAGAATAAGCCTCAGATATCCATTCTGGAACAAGCACTTTCAGAGCTACTAGGCTGCAATTATAGTTCTGTTAGCAGGCGTGAATTATTTAGTTAAGGTCAGGAACCAGTTGCCTCTGTAATAGGCAGGTTTCAGATGCAGTTTGACCATTTAAAACGCGTTAATTGCTTGACAGAGTAGGTTATCTCATTATGGGTTGGATTAAACTTTGTCAAAATGAGTAGATCCTTCATTTAAGATTTTATGAGCCATAAATTTCTGTCCCAAGCTTGGAAATGTAAGTGATATGTGTGGATGAGCTGGGACAATGTATTATTTTGGCATGACAGGGTATGTGGATGAGAGAGTAACACTGAATGATAAAGGATAAAATCACAGTGCATTTTGTATAGCATCTGTGTGTGGTCATGACGAAAGTGTACGGTGTTGAGGTACCGGATTGAAAGAGTCGGAAAACCCCCTTCAGTGTTCAGTCCACCTGACTTTCAGGAAAGTGGGATGTTGTACATCACCGTGAACATACAAAATTACCCCAAACTTCCCTGGTGCAGCCACCAAGTTTTGCATGAAGTAGAATGTCACAGCTGTTTATCAGGATCCCAGTGGCCTTGGGCCTTTTTGTCCAAGGTTCAGATGCTTTTTTTATAGCCTGTATACTTTTTGCAGTTCAGTTTTTCATGCACACAACGCCTATAGTTGTGTTAATATCCAGTGTGTGTTGAAATTGTCTCAGTGTCGCAAAGACCACAAAATAACCCAGTGTGGTTGGGACCAGCTCTAAGCGTCGGAGTGTTGGAACTCAAGGGTATTGAGCTCCACACATGAGATGAATAGGCTGAAACTTTGTGGATGACTGACCTTATTTTCTGCAGCTCTCCCCTGCTTTAGCAAAACAGCCTTCTCTCCCATGGTCATGTCCACTTCACCTTGGTGCTTGGTAAATATCCACCAGATGGGTTTGCTGAGAGAAGCCTACCGAAGGGGGAGTGAAGGGAAGGAAAACAACAAGGGTTTATGGACACTGAACAGCTAAATGTTGGAATTTGAACCTAAAACCTCAGTAGAAGAAGTTACCCTGGCAACAACATCCTGAAGTGTGGAGGTGGAGAGGAAGAGAGACCCCATCCTGGGTCTGAACCAGCGAGCTGCTGAAGCTTAGGTGTCTAATCAGCACTAATCACATCAGGGAAGCTGCTTGGTGACAGACTGCTTGTCCGCCGCTGCTGATGAAGAGCCTGTCACACATTATTCACTGCTAAACTGTTTGGTGAGTAGTTATCAGTAGCCCAAGAAGGGCTTTAATCAAGTACGATGGAATTCTTTCCCGACTTTGCCTCTTTGCAAGGATCAGGCCCTCAATTCATGCACTGCTGGCAGGCAATTCTCAAATGAAGAAAGAAGCTCAATTAGTTACTGTCTTCCTGGTTCCTGCAGGCAGCAAGGCAGAGACATTGTGTATTTTCTGCTTTGGACCTGGAAATGGGAAAGTTAAAATAAGTGAGTAGGATGCAAGTAGCAGTATTATTTATAAGGGAAAAGTATTTAGAGTGTAGTATAGTCATCTCCATGTTACTTATGTAAAGGAGGGAAGATGAAACCAGAAACCTAGATTGTTGCAGAATGATGTCGGAACTGAAGGAGCTAAGCAAATTTGTGGTTTAAAATTCAGCCCTAGTCAGCACTAACAACCAGAAATTTGTTACCAGCTGGTGTCTCTTCCAGTTTATTCCTTGTGAAACACACTTTCATGAGTAGAGATGAAAGAGGGGAAACACTTTCCTGTTTCTATTTCTGATAAAGCAGTAAACATCACTGAATGCTAGAATAAAGAGTACAAATTTGATTTTTCCTGCTGGAGCTTTCTGATGCAGAATTGAATCTGTCTGGTGGCTGAATTATTGATGAAGGTTGCTGGTTTTAACCCTACTGCATTGCCTGTGATGTGGTAAACATAACTTCTCCACAGGTTCTCATCCTGACTGCTGGCCAAATTTTATTCTTGATTGTCCATCTGTGGCTGCTATTAACTTAGATAAGATGCACACCCACGGCTCTGCAGGTAGTAATTAGGTACAATTTATTTTTGTCCTAGATACATCCTGAGTGGTAAATGTGAAAATTTGCATAGAATAATTTTTTCACCCTTAAATGCCAATTCTTCTCGTAGGTCCTTACCAATAGATTGTGGCTTGCACACAGAAATAACAAAGGATCAAAGTAAGTCTTCCTCACTTCCAGCTTTCCCTCTCTTGCCCTTTGATGCATTTATTCGTTGTACAGATGCATCAGGAGCACATCTTGTGTCTGTCTTCCTTAGTCTTTGCCTATACAACTGAATAAGTATGGCAGGGGTAATTGCGAAGGTATGGATTTATTGCACACGTGAGACAGCAGTAATCCAAATACAATTGTGCTGTTAGCAAGCCTTGAGAGACAAGCGGGATGGAGCTGTGACTGCTTAAAACACAGGTGTTTAGCTGCATCCTTAGATTAGAGATACATCCTTGGCCATTCAGTCTGGTAGAGATGAGCTGTTTTCTCTCATTGTTGCATCTCTCAGCGCTTTATTGCAAAGTTGTTAAAAGTCCATATTCGTTGTCTGACCTACCACAGTACATTTAACAAAGTAACTTGTGCTGGTGATGCTAAAAGGGAGTTTTTTGCAATGAAGCCTTTGCCACAAGAGCCTTCAGACACATTCAGAAGAAGAGAAAACCTGAATATATTCAGCCATATGAGAGTGTAGGGTGCAAGATGAAATAAAGTGAGTGTAGAGGTCACTAACCGTAGAAATCACAGCATGTTTCCCAGACAAGATTTCTATTCCGGTAAGAAAAGCTGTATCCTCTGTGGAAGAAAACACTTGACATTATCATCCTACTTCTGAACACAGGTTTGCAGCACCTTTTTGCTACAATGTCTGCATTGACTTCCATGAAGTTGCTCTTGTTTTACTCCAGGCCAAAGTCTGCCCCAGAGCTACAGTTTATAGAGCAAATGACTGACATAAAGGCTCTTTTTGCTGTTTTAAACAGCAGGGAAGATTTTTTTTTTAAAGTCAGGTTTGTAGTTGATGAATAAAACATGGCTCAATGTGCTGCCATTCAGCAAGGGAAGCTGAGGAATATTTTAAATTTTCTCACATGTGGGTTTTGTACATTGGTAAGTACTCATAGTTGCACTGCTCTAAGTGTTGAAATCCTTTATAAAATTGTGAGAATAAGAGGGCATAAATGAAGAAACTATCATTAAAATGGAGGATTAATTGTTCCTGTCAGAGGAACATAAGCACACTTACTAGGTGTACTTGCTGCCTGTGGGAGATATTTCTTTCTCTTTTTTCCTTCCCCAAACTCATAAAAGGACAAAAGCAGGAAAAATTAATGTAATGGGTTTATTCTCTCTTTTTGCAGTGTTTGTGGAAGCTAACAGCAGTAAAAAAAAATTGTAGTTTAAAATAATACTTCTTCAGAAAGCTTTTAAAGAGAGGTACATTGAAAACATCAGAAAAAAATAGAAGATTGCCTGTCATTTATAGGCTGGTGGGGATTCAGTGGGCTTCCAGCGTGTTTCTGAAACATATATTTAGTCTGCCACATACCTTAAACTGATAGTATGGTAGTCTTTATTTGAACAGCTGTTTCAGCAGGAAATGCTTTAAAGATTCCTCAGAGTCATGTTTTTCCACTTTTCGTTTTAATTTTACGGAAGTCATGGATAGTATCTCATTGTTCTGGAAGACAGCCTTTGTTGTGCCACTACTTCAATGAGCTGTTAATTCAACCACAGCTGCTAAAGGTACCCTGCAAACCCTTTTTTTCCAATATCAAGCCAATTGTAGCACCGCATTGAACAGACTGAGTAGTGATGTCAGCACACACTTAAAACTGGTGATGGCCTTGAGTGGTTAGCTCTGCGTGCTCATTGAGGCATAGCCAAAATAACTGATGTTAAATAACATTGTCTTCTTCTCCTCTTTCCTTTTCTTCTTTTTCTTTTTGTTTTTGGTTTGTTTTATTAATACCTCTGCATAATTCTTGCCCATTCTGCTTTTTAAATATAGCCTTTGGTGTTGACAACATGCTGACCATGACTCAGTGCCCTTGTGGCCGAGAAGGCCAATGGTATCCTGGGGTACACTAGGAAGAATGTGACCAGCAAGTCAAGGGAGGTCCTCCTCCCCCTCTATCCTGCCCTGGTGAGGCCGCATCTGTAGAACTGTGTCCAGTTCTGGGCTCCCCAGTTTAAGAAGGACAAGGATTTACTGGAGGGAGTCCGGCAGAGAGCTACAGCAATGATGAGCGGTCTGGAGCACCCTTCTTATGAGGAAAGGCTGAGAGAGCTGGGTCTGTTCAGCCTGGAGAAGAGAAGGCTCAGAGGGGATCTTATCAATGCTTATAAATATCTCAAGGGTGGTTGTCAAGAGGAACGGACCAGACTCCTTTCAGTGGCAGCAATGACAGGATGAGGGGCAACAGACACAGACTGAAGCAGTGAAGGTTCCATCTGAGTATGAGGAGAAACTTCTTTACTTTGAAGGTGCCAGAGCCCTGGAACAGGCTGCCCAGAGAGGCTGTGGAGTCTCCTTCTCTGGAGACATTCAAGACCTGCCTGGACACCTTCCTGTGTGATCTGCCCTAGGTGAACCTACTTTAGCAGGTGAGTTGGACTAGATGATCTCCAGAAGTCCCTCCCAACCCTGACCATTCTGTGATTCTCTGCATGCTACTAGCAAGTCAGTTACTGAAGACATTTAGCATGTTTACTATTTAGTTGAGACAGTTTGTGATCTTTTCTGGACACTAGTATATAGTAGTACAGCATTTATGAGCTTATCTAGATTCCACCTACACAATGAAAGGCCAGCTATGAGAAGTTCCTCACAACTGTTTGAAAGCCCACTAACTAAAAATTGAGTGTATTGGTAACACGAAGATCAGTAAACAATAAAGAAATTGTGAAATTCAATATTGTCACTTTTAAAGAGCTGTGTGTCTGTCATAGTTGTGAGGAAGAAAAAGATGCAGCCAAAGAGAGTATTCATTGCATTGCGAGCATTAGGTGAAGCTGAGGACAGTGCGATCAGCTTTATCTAGTATAATTTATTCTGGTTAAAGTCACTGTGCGATGGGAGGTCAGGGATCGTTGTCTGTAAGAGAAAGAAGGCCCTTCCTAGGTAAGGTCAACTTGTGTCTGGTCTTTGCAAAGTAGTAGCATATATGTTGACTCCAGAGAGTCCTGACAATTGCTCTTGGCTCTACAAGAGTTTTTTTTTTTTTTTCTATTTTAATCCTTGTCTGGTCTCAGCACACTCATCACATTGAAATTTAATATTTATCACCTAATTTAGATGGCCAGAAACATTAAGTAGACTTGTATTATCTTTAGGTTTTAGTCCAGAGTAGTTTGCTGTAACTTCAGTACTACTTTGCCCATAAGTAGTGTCAGAGGAGGTACAGAACAAATGTAGTCAAGTCTAGCACAACCCCTGCTTTCATAAGTGTTTTTAGGAAAAAATTATAGCTCTAATGACTGTGATCAAAAATTCTTGTTATTTCTTTAAAAGAAGAATGTTTTGAAGTGATAAGATTACTTGTGCTAGAGAGTCACATGTTAACTAGTTGATAGTTTCTTGTTGGATTCAAAATATGGAGATGTGCAGATCTTTTTTGTTGCCAAGAACAGATTGAGAAAAGTGGTATCAGTCCCACCTGTCATCTGAGAGGGACTTGAAGGGCAAGTTACTTTACAAGAGTTGCCAGCACATGTTCCTGAAACAGAAGGATGTTTATCCGTGGGAGCTTGCAAGGTACTTTCTTCATTTGCTTCTAGATAAACGGTCATCAGATCTCAAAGTCTGAGAGATTTAAAACCCTTCTTTCTCTGCAACCCACAAATACATATATATATATATTTGCAAAGCATACACACACACACAGATACCAACATACTTATATGTTGGACATTTTTCTCCCAGTAACATTAAAACTAGATTTTAGTTAATATTTCTTAATCCCAGGTAGGAAGAGGTAAGTGTATAAATCGGAACATGAATAGCACGGCAAAGAGTAAGTGGAGTCATTGACTGCAAAACTTGCCAAGATGATAGGAAAAGTCAATGAAGGAAAAAAATGTTTTCAGTTTGGTGTATTTATTGAAGTCACATCTCTTTCACTCTCCCCAAGAGGGTACCTTTGACCAGTTAGTGAAAGACATGCTAACTTTACCCTGATTTCAATTTGTAATCAATCAATAAAAGAGTAAACGAAGTGGGAGGTAACTAGAGAAAGCAAAACAAAATAAAACTGCGACAGGTCTGCAGCGATGCGTCTCATTGTGTCTTGCCAGCAGATTGGTGAGATCTTTTGTTCTGCTGTAGCTGTAGCCCACCGTAAGATTGTTGCATATGATGTTACAGTTTAGCTTTAATAAAGGTGTCTTCCTGGCTGTCCTGGGTAATTCTTATTCATCTTTCTTTTCTCCAGTTACTCCTTCCTTTCCGCTCCCCGGTCCACCCACTCCCCCAGTAAACACACTGTTTATAAATCCAGTCTCCAGTTCTTATTTTGTCCCATCCTTGATCCCCTCCAATTCACTTTCTGTCTCTTACCCACTGCTCCACTGCTGAAACAGCTCCTGACAAAAATCTCTCATGAATAACTCTTTTTAGCCAAAGCTCAGGACTGTAACTTCTCTAATTGACTCCCAAGTATTGCACAGTGCCTGCACCAGCTCAGTGCTGGGAAGGAGCATGAATAGTTTAAAATTACTTGCAGCTCTTTCCTCTCCAAGAGAATCTGTATGAATCCTCACCTGAGATGATTGTAGGTTGCCAACTTAAACTGTAGGTCTATATGGCGCTGTTCATTCATTGCTGATTTGGTTTGTGGAAATTTAAAGGAGGGTGATTTCATGAGGAGGTGAGAAAGATCTTGTTACTCCATGAAAAATGCATGGAATTTGTCAAACCCTTGGTCTTCAACAAGCTGTGCATTTGTTTATTTTTATAACACAGAAGGAAAGTAATATATGTTGTATGAGAGTCTGGCCAGAGTTAGTGCCTGGATGTCGGTTTGGTTTAGAAAGCTGCAGAAGAAAAACAAAATAGATGAGAAAAACAGAATATCTAGGTATTTGGAGAAGAGAGATTTGGGAGCAGTGATTTACTTCTGCATTGACTGACTGGTATGTGAAAGGACCCTCAAGGAGAGACAAATAGTGAACTGCCTACCACTGTGTGTTTTGTACTTAAGTGGTTTCGTTTTGGCATACAACAACGAGAACATGGCTGGGCAAAGATAAAGAGATTTGACTGTGACTAAGAACGAAAATCAGACTGAAGATTGGGAAATGCTAAACCAGTGAGAACATGATTGTAAAAGACCACCCTCCCGGAGAGGCAACTAATTCGTGGCCATAACCTCCTGCAAGATGCTATTCTTTGCACAGAGTTTAATTTGCAAATCATCTTTCTTCCTCTGCTGATGTCCTGCAGTGTAACCCCCAGCCCCATCAATAAAAGATGTGGTAATGAGTCACATATTCACTGCAGTCATCACATCCGCAATAAAACATCAGTCCTCTGACAATTTACAAGATACAAATCATACCAGCATGCAGTTAAGGTTGAGACTACGTAGGAGTAATTTAAAAAAATAAAACACATTAGATGGTGTAATTGTCTCTAAACCAAGTATTAGACGCGGATACAATCCAGATTTCAGTTTATAAGTAAAAGACATCTGGGCACGCTAAGACGCAACAGCAAACTGCAGATGCATTGAGTGTGATGGGAGGAGTTAATAACGCTGTGTTTAGGTGCAGTTCCTTTAGGCTTGAGGTGAAGCAGCTGGGCTTCATTCAGCAGATTTCTGAGAAACAGGTTACTGGTCAGATCTGAAGCAAAGTAATAATGACTTTTAATAAACCTTACCTGTGTCCTACTTTTTACCTTTGACGTGCAAAGATTAAACTCTCATTTGTAAACTGATAGGCAAACAGAGCTCGAAAGCACTTTCCCCATGGACATCTTAAAGATGATTTATGCCATTTTTGCCTGTGCGTCATGCAGTAGAGACTACTTTGCTATTTATTTTGTTTATGCCATTTTGTTTCTGAGAGGAGAATGGCAAAATACATTAATCAAAATTTCTTATGCAAGCTCTCTGCAGGCCTTAAAGTATTCTAGAGAGGAATCAATTAGCAAAATGAGATAATTATTTCAGTTTTGTATATTAAAAGGCTTTGTACTTTTTCTGGCTAGAGAAATGCTGTTAGACTGGTCAAACCTTTTAAGATGCTAGGTAGCGAAAAATAAAAAGTTACGTTTATCAGGAGATGAGTAGCTTGCATACACATTGTGGATACCTATTAATGTATCTTCAGGGGAAAAAAAAAAAGATGTATCTGTAGAATAGTCTGTCATTATTGTTAGGTTTCCTGAATAAGGACTATTGTTTCTTCTGCCCAAAGTTAGTATTCTTGTCAATGCTAAAATAGTGACAGAGATATGTCATACCACATGCACTGATGTCAGTAACTGTGGACAGAGAAACAGCTTTGCTTTTCGTTTCTTGTGTCTCATATGCACACAGAAGGAGCGGCAGGGGTGTACCTGCAGTGCAGAGGCACCACGGGTAGGTCTTAATCACTCCTAATCACATCCACCTACATTTAGGTAAAGACAAGCAGTTTTTTACATGTTAACCAGGGGCATAGTTCAGTTGCCTAAAGTGTATGTGAGGTGCCTCAGTTATAGAATCATAGGATAGTTTGCGTTGGAAGGGACCTTCAAAGGTCACCTCGTCCAATCCCTCTGCAATGAGCAGGGACATCTGCAACTAGATCAGGTTGCTCAGAGCCCCGTCCAACCTGGCCTGGAATGTCTCCAGAGATGGGGCATCTACCACCTCTCTGGGCAACCTGGGCCAGCGTTTCACCACCCTCACTGTAAAAAATTGCTTCCTTTTGTCTAGCCTGCGTCTCCCCTCTTTTAATTTAAAACCATTACCACTGGTCTTCTTGCAACAGATCCTGCTAAAAAGTCTGTCCCCATCTTCTTATAGACCCATTCTAAGTACTGAAAAGCCACAGTAAGGTGTCCCTAGAACCTTCTCTTCTCCTTTTATCATGCTGGCCTCCCATGGCTGCCCCAGAGGTAAAGGGGTCTCTGGCAGACACTGTGTCTGCTGGATTTACCAGTCCCCCCCAGGGAGCTTCTAACAGCAAGGCTTTGCGAAAGGGATGTACTTGGGCAGCTGAATTAAACTCCAGGTCTCCATCAACTCAAACAGATGCTTCAAATCCTTGCTCATATGCCTGAATATAAGTAGCTTCATCTTAAACTGAACTGTACCTGCTGTCTGGCTTTAGTTGAGCTAAGCTGGCCAAGCTGTTTGGATAGCCAGTCATTGTGATTGCCGTATCTCACTACACTCTGTGATACACCCACATGCTTTTTCACACACATATTTTACTTACTTCCTGGTGTTAGGCAGCTCCCTGTTCTGCAAACACTCCCCTGAAATCACTAAGCTTTCCTGTAGGATGAGGCACCGCTCCGGGTTCAGAAAAGTTTCTTACCTGCTTCATGGGAAATACCATCCATGTGAGGGAATTACACTAGTTTGGAAAGAGCAGTACTTGCTACAGAAAGGTAAATATTTACCAAAGTTTTCAACTTATTCTTGTTGTATCCACCCTCATTGATGGATTAGGAGCCACTGTGAGCCCAGGCAGCCTGTACCAGGTGTTCCCAGACAGGGCAGGGGCTCTTCTGGTTTTAAGCTTATGAATGGGTTCAAACAAGTTTGGTAAACAGGTTCCAGATGACCTTTCTAAGTGAAGCCCTCATCCGCGTTTTGAGGGAATCTACACTGAACCAAAGTTTGGGAACAAAATGATGTAAAATTAGTAGGTTTATTGGTTTGCTGAAAACCTATAGTTTGATTCAAATGTAACTCTGTTTTGAAAGGCATTGGATTCCAACTTCATAAAATGCAGTTGTGATATTTAATATACCCAATTTGATTACTGGGTGACAGTAATAATCTGGCATGAAATCATCTGAGACTATTAAACATTTTTTTTTTAACTTATTGAGATTGCAGCCATTTTATTTCTGTTGTTTTCTATGTTAATGATTCCATTAAAAATTGGAGAAAGACTAACCTTCTGGGTAGTATTGGTATCTTCTGGTTTTGCTTTCTACTGAACCAGGCTGCATTTTAAACTATACTGAAGTTAGCTTGTGGGAGAGCCTTATATTTTCTTCCAGACATGTAGCAGTGAAGACTTCATCCACTTCCGAAAGGAGGTAGACAGCGAATTGCCTATATACTCTGCTCTTCAGTTACAATCACTAACATAGAAGAGCTGGATTAGTAATTCCTTGTAAGATGGAAATAGCCATATGTCTTTTGGAAAGTAAATACCTGTCTCAGAGAGGAAAATAAGGTGGTTATTGTGTTTCCATGATTTATGAATTAGAGCATTCCTGGAGGTTTCTTTCAGTCTGAAGTAGTTCGTGTACTGTCTCTTGCTCACAGCTGCACGTAGTGCCAAAATGGGCCAGTGACTTTCTCACTGTATGTAGTGCAGACAGGTTTCTAATTCTTAAAAAGCACAATTTAGACCTAACTAGGTTTCTGTTATGGGTGCAAAATGTAGCTAAATAATAAATAAACTGCTTCCTGCTGTCACCAAATGATGACCACATTTATTTTTAAATTAGGCTTTGTAATCCATCCCCACTGCACTCACCTAATCAGTTTTCCCATAGGAATATTTGTAGTCCAGTCAGCCGATAGTCTTATTTTGATGCCTTATTATTGTATTATTTCTTTACTGGGAAACCTTAGACAAGTGACATAGATTTTGCTACTGACTTCAGTCGCGTGAGCACAGGGTGAGAGGGTTGAGATTGCTCAGCCTGCAGAAGAGAAGGCTCCAGAGAGACCTTATTGCAGCCTTTCAGTACTTAAAAGGGGCCTGTAAGAAAGATGAGGACAGACTATTAAGAAGGGCCTGTTATGACAGGGCAAGGGGTAATGGTTTTAAACTAAAATAGGAGAGTTTCAGGCTGGATATGACAAAGAAATTTTTTCCAATGAGGGTGGTGAAACACTGTCCCAGGTTGCCCAGAGAGGTGGTAGATGCCCCATCCCTGGAGACATTCCAAGCCAGGCTGGACGGGGCTCTGAGCAACCTGATCTAGTTGCAGATGTCCCTGCTCATTGCAAGGGGGTTGGACTAGACGACCTTTGAAGGTCCCTTCCGACACAAACTATTCTATGATTCTATTCTATGATTCAGTGGAATCAGGTCTTTTTATTTACAGGCTGATGTAAGACTTCAGCTTTAATGGCTACTGTGAAAAACAACGGTTGGTACGAATGACTATGGATCAGTTGTGGGAACTGATAGTACAGTGGTAGGAGAACATGCTTCTTGCTGTGTAGGACAATCTTATTTTACCTCAGAGACCTATGCATTTATGAACTGACTCTTGTCGTTGCAAGCATACAAAATTGTCAGATCAGCTATGAATATTTTCCACTACCCTAATTATCTGTTGCAGCTCTTTATGGTTTCCTGAACAGAGCACAGATAGAGATTCAACAAGTACCTGAGCAACTTCGGAGGAATAATGTGTTGATCCCAAACTACACGTATGCTTTTGCTTTTTAGTTTATCAGTATTTGGTTTTTAGATTACATTTGCTTCAAGTCAATCTAGAGAAGGCAAACCTGCTCGTACGTGGGGTTGTATATCCTACACAACGCTTAGTTTGAAGCACAATTATAAGAAAGTTTCAAATTCGCTTTTCAAGACTAAAATGTTGAATTTCTGGTAACTCACAAGTCTGAGGAATACTTTTTCTTACTAACGAGCATACCTAAGGAATTTGTGGTTTGCAGGAGACTTGAAAAGTTCAAATACTCATCACAAAATGTCTGGTGACTATCTTTTCTCATTCATTGCTTTCAGTATAGGGAAAGCACATACTGAACTTTCCCCATCTGAGTCAAAACCCCCACAGTATCCCCATGTCAGAGTAGAAATGCTGTCTCTATGCAGCATTTCCAAGCTAACTGGCCATCAGCAGTAACATTTTTGTTGCGCCGTTTTGAAGTATCCCTCAGCTGATTATATGAAACAATTAATAAAATAAGAGAGTTATCCTGTTTCTGCAGACATACTTCAGTACCAGCTCCTACTGGCATTCACACTGTTTCTCCCACTAAAGCCAGGAATGAGGTTTGGCAACTGTAGTTGACAGGTAAACACCGGCATTTACTGATAAGTATGTATTTGTTAGAAGGTCTCTGTGTCATCCCACATAGGCACATTGAATGCAGAAGGTAAGTATCTCACTGGCATGCTGGGATTTTTTCAGGCTTGAATAAAGTAATCTAATAAACTGAAATTAATTTTCTTGAAGCATATTTATTACTTTTTTTAAAAAGTATTTTTGCCCGGAAAATATCTAAATCTTTTTGTGTACGTATATTGTGAAGCCAGATTCGCCATATTTTCATATTCGTGTGATTTTAGCTCGAATTCATTCGTGCTTTTTGGTAGCAGACTGTGTAGGAAATACAGTTCAAGCTCCTAGACAGAAATGAACATGTTAAAAAAGCTAACAAATTGCCTGTTGTAATCCATCATAATTTATCTTTTTACCTAGGACAAAGCAAGGGGGTTGCAGGTTGTCCCAGTCAGTGTGTCACTGTGCTGAAGGAAGGATTTGCTGTTAGCTGTCGCTATCAGGAGGTCACAGCTTGGACTGAGGACCATGTCCTGGGAGAGCACTGGGTGCTGAGCTCCTAAAATCATAGAATAGTTTGGGTTGGAAGGGACCTTGAAAGGTCACCAGCAGTGACTTTGAATGGTGACAACCTCCGTGCAGAAGACAGAGATCCTGAACCACCCCAGACTGGCAAAGAGCCTGCTGGGCCAGACTGTCCTCTGCCTCAAAAAAGTGCCTTTGTCCTCTGGGGGCTCCTTGAACAAAACTCCTGAAAGTAATTGGCCATGCTCATTTTTATTCTAAGTAGAGCAAGGGGTCATGGTTGTATAATGCCACCAGAGGAAGCATCTTTCTCCCTTCCCGGTGGTGAGCTTAGTGTTCAGTGCAGTCATCTGTGATGTGATGGACAGAAGTGCAATCCCCTCTCCTGTCCTGTGGGAATTCAGAGCTGCAACTTTCATCTTTAAGGAATGCACCCACATAGCCCACTGGCTGTACCAGTCCCTGCTGCAAAAACCTTTTATACCTTTTGTACACAGGCTGTTCATTATAATGTCAAATTGTGCCTAAACAAGCCTCAGAGTAGGACAAGTGCTCTGTTTAGCATGCTGCTTACTTCATTTTTCTGTGCTGAATTTTGTCTGTCTTCTGGAATGGCTTCTATATTAGTGATGAGCAAGGAGTGGGGAATGGAAGTTTGAGCCCTTTTACATCATTGAATAAATGGTTTTATTTTTCCGTCTCCTAGATGAATTATTTGGTTACTGGAGTTAAATTTAAGGTAATTTGTGTAGCATCTGTACCGAGCATCATGAAATAGGCATTTTGGGTGCATTCCTGTTAGCTCAAATCCATCAGAGACACAGAGAGAAGAACCCAAAGAACATAGGAAATGTCCTGTCAGGTTTGAGTGGTGTCATGAGGCTCAGGGCTTGGGCTGGGAGCCTGGTCTCTCACAGTTCCCTCTCCTCAGGCTTCTGGACATCCAGAGCAGCTGTGTTAGGGATGTTAGAGCATAGCCCTGCTTTCAGGGTCCATTTCTGGATCTAATTTCTTCTGAACATGCTGATACTGTCTGCACACACCACCCCCTGTGGCAGCACCTTGCAGAAGTCCTCTACCAACTGTGTTACATGGGTTCCTTGAATTCAGGCTGGGGCTACGTGCTGCTTGGATGGAGCCCTGCCCTGCTGTGACAAGTCACTGTGCCTGTGAGCCCGTGGGGACACAAAGGTGTTGACCCCTGGGAGATGGGCTTTGGTTTCAGCAGGTAAAGCACTGATGGAGAGTCACTGTCTGCAAGGCAAGGTGACAGCCTCGGGATGGCATCTGGGATTGCAGTTTTGCTGCTGGGAGTCTGATTTCCACCTCAGGACTTGGTCTCTCTCTGAGTTTCTTGCCTCTCCCTTTAGTCTCTTGGAGGGTGATGTTGTGTTTCCAACTCTTCTTTCAGCAGGGAGACAATTAAAGACTACAAACACAACCAACGAATAAAGCCTCGGATTTTTCTAGCATGGACTATTACATGAGGGAGAGGGAAGTAGCGGTAATCAATACATTGCTAATTAGGCCTTGCTCCCTGTTCAGCCTTGTGCGACTGTCTCATACTGCCCTCTGTGCTTCTGGGCAGTGGGACGAAGGAGGGAGATTCTATTTTAAACACTTGATTAACTCACTGTTCCTTTCTTTCTGACTGAAATGGAATCAGCATGCAAATGCTGTTCACTATTTTTTCTTTTTTTTGCACTGACAGCATAGCTACACAAAAAATATTATGACCTGCAGCTGCCAAATGCAACCCAATGAATTATTCCAAAGCGCTCCTGAGCCTGTCTTTGTCACAGTCTCCTATTTCAGTCCCTGTCATGCACTGTGCCTATCATTCATTATAGTTGATGGGTTGAGGGCAGAAAGGTGTCTCTCGTCTTGTTCTCCGGAGAATTTCATCTTGGCTGTCTCACCTTCAATCACTGCTAATAGCTCTGCTGGCACAAATTCAGAAAGGGGCTGTGAGGAGGCAACGAAAATATTTCACAGGGTGTTTTATATTTTAATAGCTGGTTTTAAAAAAATGAATTTGCTGGAGCAGACCAAAATGAAGATCGCTTAGAGAGATTTCTCTTACAAGCCTTTAAATTAATTTTTTAATAGTTATTAATCTTTGCATTCTTGTTACTTTTTTCCTATGAACTGCCATAAGGATTGGGTTGTACTTTGATTAACTAATGACCGTTTATCTGACAAATTCATTAGGATGATTTACTGTTCAGTGGGTATTGCGTTGGAGGAAAGAACAAAATATCACTGGAGCTTTAGTATTGTACTTCTGCAGAATGCTTACCTAAATTTTTGACTGCTGTTGCTACCTTGATTTTTAACCACACTGTGGCTGAGTTTGTGGCAGATATTCTGTCACTGCTCCAAGGCCCTGCAAAGGTCATAGTAGAAGAGTGCAAAAGAGCTCACCGTCTTGACAGGAGCACAGTGGGTAACCCAAGTGCAGGTAGAATTGCTGTACTGTTCTTAAGGGTTTTAGATTTTATTTGCTGTTGTTTTCTTGCGTAAAAGGAGATTCCTGGTCTGGCTTTCTGACTTCTCTGTGTCACTAAAATATCTATTGGAAAAGAAAGAACCAACGATCTAGTCCAGTTATTTGAGAAATACAATAGTGTGGAAATATTCTTAAGTATTTCAGTGAGTATTTTTTCAAACAACTGTAACTAAGTACATGTTGTAACAGATGCACTTAGGCATCCTTAGGCAAATATATTATTTTGTTTATTTTTTTCCTAGTTAGATTACAGTCAACTATGCAAATAAGTATCAAGTGATCAAGTATCAATAAATGGAAGGAGCTCTTTACATCAGTAGCTTGAATTACTATTTGCTTTTATTCTGCTCTCATTTCTATTAGAGTTCAGGAAACATGCTTTTGGATAACAAGTGAAGAGGAGGTTATAATACATACCTGGAACAAAGGCAGACATCTCTGTTGATGTCAATATAACCTGTGATTTGGTTTGATTTTTGCATTTAGATACTGTTGTTTTTTCAGAAGTAGTAAATCATAATTGTGCAAAAACTGGACCAGAAGGATGCTATTAAAATACTGCAGCAAGACTGAGAGAAATAGGCTCCATAGCTGGCTCTGTTGCAGGCACTCTTTGGCAAGATGGGCAAATCCTTTTGCAAGATATATATTTTAGGTGCATGAGACAGCAAACAGGTTCGACTGTCATTCCTTCTGCCCCTCTCTGTTCGTAGTCTCAGCTCTGGGTGCCTGTGGCTCAGTGTGATTGTCTTCTCAATATCAGAAGGCGCAATCAAAATAAAATACGGATCTGTGCATACTTTCCAGAGTGGCATGTGAAACTGAAATCTGGTTTGAAGAAAGTTTTGGTAAATAATGAGTTGCTAAAGATGATTTTTAAGATGACATTAGTGACTTAATGAACAAATTTTCATTATTAGTTGTGTTTTCTTACAATCTAATTGCTTTGAAACAAATTAGATACTGTACGTTCAAGCCTTTTAAAATGGTTCAAGCCATTTAAAATGATTGTAGCATTACCTTTTCATGCTTCTTTTTTTCCCCCTGGATTACAAGATTAGGATTCGTTTGGGAAGAAAACAGGGCATTTTATGTTAGGCTTTATGCTAGGCTTGATGAAATCATTGTCTGCAACTGTCAAGACAAAAATGACTTGAAGACAGATCATCTTGTTATAGGAGGCTTGCTTCAGCAGTCTGGAACTTACAACCAGTTTAGTTATGTCAAGGCATTAAACCTCCTTTTCAGTCTAGACAAGGTGTGAAGTAGTAAATTAAATGTTTTATCCAGTTTTAAAGATGACTATTTTTTAATTAGTTGGAGAAACAAGCAGTAAAGAAATTGTGTTAAACATTGTAATTGAAGAGCTTAGAGATTAAAATACTAGCTCCATGACTAATGGAATTTCTAACAGAACCTTTGTCCCTCATGTTATTACTTTAGAGGAAACTACTTAATGCTGCAGTTGTTTTGACGATGTGTCACCGAAAGCTGTGCTCCGGGAGCACACCTGGTGAGCTCTGGCTGCTCACGGGCTTTTGGGTTCTGGAGCTGCAGCAGCCTAAAGTAACCCCCTGACACACACGAGGTGTGGACAGGGGCTCCTCAGCACCTTCTCTACAACCTTGGTGCTGTGCTGCTTGCTGATGAAGAGGGAGCAGAGCTCCTGACATATGTGCCAGGTGGTCGGTCTGACTTGCTGCTCCTTATGTGCCACTCCAGCAAAGGGATGGGTTACTGAGGTTTTACCCACATCTGGTGTATATTGTGTTGATGGTATTTATTACACTTTCTTTGAGGTACTCATGAATGAAAACAAAAGGGAATGAGTGCAGAATGAAATTTGCCTGTTATATGTAAAACTTGTGAACCTCAGAATGCAGATTTGATTATTTAAAAATATGCAGATTAATTGACCTCCTGTTTGGGCCACAGTAGAAAAACTAGCAAAATTTGGAAAGGTATTTTTATTTTGACTTCAAAAAATTCCAATCTCTGCATACCTGTTTAGACGAGGTCTTCAAGAAACTGAAAATATGATGCAGGTCTTCTAAATAATTGCATTTTAACAGGGCATAGAATTAAATTCTTCCCTTGCTTACATTGTGTGAGTAAAACCCCATCTCTGTTGCATCCTGCTGACAGAGAAAACAAGCCTATTCTTTGGTTAGTACAGCAAAACATGGATCATGCCTGTATGAATAATGGAAGTGGTGCCTGAGTCTATGTTTATCTAAACTTAGCAGTCATTAAGTTGTTTTATCTTGTCATGCGAACTTATCTAAGGGAATTTCACCCAGAGTGAGATAGGCAGAGACTACAATCTCCGGAAAGCACAAGACCATCATTTCTAGCATCTTCTACACCCCTCACCCCATGTTTCTAATCTCTCTAATGGTATCATGACCATTCCAGCGCTTATGGGGCTCGTAACTGGAAAGCTGCACAGAGAAAAATTCATACATTCAGGCATGGGCAGCGCTACTTCTATTCTGGTTCCATTGGAAGGGGCTCAAAATGAGTTATTCTTGTCCTCTTCCATTAAGCATTCCTCTGCTTAGTAGCATAAATGTAATTAAGATTGTGGGCCTCATGACTCTTTTTAATGGAATTAGATCTCATGACTCACTTGGGCATTATCTGAAGAAAGTCTCCCTATACAAAATGACTCAATCACTAAAATTGCTATCTGGCGGCATGCCAAGATATTAGGACCCAAAAAGCTAGCACTTAATCTGATTCACGAACATCTTTAATATTTTCTGAACATACACACAAGCCTATTCCAAAGCTCTTCCCCTCAAAAAAAAAAGAACTTAAGAATTTATTTTAGGCACACTGCACTTTGAGATGTCTTACAACATTATTGATCCTTTTAAAGTAATTGCATTTAGTTCTGAAACGTTTTGCAAAATTTCAGATTAAAAAGTAGTGCATGCAAATCAGGACAAAGTTCAGGGCAGTAGGAAGGTCACTGAACGCTGGAGGCTGAGACTACTGGCAGTTTCAGCAGTTTAGTCATTTTTGCTTTTGTTCCTCTCTTGATCTCAAGATTGGGTAAAAGAATTGGTCAGACTAAAGATCCATTATTCAATCTCCACCATCATATTCAGTCACTTCTGCTTAAGAAAATGTGATGGGAAACAGCAAGTTATCTTGTGCTGTGGTCCTGCAGATTCTGAGCATAGGTACTAGTGGGACTTCCTGGCCCAAAGGTTGTTTATATTTAAAATCTCCCAGTGGATTAATTTTTCCTGAGCTGATACAACCATTTTTGATCCCACTTTAAGCTTCTATGGCATTCAAAATATACTTACGTAGCGTGCCAAAAGGTAACCAATCTCTTGGTTTGACACGTCCTGTCTGAACATTTAACTAGTACTTCACAGTTTTTTTGTAGCAAGCAATAGGAAATACTGGTTTGCTATCCATTTTTCCTTGCTTTTCATGACTTTTGGCCCATCTGACCCCCTCCTCCCAGAGATCCATGTTCCAGTCTAAAGGATTGTAGCTTATCTAGCCCATCTCCCAGGGGTCAACAACCAATATGTCATCCAAGACTTCGAAGACCTATGGCCTGTAGCTGCTACAGAAACCTTGGATTGTCCAGGCAGGAGCTTATCTTTCGGTAATAGGAGAAGAAAACCTGATAAAGCTTGCTATTATTATATTACTAAAATCAGTCATTTATATCTATCCTGAGATGATATTTGCCTTCAAAAGGCCTAATTTTCAAGCATGCTGTTTTGTTACGAAAAGCATATAAAAAAAGAGTAAAGAGAAAGTGGAGGTTCTTCTTGTACCTCTGCAGAAATGTCTGATACAACTTTGTCTGTCCAGTTGTAGATATCTGAGCTTAGAAATGCTGGCCAAGATTTTAAGTGCATTCGTTCTATTAGAATTATTACCACAATTTATTATTTCTCTGCTGGTTTCCAGAAAGCTGATATTTCCTCCGTGTAAAAAGAAGAGGGAAAAATTAATAATTAAATTAGCACAATGAACCATTATTAAAAAGATATATATAATTTCTCATGGCAATAAATGCTGATCAGTGCCACTCTTTACATTTGTTCTAGACTGACAGAGGCAAACTCATCTTCATTTACGATGTCACTAAATGCCACGCATTGTTAAAAATAAAACACAACTTCCATTTGTCCAAAATGAATTTGTGTGACATGACACAGAAATTTATGGAACCTCAGTGCATATAAAAGGATATAATAATACCTATTCACTGATTATGCAAGATCCTTTTAATTGCTGAATTTTGCCATGCACTGGTGCTGAAACTACATGATAGTCTATAAATATATTACATATTTGGCAAAACTTTCTGGAAAAACTGTTTGCTTAGGGTTTAATGTAAGTAACAACTGAATGTGTGCAACTTTAACATGTCAGTTCAAGAAAACACTGGCTGCTGCCCATTATAGCTGCTCTAGAACATATGTGTGATGGAGATGCTATACCAATAGATACTTACGACTTGTGAACACTTGAAATGATAGACTCTGCCAACGAAATTAGATGTTAGGCCTGTACTTATCCACTGCTGAAACAGGACCAACATGACAAGTGGTTTCGTGCCTGAAGTAAATACCAAGAAAGTTTAAAATAGCAATAATTGTTAAATTTTGGCTTAACAACAGGGCCTGATCTGTTATTGAAGTCAATAAGTGAAAAATCTGCTATCTCTTAGGTAAACAGGCACTTTGCCATTGACTTCCATGGGGCCAGGGTAGAATACGTGGCCTGTAGAATTACTTGCCTGCAGATAAGGCCCATTATATTAAAAATGTTTCAGAAAAAAATGTGACATTATTATTTCAGATTTATAAAGAAGAAAACTAGAGGCACCAAGGTAAAAGACCAGTAATTCCCAGACTCTGAGCCATTAGCTTTCCTGGCTCCCTGGTTGAAGAGGCACAGACGTGGTTGTTTAGTAGAGTGTGTAAAGCAGAATGCGAGTGTAAAATATTTGGAAACTTTACCATCCGGCACTAAAAATAGAAGGAGTCCGTTGTCTAACACAGTGTCATTTGTTTTTCCTCTTCATGAATCTACAAAATACTTCGGATAACTGTGTATAAGCAACCTAATCAGTCAAAACTTTTGATTGCTTTAAATGCAGCACTCATCTGCACGTGCGGAAAGAATTACACCGAGTGATTTCAATGATCACTCGTGCATTTACAATACCTTTGCTTGCAAGCTGTGGTTAGTTTTGTTCCCAACCCCTATTTTGACTTGAATGTTTTCTCTGCAGGGCTCATAACTGTGTTGATACGGACATTTTTATGAGTAAGTGTTTAGTTTTCTGAAGCAACTGGGCTAACATAATGAAATCAGAATCTTGTTAACCAGAAAGCAGCTGTTCTTGTGAGCAGGCAACTTTCCACAGAGCTTTGACAAAATTTTCTGTATTTTTCCTTACCAGCAGGGTGGAAGACAGGAAAGGTTGAAATCCTACTTTGGAATGCTGGGCTCCAAAGTCTGACTTTGTCCTTGGGCCAGTCTTGGTGTAGCAAAGTTTCCCATAAGCTATGGGAGTGCTAGTGCAGCTACTCCTTTTTTTTTTTTTGCTGTGCTGCCACTGAAGCAGTACAAAGAAAATATTGTGTCCTTTAAGGTAAGTGGAAGAGATAGATCAAAAAAAAAAAAAAAAAGATAAAAGGAAATAAATCTTTCCGTTTCCAGGATGATTCCTTTTTAAATAAATGGAATACAAAATAAACTTCCCTCACAGTCACCTCCTCTCACATCTCTCTTTTAATTTTGACTTCCTGAAATATTTTTTAATTTTACTTTTTTTTTTTTTCTGTGCAACATACTGTGTTTGCTAGATAAACTCCGCTGGTGCCTCTTCAAAAGCTGAACTTCCCTTATCTGAACAATGTCCATTCAATCCGACAGATACACTGCTTTATTAAGTTACTTAAAGACACCGACAAAACCCATAACTCTGAATCTTAATCTTAAGGAGCTCAGTTCTAATTTGTACAATGGCTTCCACTAGATTTGCACAGAGAATAGATAAAGTGAAAAGCTGTCTCTGTGTACAAGCTGGACAGTACACAGCAAAGCCCAAAATCAATAAAAGCAGCAGAAAGTCCACTGCTCTCTTTTAGGCGTTTACTCATGGAGTGAAGGCATTTTTATCGTCAAATTAACTTGGTTCCAGAGCTGGCTTTATTTTATACTGGATTTTCCCTTTCAAGGAAGAGCAATTTCATTGTGGAAGAAATAGTTTTCTTCTTCCTCTCAGCAGAAAAAAGACATATTTGTAAATATAATAATAAATTCTTGTGACTTATTTTGGGTCCTTCATAAAGGCAATTCTGCTAACAGAGAAATGGAATACATGGTTTTCAACTATTGGTCAGTCAGAAAACACCCCTGCCTATGTGGGAATTTCAAGACATATTTTTCATCAGGACATTCATACATCGCATTCTGTGGAGTCCAAAAGCTAGAAATGCCAATGTAGTTGTTTGGTGTCTCATATAAATAGGAATCTTTTTTGAAATGTGATGTAAAGTGTGTGACTGTAGAGTCGCAAAGTCATTCTGGTTGGAGGAGACCTCCGGAAGTCCCCAGGTCAACCTCCTGCTCACAACAGGATCAACACTAAATTCAGATGGGGTTGCTCAGAACTTTGTCTAAGGTTGGATCTCAGAATCTGCCAAAGCCAGAAAGTTGACAGTCTGGCTGGGCACCCTGTTCAAGTGCTGATTTTCCCTGTAATGAAACATTTGTTTTTCCTTATATCCAGTTGGATCCTTGACTGTTTCTATACGTGACTACTGTCTATTGTTTTTCCACCGTGCGTCTCCTTAAAGAGCCTGGTTCTGTCTTCTCAGTTGTCTTCTCTTAACTATCAGAAGGTTGTTATTAGGTTTCACCCAAGACTTCTCTTCTCCAGGCAAGGAAGTCAACAGGGCTAGAATGCCAAAACTCCAACCAAACTGGTTGTTTGTTTGTTTCATTGTCATCCTTAGAAACAGACACCACTGAAAATGAAGCATCATTTTGCTGGAGTAAAGTGCCAGTATGGAAAAGTCAAAGCAGCATTACTGAAGAAAAATAAATAAATTTCTCTATGTAAACGAGTTCTGGGGCACAACCTGCTAAGCAATACTAAGTTGAGGCATAAGCATGCAGAGACCCAGTCTCTTGTAAAAATGCCTCTTTTCTTTTTTTTTCCTTTTTTTTTTTTTTTTCTTTTTTAACAGTAATCTTATTCTTTTCATATCTGGATGCAGAACTACTACCTAAACCAGAAGTCAAACATTACTAAATTCATATTCGCTTGAGGAGAGAATTTGTCTTTTTTGTAATAGCATTCACAATGAAGGCACTTACTTTTATAGTTACTACATCTGCTAGGTTGGTTAATGTCCTCAGGACACCTGCAGGCTCATCAGTTGGGGTCACTTCCTATTAATTTTAAATGCACAGTTTTTTCTTTGTCTCTTCACTACTTGAGGAATCTCCAACTGCTGTAAATGGAAAGGAACAAACACCTTCAGAGAACCCTCCTGTTCATGAAAGGCAAGTAACTGAAGTATGTGTGACAAGCCACCATTTCCTGGTGCCTCTCTCGTTACTTAAAGCATAAGGAGCTGAAGATGATCCAGAGTTACACAGGTAAGATTTAGGTGAGATAAATCATGTCTCCTACATATTAGAAGATTACATTGGGCAGATGTTTACCTTACGCAGTTCTAATCTAAATCTTCAGGTTTGATTATTATAGCTACTATGCAGCAAAAAAGACCAGTCACTTCCAAAGAAAGTCCTGTGTAGGATGTTTAGCAAAATAACTAGCATGTGCATGCAGCTTCGATATTCCTCTCTTTCCCCTGTCTCCTTATTAAATGTCAAGTCTAGGAGAGTGTTGCCACAATATTTAAAACTTTCTACAGAACTAAGTGTTTTCTTGTGTGATTTCCCACAATAGGTGGAGCAATTAAACCCTTGACTGCTGTGAGAGACTTAATGCCTTATGATATATTGTCTCCTAATAGCAGGAAAATAAATATTTTATTTCATTTTCATATCAGGCTATCACATTCATTAGCACTGACTATCGAGCTTCAGTGGTTCTCTGTGCATTTCTGGAGCAAAATACTCAGTGATGTGAAATAGCCCCTTCAGTTACAGATGAAATCATAGAAAAATTTGGATTGGAAGGAACTTCTGAAAGTCAGCTAGTCCAACCTCCTCCTGGGCACTGCTCATCACTGAGAAAAGCCTGAGGAGATGTCTCTAAGATGAGATGAGTCCTGAGCTTCTGTTTCTTTCCACTGACTTTGGTAGGAGAGAAACTTAGATGTAAGTATTGATGCTGCATACGTATGTTGGTGGTACTGAGGATCAGGGTAGAAAGCCAGAGCAGTTTCTTACACCCTTGCTATAGAGAGCAATTAATTTTTATCATATCAGGCTCCTGTGCAAGTGGGTCACAATGGTGTCTTCAGATAACTTGAAAACTTACTGTGACTTGTTTAGACTAGATGTGAAGCATAGGTAATGTGTTCAACTGCTGTAAGTGTAGTCTTCTGCTGGGGACGGCACATTGAATGGCATACAGCATATCACCAGGTGGTAGGAAAGTACATCTAAATAGTTTAGCCTGAATCTAAAAACTGTGTGCTAAGTGGGCCAATAGTTAGCTGTAGTATAGTTATTCTTATGTTCGCGCCATGAGAAATAAGGAATTTTAGGAGGTTACATTTACTTAGTACTGAATTACCCCTTCTTAAAAAAAAACACACCCACCTGTGTATTTTCTGCCTCTATACACCTACATATGTATAAATATTGTCTAGTAAAAGGCTTTCATAGACAGGCATTAGGCATTTTGTCCCATTTCTTATTTAATTTGCAAATTTGCAGTATGAATTTCTTTTTTCCTTTTTTGACATGGAGACAGTAGCTCAAAGTCACATGAAGGCTCAAAAGATACTCTGTGTACTTGGATATTCTTCTAGTGCAGGAGCTGTTATGGAACTTGGCTTGTGGTAAATTACATTAGAGAATGAGCTTAATTTATTTGATTACATTTGCCATTGTGGGAAAAGCAAGAGCAATTTAGCAGATTAAACTGGAGCTGCACAGAAATGTGAGAAGTCCATTCAGGCCTCTCAAAGTTTGATTCTTTTGATGAGAGAGCGTCTTGTGCCAAATGAACATTGGACTGGCCTTCTGATTATTTTCAGCTGTAGACTGTAATTTCATTATCGTGACCTTGAATGCAGATTTGTATCAGTTCCTTACAGGCTGACTCATCCCTGCTACTCTCCATTACTCCATAAAAGGTCAAATCTTGCACTTCTTGCTTATTCCTCCGGTACACAAAATTACCATGGACATCTAAACCACATACAGTTTTGATTCACAACAGGTTTGGGGTGATACGAAGTATTCAAGTAGATGATTGACATGGCCAAATTAAAGGATCCAATGACCCTAAGTTAATGCATTTTGGATTCACCTCTGCACACAACAGCTTGGAGGGTAATGCTATTCTGGAAGACTACCCTTCCATTACCCACAATGTGAAGACAGTACAGCTGCTGTTTCAGGCACTCAACAGCACTCCTGTTTGGCTACAAACTCTAGGACATTGCTGGTGCACTGCACACTGTGGCTGTAGCAGGTTTCTGAGCACAATGGAAGACACTTAGGCATTTCTCTTATGTCTACAGGCCATGATTCTATTGTGAGTCGTATTTTGCAGCTTTTTATTATCAGAAAGATGCCATTGTGTGTGCCATTTATAAATTAATCTGCAGTTTGCTGTGAAGACATAAATCATGCAGTAATATACTACACAGTTTGAACAACAGTAACTTTTTTTTTTTTTAATTAAATTGGAAAGGTACTGTATTAAATGTTTAACCATTAAATAGAAAGAGAAGGGAAAGGCTGGCCACCGTGTTGTAATCCATTGCCTGTATATAAGTCAATCTGAAGCAACTATATCGAACATTACAGACAATGAGGATGTAACAGGCAGAGGACCACCTGTCATCTATATGCTATAAGGGAAGGATCACAGCTTAAAAAACACTTCTCTCTGGAAGGTTTGATAAATCAGTCACAGTAGTGACTACTTTATTATCTGCTTGACTAAGGCAATAGCTGAGGTCATCACCTTCTTTTCCACCCACATTTGAGTTTGACTGAGACTAAACACTTCTTTCACCTTGTTACTAGTATAATGAAATTTCCCTAATCAAAGGATTTCACAAAGGGAACTTGTGAGACAATGTGGTGTCCAGAGCTCTCACAGTGCCCCTACTGCAAACAGTGACTTCTTCAGGGGTTTCCACCCTTCAGTAAGCACGGAGTGATCATCTGTGCTTAAACACTCAAATCAGTGCCATTTTCTCTCTTTTCTACCCTGCAGCCTTTACCTGCACATACGATGATCTGCCTCAGGTCCTTAGGAAGAGACACAATTACATCCCCTGTCGTGGAAGCTGGAGCATTGACATTTGCTCACAAAGAGCTGCCTGAGAGGTGTGTTATTATGAGATAGCACAACTGTGCTGTGGAGGTTGTGTTCTTTACTTTATGATCCCTTTGGCACGGATGATAAAAATTGTGCTGGGAGTGGCTATCAGTTTGCACTAGGGAAAAGTAAATAATTGACTTGACTTTTCTAATCATCCTAGAGGATTTTTTTTTTTTAAGACTATGCTCTTTTTAGTATGGCCCTCTCAGTTATTTTTCTGCTTTCAGAGAGCAAATTTCAAGGATAGAATCTCATCCATCTTGTCGTGACTCTGCCAGAATGCTGTAGATGGTTGAGCTACCTGGTATTTATAGGGCCAGATCGAACCATTGATTTTTTATGTGGAACTCCCCATTGCACTGAACAAATTGTACTGAGGAAAGCTAATGGAATAGCTATGGCTCTTATAGATGAAGACCTGGTTTATCTGGCACTTTATTTTGTTTTACATTTTCTGATTAAAACAATTATCTGTTGGTATGCATTTCTTTCTTTACCTTGCTTTCATTATTTTTGTAGTAAAGTAGTTGAGAGAAGAACGTCTCAGCTTTATATTAATAGTATGCAGTGAATGAGTTACTGCTTTTCTCATCTATGACAGATTAATAGTGTAAAAATTACTTAATGGATTTTAGTTTTCTGTGTCAGCTCAAACCTTTGACACTTGCAGTTACTACAACACCTTTGTGAAAGAAACTTGTGCTGGAAACTGAGTCATGTTGGAGAGAGATCATAAACAGCTACTTGCATACCTCCGCAAAAATATGTCAGTCTACTCCTAAGCACTGGTGATTTCTTAAAGTTAAGCAAGGAAGGTGAGGTTGGCTGGCTGAATCCTATGCTTGATGTACAAACAGGGTTCCCACAATTCACACTTTGATTTGTAAAAATATGATCTCTAGAAGAAATGGAGGGATGTGTACCAAGGGTGAAGCTATGGGCTTTATCTTTAGGACAGCTAGTGGCCCTAGCAACCAGGCTGTACTCCAGGTGATAAATTTTATACCTTGCTCTGTAGGGTGGTGGGTAGATCCTACTCACACACAACATAGCAATTTTCTGGTGCTGTCTGGTTGGAGATGAGATAGCAACATAAGACTACTGAAGACCATAGCTATCATGTAGACTATGTAAAATGAGAAAATTATAATAAATTATGCTACCCTCCAGTTCACTCCAAATACAATTCTATAATAAATGCCAGTAGAATGGAAATAGAAGACAAAGAAAATATATGTTAAGGATTTACTTTAAATATAGGATTTTAAAATAGAGACCTGTCAACCATGAATGAACTAGTCTTTTTCTGGGAAAACAGAAAGCTTGTGACATGTCTCTACTTTCCCAGCAGCTTATTACAAGAGCATTCGGTAGTTTGAAACCTCATTCAACTATAAAGAGATTTGAACTCTGTTCCTTTAAGGTTCTGTGTCAGAGATTCCAAATTTTGCACCCACAAAACTAAGGTCAAGAAATGTTTTCATAGCAATCTATAAACAGTTTTATCATTTTTTGTGTTACTGGGAGTCCTTTTTGCTCTTAAGTTAGAACGATTTCCTTTTATTTGCCAGTATTCTAACATTTTTCTGTATTCCATCTTCATCCTAACCTCCTTGCCACTCACTGCAAAGATTCATTTCACTGTTCTATTTACTTAAAAAATGTCTATAACATTTCATATTTTTCCTCAGGTCATTTGTGAATATTTATGCAAAACTTGGGCAAAGGGGAAAGAAAATGTTTTGAATACTTTCAGCTCAGAGAAGTGGGAATAAAATGCAGATCCATGCTGGTTTTTGATGGACTGGCTGATTTCATTCTACGGTTAATAGTAACATACTGTGATTCTGCCGTACAGTGCAGAGCATATTCTCCTAGTAGAAAAAAAAGAGTTTCATAATTCATACATTAGTGGCACTGAATATCTGCTGAGCTTTCTTTTGCTCCCCCTATTTCTCTTCCTGCAAGCCCATGAGAGAAGCAGCTTGCTTTCTTTACAAGCTTTGAGTCTGTTTTTTTCCTTCAGGAAAGAAGAAAAAACTGTCCGAATCACTAATTGATGAGCATGGTCACCTTATTAACAGGCACATAGACAAAGCTGAGCCGTTTAACACCTTCTTCACCTCAGTTTTCAGCACCGATGATGAACTTCGGGGTCCCCATAACCCTGGGCTGGAAAACCGTGGCTGCAAGAACGATAAACTCCCAATCAATCCTGAACTTGTACAGGATCTGCTACTCCAGCTAGATCCCTACAAGTCAATGGGGCCTGATGGGATTCCTCCGAGGGTGCCTGAAGAGCTGGCTGCCGTCAGAACAAGACCTCTCTCTGTGACTGTTAAATGCTCCTGGGAATCTGGAGGGGTCCCAGAAGACTGGAAGCTGGCAAATGTTGTCCCAATCTACAAGAAGGGCAACAGGGATAACCCCAGCAACTACAGGCCTGTCAGCCTAACTTCTGTTCCTGGCAAAATCATGGGGAAGATTGTTCTGGGAGTTATTGGAAAACATCTGGACAATAACACAGTCATTAGTCCCAGCAACACAGGTTCATGTGGGGAGAGTCTCGCCTGGCCAACTTGATTTTGCACTACGATGAGGTTAGCCACCTAGTTGACCAAGGGAAGTCTGTTGACATGATCTTTTTGGATTTCAGTAAAGCCTTTGATACTGTCTCTCACAGTGTTCTCCTGGATGAGATGTCCAGCATACAAGTGGGTAAACAGACGATGCAGTGGGTGAGCAATTGGCTGACAGGCCAGGCTCAAAGGGTTCTAGTAAATGGGGTTAAGTTGGGCTGGTGACCAGACACTAGTGGGGTTCCATAGGGATCTATCTTAGGGCCTGCATTCTTCAATGTCTTTATAAATGACTTAGACTCAGGACTTGAGGGATTGCTTAATAAGTTTGCTGATGACACAAAATCGGGAGGAGCTGTTGACACTCTGGAGGGCAGAAAGGTCCTGCAGGGGGATCTGAGCAAATTGGAGAACTGGGCAACCACCAACTGCATGAAGTTCAACAAGAGCAAGTGCTGGATTTTGCACCTGGGACACAACAACCCTGGCTGTACATACAGACTGAGGGATGAAAGGCTGGAAAGCAGATTTGTGGAGAAGGATCTGGGGATTCTGGTCAACAGCAAGTTGAACATGAGCCAACAGTGTGCCCTGGCAGCCAAGAGGGCCACCGTGTCCTGGGGTGCATCAAGCACAGCATTGCCAGCTGGGCAAGGGACGTGATTGTCCCGCTCTGCTCTGCACTGGTGCGGCCTCACCTGGAGCACTGTGTGCAGCTCTGGGTGCCACAGGATAAAAAAGATATAAAGCTACTGGAGAGGGTCCAGGAGAGGGCTACGAAGTTGGTGAAGGGTTTGGGGGGGAAGCTGTACAAGGAGCGGCTAAAGTCACTTGGTTTGTTCAGCTTGGAGAAGAGGACACTAAGAGGAGCTAAGAGGAGACCTCATCATGGTCTACAGCTTCCTCACAAGGGGAGGAGGAAGGACAGGTGCTGAACTCTTCTCTGTGGTAACCAATGACAGAAGATGTGGCAGTGGCAAGAAGATGTGCCAAAGGAGGTTTAGGCTGGACATTAAGAAAGGTTCTTCCCCCAGAGGGTGGTGGACACTGGAACAGGCTCCCTGGGGAGGTGTCACGTCCCCAAGCCTGACAGTGTTCAAGAAGAGACAGGACAACACCCTGAGACACATGGTGTGAACTGTGGGGTTGTCACCTGCAGGGACAGGAGTTGGACTTGATGGTCCTTGTGGGATTAAGTAAATAAAGACAGGTTAGTCATATAGAGTGAGCTGAATTCTTTCGTAAAGTGTGTTGATCTGAGTTGTGAGCATTTTAAGACAGCTGAATTCAAGGCTGTGGATTTTGAAGCAGAGAATACAGGTCCCACCTATGACATAGGATACTGTTATGTTGTGACATCAAAAAGATCTTAAGAAAAAGTTATATAGCTATGAGGACAGGCATTTCCATCGAGATAGCTAGCTAAAGGGCTAATGTGACTTCTGGAGGTGTAAGAAGAGCCACAGCTTGGAGGAGGAGCAGGGCCATCTGTGTAACTGTTAGCAAGGCCATCACTGGAACACTTCAGCTCTAGGGTCTCCATTTTGAGAATTTTGCTGAAAAATTGAAAAGGTTATAAAAGATTCTAAAATGTAGTCTGGAAAACAGGTAGAAACTTGAGCAAAATTTTCTTAAATGAATTATTCAAGTTGCAGACACACACACAAGAAAAGCTTTGGAAAACCAACAGATCTTTAATGAAACAACAGAAAATATAAATGCATGACTGGGGACAAGAACTTCTCCCCTTTTTCAGTTCCTGCCACCCCTTTATCTGATTCGGATGGTGAGAGGGTCTGTACGAAATTCCTGACGGGAACTTCACCCCACAGTGGGACAGGATGACCGCAGGTCTCTGTCCATCTCCAGCAGTGGCCTGATGCAGGGGACTTGCTGCACCAGCATAGCTGTCCCCCTCACCCACCCATACATTCCCTATGTGACCCTGCCTGTTCACCAGCTCTGCTCTGACGGCTTGCTGTGGAAAAGGAAGATTGGTATCACGTGAGGCTGGGAAGGGCTAAGGGAGAAACTGCAGTGAAAAGACTTTGCAGAGAGCTTAGTCCAGCTCTGGTGGGAGGGAACAGGGAGAAGGCACAAGTGGAGGCACAAAGGGATCAGGCAGCCAAAGGCTGGGCTTGTGTGTGCAGCAATCCTGAACCTGGTATATAAACCAGCTTGTTCAGCATCTCATAGCTTCGTTATTAATTGTCTTGCTGTGACAAGACCCAACAAAAGGAGTTGGAACATTCCTAAAACCTAACAATATATGGAGGTAGGTTCATCCGTACACAACAGTCTTCCTGGAAGGAGGAAGACCCTTAATGCAGGTTTAAGTGAGTTGTGGTGTTATCTGGAAGACATCTCTTGGATGCAGCACTCAGATCTTCTCTGCTGGGTCAATGTGCAGCCTGCCAACCTGAATCAAGGTCTTAGCTCTGAGCTTGACCCAGCTGAGAAGATGTGAACTAGGCCAGGGACCTAGGATATCAACTGAGGGAATAGCTTTACCAAAACTAATGTGGAAGGACTGTAAGAAGACTCAGAGTAGTCCCAAGCTCTTTTGTGCTCAGAAAATAATCTCCAATTCTGATCGTGCCTACTAGCAGAGTTACAGGAACTTCTTGCTCCTGTCTGGTACTGGATTTCACCTCAGCATGAAAGTCAGTGCCCAAGCCCGTGATTAGGGAGGGTTGCCTCCAACCTATGCAAGGATAACTTGCAAGGGCTCTTCTGTAAGTTTTATAGAGTCCAGTAAACACACGGGCAAGCTCTTCTGAACTTAGTCAAAGATCTATAAACATCACAAATCACTCAAGGTTGTAAATATTTCTCAACATGGAGTCTGGGTGCCTTGATTCAAAGAGCTTCCCAGCAAAGCAGAACACAGCAATTATGTCCATATCCAGAAACAAATTATTTTCACCTTGTAATTTGATTTTGATGTTATGTTTTGCAGTTATTTCCTTTGGCTCTGAGTCATTATTTGTAGTAGAAATACTGAAACGTAATGGGTCATAACAGCATATGGAAATCAGTACAAAACTTTCCACTCTCCCCTCTGTCTCTGGTCACCAGGACTCATTCACCCATTGTCTTTTAGCAGCAGAAAAACATTAAACTGCATATAACCATAGCATATTTGTGTACACCCGGGAAATGCTGAAAACGCTTGTTCTCATACAAGTGATGGTGATTTTAACAAGGCTGAACCTCATACTTGTGGAGCATCTGACAGGATGGAAGACTTCTGAACCCTAAGGATTACCAGGGGTGGTTTTCAGATGTCCTTAGAGGTTTTGTTTAACTTATTCCTCTCTCTCTGCGAATTCCTCCTCTGACTCTAATGCAGCTAATGCAGATTGGTTCTAGAGATGACTCTGCAGCTCTCATTGGAGCTGTATATATATATTTTTTTCTCTGCAATATGGAAACCTGTAAGGATGGATAACTCTTCCTAGCACTTTCTTGCAAAACAGTTAAAGGGAAAAGAAATGGATTACATTGAAAAGCCCAAGAACTGCCTTTAAAAAAGTTTGTGTTATAAATTAAGCCGAAAACATTCTATTACCTCCATAGGAAGCACCAGCTTAAAAATGGACAGAACTGCAACAAATGGCAACTAAGCATGGCTTTGTTCCAAATTTAGAGAAGCTGTCTTCCATCACTTCCAAGCTGGTAGACAGAAAGTTAAAACAATGACTTATTCCATTTTTTATTGTCAGATTTCAAGGTAAAGTTGAGCCCAGTTATCTATGTTAAAAACATAAATCCATGTATTGTCAGTAATACAATAAATTCCCATTACTGAGTTATAGTAATGTATACTAGTTTTGTATTTCACTATTCGCACTTTCTCAAATCAGAAGATCCTCAGTTTCAGACAACTGATTTTAATCTTTCTGTTGCTCTTGAGCATCAAAAGTACTTAAAGTACAGTAAGAGCTGATGTTATTTGTTAGCAACCTACTAAGAAACAGAAAATAAAATACCTCTCTAAACTTACATAATCTTTAAAAAGCAGTGGTATTTTCCAATATTTTGTTGCTGTGACTCCACGTGGAATGTAACCCTCTGTGTTGAGATTTATGCTGGTGGAGTTCTGTAAAAACAAGGAAAATATTAACTCTTGAAAACATTATAATTATATATATTAACATTTAAAATTGTATTTATGTCCATGACAGCTAGAAGCAACACTTAAAGCTATATCCATGAAAGTTCTCCTGACTGTTTGCCAAGGAAGAAGATTGCAGTGCAGCATACTTGTTCAATGAGTAGAGTCAGACTGAGAAGGCGTTTAGATCCTGAAAATCCTGCTCCACTACTTAGCATGGGGGCATTGTGAGCTGCCATGGCTGCTGTGCTGCCTGGCAATCCTCCTGCACATCTTCATGGCTTTCTGGGCTCAGCAGGACAAAGACTGCACAGGAGGACAGCTGGGAGCTGGAAAAGAGTCGTTCTTCTGCCTATATTCCTCCAAAGGGCTTGATCTGATAAGCCTTTTTATTAAACTCATAGCATGTTCCCACAGGATTTTTGTAAAATATAACCACGATTACCATTATTTTTTTATATACAAGAAGTAGATATGGTGTTCCTTTATAATTAACTTGCCAGTTATTGGACCATTTTCCAAGAAATGGGAGGATTTCTGCCTTTTGAGCTATTCTGCTTCATGTCTGAGAAGGCTGAGACCTGTGTGTCCTATCTCCTAGAAGAAACTACAAGACTAAGCTAGGCCATGGCATCATCAGCTCTTCACCTACTGGAAACAGGCCACCTTGCTGAAAACCCTCTGCAAGATCCACTGGGTGAACAGAGAGAGGCTCTGTGGCTGGTGTCCAGGATGAATATGAGACTGCATAGATACTTAGTTCCCATTCTTGGGTAAAATAGCAAAGAGTCAGGACTTGAATTTAGGGCGATCTGGGCCAGCATGACTACTTGCATATTTGGTTGGATTCAGTAGTAACTGAAACACATTTTTGTCTGTTTGCTTGCTAAATTTTTACAGGTCAATAGATTGAATACATAGCATTTATACTTTGCAGTATGGAAGGAACTGTCTCAACAGCTGGAGAAGAGAGGACTTTACAAGTGTCTTTGCAAGAGGAAAAAAGGCCCAAAGGAGAAAATGGCAGACCTTGGAGTCTGCATACCGATAACCACCGCAGCCAACAACTGTGCAAAGGCATAGGAGTTTACAGAAGTTCTCCTTTTGACTAGTGATGAGAAAAATAATTCTGAAAAGGCACAGATATTTGGTCGACTAATGATTTGAAGTGTGTGGGGGAGAGTTCAGGCCTCTAGCTTCAAGGTACTTGGCTCTCTCTGTGCTAACAAATGAGATGTGCTTGATGCTGTTCTCTGCATTGAGGCCAATTGGCAAAGCGAGATTTGAATTACACTGTTAAATTCCCTCATTCTCGAAAATAAGGTATTTGAGTTAAGGCTGGGTGATATCAACCTCAAAGACCTTTGAAAGACTGCCGTCATTATTAGCTCATGTGATAGAAAAGGAGAAGTCTGCAGACAATTGTACAGACACTGAACTGTGAGACAGTCAAGATCAGAAGAAAAAGTTGTTCCAGTAATCAGTGACATGATAGTCTGCATAGAAATTTTAGCGGTGAGGGTACACAGAAAAAGTCAATATGTATAAATGGTCATCTGCAGCACAGTTTGTGTCTGAGAATGAAGTTATTGAGCAAAATACTAGAGAGGGAGAAAAAGTATGTGGCCAAAGGTTATGGGATCCTCATAAAAAGACCAAGGGGGAAGAGGAATATCTTCTAAACATGCTGAAAGATGATTGCAAGGGAAGGAAGAAAAGGAAGAGAGAGAGCAGAGAACATGCTATTGAGAAGCACTTGACAGACCGTAGTGCAGGCAGCTGAGGTAAGGAGGGAGAATGGAGATGAATCCTAAGCCAGTAGGGCAACTGCCAGAGGCACTGGTCATAGTCAGCTCAGTGGAAAGCTACTGCAGGGAGTCAGACTGGAGAGAGAAGAGGAGCACCAAGACAGTTATTATTAAGTGTACCTTCAACGAGTTTAGTGATCAAAGGGAAAAGGGAAAGAGAATGAGAAAGAGACAAGCCAAAAGCTTAATGGAGGTGTGGTGCTGAGACAGGCCAAGAGAGTTGGGGTTGTTCAGCCTAGAGAAGAGAAGGCTCCAGGGAGATCTTACTGTGGCCTTTCAGTGCTTAAAAGGGGCCTATAGGAAAGATGGGGACGGACTTTTTAGCAGGGTCTGTTACAAGAAGACAAGGGATAATGGTTTTAAACTAAAAGAGAGCAGATTCAGTCCAGACATGAGGAAGAATTTTTTACACTGAGGGTGGTGAAACGCTGTCCCAGGTTGCCCAGAGAGGTGGTAGATGCCCCATCCCGGGAAACATTCAAGGCCAGGCAGGACGGGGCTCTGAGCAACCTGATCTAGTTGCAGATGTCCCTGCTCATTGCAGGGGGGTTGGACTAGATGGCCTTTGAAGGTCGCTTCCAAACCAACTATCCTATGATTCTATGATTCTATGATTCTATGATTCTGTTTACACTGTAAGTAGAAGAAACCAGAGACGACTGAGAAATCAGAGAGAATAGTTAGGGGCAAGATGGGTGAGTTCAAAGGAGGTCAGATGGGAGAAATTTAGGACCTTGTCTATACAGAGAGGGAAATGGCAGGGAGAGGATGAAAGGACCTGAGCATCAGTCCAAAAGTAGAGAACTATATCACTGAAAGTGTTGGTCCAGTTTCAACAAAACTAGTGGCATAGATTCATTTAGCTATGAAAATGGCAGAACTGAATTTGTAGCAGAGGACTGGGATTTCTCCAAGATGTAATGTACAAGCAGGTGCTAGAGATATGTTTATAGAGTTTGATGGGTAAGGCTTAACAGGGGAGAAATGGGACAAGAAGTCTGAGAATGGAGGCTAATGAAGTGTGAAGAGCATCAGACACACTGTTAATACAAAGAGCAACAAAAAGGGGCAGAGGAAACAAGGGAGCTGGCTCTGCTGGTTGATGGGAAATCATGAGGGAGCTTATGGCTGATGCTGAAGGGATGACCAAGAGAAGTTTAGCCCCAGCGAATTCGGAGAAGCAGCAGCATTGCATGGAGGCCAACTCCAGCGAAACTTTCAGCTGGGTCACTGAATCTTGATGAAGTAAAGATCTGGGGAAATATACAAGGGAAGGGAACTAGATGGGGGAGTTGGAAATTCTAAGGATTAATATGAGAAACTGGAAAGTGAGCCAGGGCTACAGACTTCATTTTGGAAGCCTTTGGAAAGGCTTCTTTAATTTTCAAGGCTATAGCAAGCTTTTTTTTTTTTTTTTTTTTNGAACTTTACCCTAGAAGTCTTATTTAACAGCATAATTATATCATTTTGTGCTCAGTTACCTTTATAAGCCTCAGAGGAGACTCATGAGCATCCCTTCCACACAACCCTATGTTTCTCTCGCTGTTAATTTAATGCTTATGAAGAGCCCATAAATTTGTATTGATCTTTTTATTCTTTCCTCCTTGCAGGCTTCAACCACATTAGTATATGGAACAGATGGGAGTCTTTAACTCATTAGAGGGAGCCAGTTTAATACTGACCCCATCAATCTGTTCTATTTTTATCTTGGAGACAGAAGTTTTTTTCTGTAAAGGGTGTAGTTACATGAATCTGCCACCGTGCATGTACCTAGACGTAAAGATTTGAAGTTACTGAGGCAGAATGAAAGGAAATGGAAATGTTGCAGAGCGGATGAAGAGGAAGCCTTTTGGCACGCTACCAAGCAGAAAGCATAGCTAGAGTGAATTTATGACTGTTCTTCAGTTACTTAAGGAATAATAAGAATATACAAGCACAACTGGGTATGCTTCAGAGTTTGACCTGTTCGTGTTTAAAAAAAAAATAATTAACTCAACTGATGCATACACCACCTCTTCTAAATTTAATCACTCTGGGACAATTAGAGTAATTTTGTGTTTTCTACTTTAGTGCTCCTCTGAAACAATAGCATCTGGATAGCTTTAAGGGCTGATTTGGCTCAGTAAAACAGAAAAGAAAAATGTATACTTCTGTGATGAACAGCTTCCTTTCATCAGGATTGCTTTCTCTTGCTTTTGTTTTTTGTGTCTGAGTCTGGATTTCTGAAAGATTAGTGTAATACCTAACAGGGAAAGCTTCACGTGAAAGATTACCACACATGATGCACAAATAAAACACAAAAGAGCGAGACATGGAAAACAATATGGCATTCATTTGTTAAACTAATTATCTGCAAGGACAGTAGCTTTTTTTCCCTAGTAATTAGCACAGTGTACAATATACCAATATTTGGTTTTGATTAATTTGGGAAACTCTCTTGGAAAGATGGCTGAAATGTGGGGCAACTGCATATACTGAGCAAAAACAATTACTGGACTTTACAACTTTAATTTCAATAAAGACCATGGACTTCAGACCACTGAAAACACATCCTACGACTGCTCATATGAGCAGCAAGTAGAACTTGAATTGTCTGATGTTATTAGAAATGCACAGGAAAGTGTAATGAAAACAAAAACATGACTACAGAATACAGTTGGTTTTAAGAGCATATATTGTCTCATAAAAAGAGTAAGAAGAAAATGTAGATATTATCCAAGATAGAAACAACTGTACTTATAAACTGGAAAACAGATGTATTATATGTTTTTCTTTCCATATGTCTAGTTTTCAGGAACAGGACCATAAAACTAGATCTTCATTCTCTTAGAGATTCTGCCTTCTCCTATTACTTATCACATAATGTGACACCAACATAATGTCTGTAGCAGCCAATCGTCGTATCCCAGCCAGATGTTCCAGTCAGAGAATTGGCTTTTTAGTAACAAGCCATTAATTCCATTCCAGTAACTGATTATGGTGCCTTAAGCTGCATCTCCAAAATAGATTCTTTTTACGTTTGCACTCCCAAAGAACTGCCATACCATTTCCTGAAAGTTCAGTTTCTTTCCTTTTAAGTAAACTTCTGAAGAAGATAAATGAGTGTAATTCCAGATTACAGCCTGAGGTAAAGAATAAACTGCAAGATCAGGGAAATTGCTATTCCAGTTTTCAGAAAGTAAATAAATGATGTAAGAAATTGCCGCAAACATTTTCTAAATACGTGGTTGATTAAAAAAAATCTCTAAATCTGTGGCTTCAAACTTTCTAATTGCTTAGTACAAAGACCTGACAGAACATAAATAAGCATTCTACATAAGTAAGTTCAAGCTTCTTTCATATTTGAATTTATTAGTAACACATTTGTTATTTATATTGTTTTCTTTAAATAAATTAAAGCAACAGGTGAAACATGAAAGTATTAATGATTTTAACAATGGGGTTTGTAACCAACCATTCCAGATCATATATTTATTTCCTCAGAGGGGGAAAAAAACCCAAAACTTAGTCAAGGATTGAAGTAACTTACAGAAAACCTCATTTTTCTTTTTGCGTCTGTCAGTAAGCAAATAATGAAAAAAACACAGTGTTGTCAATGAGTATTGATTACGGCACTAAGGTTTCCTGCTCTGATGTTTTTAAAGGGAAAGCGTGATTAACAGTGACACTTGAAAATAATTACAGATTTGTTAAAACCTAGAGTAATCAATTCAGACATTGCCACATACAGCTCAGGCCAGAATCACAGAATCATAGAATGTTAAGGATTGGAAGGGACCTCAAAAGATCATCTAGTCCCATCCCCCTGCCAGAGCAGGAACACCTAGATAAGGTTATACAGGAAGGCACCCAGGCGGGTTTTGAATGTCTCCAGAGAAGGAGACTCCACAACCTCCCTGGGCAGCCTGTTCCAGTGTTCTGATACCCCCATTGAGAAGAAGTTTCTTCTCATATTTAAGTGAAACAGCTTGTGTTCCAGTTTGTACTCACTGCCCCTTGTCCTATCACTGGTTGTCACCAAGAAGAGCCTGGCTCCATCCTCGTGACACTCCCCCTTTTCATATTTATAAACGCTAATGAGGTCACCCCTCAGTCTC
>VWYH01001923.1:739465-903687 GCA_013399365.1 Pampusana beccarii
TGCTCTCTAACAGGTCGTTCCCCAACTTATACTGGAACCTGGGGCTGTTTCTGCCCAGATGCAAGGCTCTACACTTGCCCTTGTTATATTTCATTACATTTTTCCCCGCCCAACTCTCCAGCCTGTCCAGGTCTCTGGATGGCAGCACAGCCTCTGGCGTGTCAGCCACTCCTCCCAGCTTGGTGTCATCAGCAAACTTGCTGACAGTGCACTCTGTTCCCTCATCCAAGTCGTTGGTGAATATATTAAATAGTACTGGTAATATATTAATAGTACTGGTAAAAAAAAAGAAAAAAAAAAAGAAAAAAAAAAAGAAAAGAAACTTGAACCTCAGCCAACCTGCATGCCAATACATAAGTAACATTTGCTGTGGCAGTCCTCGGTTTATGGTGAAATAGCAGAAATGCCTGGGACTTGTTGTGACTGTAAAATGTGGGCCAGGACTAAAGCCTTTATCTACAAACACAGCTCAGCCTGGTAGTGAGTGAAAACTGCTTTCCAGAAGTGCGATGTCCACAGCTAGGAGGTTCTTCTGGGTGAGGATGTCCTCCACTTACTCTGTGGAAATGGACCTGCTGTACTTCAATAATCAGCTGAGGGCAGAATGAGGTTAGGAGGAACAAATCACTCTGTATCATGGAGACTAGTGCTGCAGGTTAGTAAGAAAAGCTGGAGTCCAGTCCTCACTCCAGATGTTGTTTATATTTTTTAGCAGATCACTATATAGTATGAAATCTTGATCTAATATAATAACGTAATATCATATATTGATATAATATCCTGATATCATATAATATCCTGATATAATGTAAAATCGTGATGCAGTTGTTGAGGTGTGGCTGGTACCCAGGATTTCCCCCTTTCTGAACAAGTGTCCTAGGACAACCCTGGCTAGTGGAGAATCAGAGTCTGGCCATAGCACAGAAGCACAACTTCAATGTAACACTCTTGTTGATAGTTGAGGTGATTTTGAAGCACTTCAGGTGAATAAAGGACTAGAACGCAGGTCTCACAATTCGTTGGCTTCAGTGAGTAAGCTGTATTATAAACAAACAAACAAACAAACAAACAAACAAAAACAACCAAGGAAAAATTTGTTGGTTTTGGAGAAACCAGGATCATTCCAGAAGAAAAAGTGGCCTCTGTTCCATTGACCTTCAGAAAAGTCTGAGCCTGCCAGTGTGTTTTGGGCATGTTTTGAACTGGTGGACTGACAGGAGGAAGGTGTGGAATGCTTCAGAGCTGGGCCTTGGTGGAACCCAGGTCTGATGTCTGTATCAGTTTACAAAAGTGAAGTTAAGCCTGATCACCTCTGGTACTTTGGAAATGAGGAACCTCTATGGTACGGGGCAAAAGTATGTATGCTGTTGTGACTGCTGCGCATTTAAGCAGTTTCTGTTGCTGCTGAGCAGAGATTTCTAAACTTCATTTCTAGATGTTGGTGACCAAATTCCCCCCATTCCAGCAGCTCTGAGCCAGAGCTCTTGGCTGTATTTGGCTCTGAGCACCCTGACCAAATCATGCAGGACAGAACCAGCAACAGAGTTTGAGGCCTCCGTTAACATTTTAATCTCCAAAAGCAAATAAAATTCAGTCAAATACATGGTAGTTAGAGTAAACATAACTTTCCTTCAGAAAAAAGAAGAGTGAGACTCTCAGCTGAGAAAAGCCTATAGAAGTTGATCTTCACAGTTAAAATGTACCTGAATCAAAATCAAGGGCAAAGCCCCCCTAACTTCTCCTGAAAGAGGTGCTCAGTTTGTTTTATTATTTTTTCCCCCCTATATTTAATGTTCTGGCTGGAAAGTTGAATTCTCTTTGAGGTGATTTCAAACTTGTTTGTAGAGACAGATTGCTTATTTAAAACACAAAGTAGTATTATAAGATTGTTAAACCAACAAATGCCATTTTAAATGTTCATAATGTAAATAATCTTTAAATTGTTTTCCTAAAAATATCTTACAAATGAGAAATTCCAGACTTTCCTCCAGGTAGTCTTTGAGGCCTGATATCAAAGGATGAATATGTGTGTATGAGACCACATATATTATTCTGTCTTGAGTTACCTTAGAGCAATGATTCTTTTATGATTTTAGATGCATATAGCCTAGCTTAAAGTCTACATAATGCAATTATACTGTGACTAGTATAATATCCTAACTAATTACATTTTTTTAAAAAATTTTTTTTTAGAAAACCCTGCCTGCTTGTAGCTTTGGAGATTTACTTGATTTAGAAATTAAACTGAGGCCCAGATTCTTACATATTAAGATCCAAGATCCTGATGAATTGCTGCTGTCAGCTACATGCAAATTATGTCCAGAAGCAGAGCTTTTGCCTTCGTTTCCCAGACAGAACAAAGTAAATGAGCCAAACACATGAAGTCTTCTTATACGACAAAAATAGAAGGGAAAACTTGGGACTGGAAGTCGTTCAGAAATCTTGAGACTGCTTGTAAGTGTGACCCAAAAATTAAAAAAAGCCAGAGGCTGTTAACAAATGAGGATTCGTTATCACTGGGCGACTTTATGGTAGTAGAAAGTTAAGGGTGGCATTTGTGAAAGGTGTGGGGTTTTGATTTAATTTGCCATCTATCAGTTTATGTGACGAAAGTTTCAAGCTACTTTGAAGGAGGCACGAGAGAAACTGAGAAGCTGCTAAAATTGGTTTAAGCCAGTTAGAGATCTGGATGTTTCTGTGTATATCTGCTCTGTGACTGTGCCCTCTCAGAGGTCCAGGAGCCCGACCCAGATTGCACGGTGAAATAAGGCCACCATATCTTTCTCACTTATTTTGGCATGTTGGGAGACACTGAAAGGGGTGATGGGGTGGAGCAGCAACTTACTTTCTCAGGGGCTGTTTTATGGAACAGAGTATCTCTTTATAACTCTACTGTCACTCTCTGTTTTCCTAATACAGAGCCTCCCAACTAGTTGCTGGGCACAGCCAGGGCTTCTTACGAAGATGTATGTGAAAAGGTGTGTGTGGAACTGTTAAATAGCAAGTAAAAGCCAAAAGCATAAAAAGAAACCCCAAGACACCGGTTTAATGAAGAATGTCAAAAAATAGGATATTGGAAGGACAAGAGGTTTCAAGGTCTAATGCAAATACAGCTCTAGCGAAGGAGACCTTGAAGGTGGGACAGCTATGGGATCTACAAAAAGAAAATGACTGTGACAGGGAAGAAGAGGAATGTAGGTATATCTGTTTATGTCACAGGAGTTGTGTTGGTATTTGTCCTCACCAATTTTGAATTTCTGAAATGGTGGCTCCAAACATATATTGGAGACTTTTAAGGAAAGACTAAGATAACGCAAGTCCAGATTTGGACTTCAGTGGCAATGGAGAATGGGTGGAGAGTTTATAATTTTGTTTTAGCAAGCCTGATCATGGGTTGATGACTAGTTATCAAGAAGGAACATGGAGACAATGTCACATTGTCTGTTTTCAAATATGATCCTTTCATATTGGGGTCATGGACAGCCCTGTGTGAAGTAGGAAATGGTTTATTGCCAGCGGTGTTTTCCATGTTGTCCAAGGTCCAGGGGTAAATAACTCTGTTGTTGAGGATGTCAGTTTGTTACCTGTCACAAACAATAGATTACACTTGCTTGTTCCTTAATTCTATGTAACTCTAGCTTCTGGAGTCACTGTTCTAAAACATACACGCTCTTCCTTCAGGCTGTGTTGTCCTTATGAATGATACAGTTAGAACTTTAATGTTTTTTTGCATTCTTCGTCTGTAACTTCTACACATCACATCTTATTTCTTTTCCTGAGTTTGGCAGTTCCGGTTATTGAATTGAAAACTTTATAGAACTATACTACCACCACCTCAAAAGAAAAAAGAAAAGGCAAAACCCCCAAACTCCCATCTTTGTTAATGTCTTTCAAGATGAGGGCCAATTTAAATCAGCCCGGAGCCCTTCTGCTTCAACATTAATCATTAACTCAAGAAAGCCATGTGTATTAGCACTTTTTGACATTCGAGAGCTTATGTTTTGGTGGTGGTAAAACACAGTGTTTTAGTAATTTGTTATCCAGGAACTAAGCCCTGAGCACTAAAAATAATTGTGTGTCCTTTGCAATTTGTTGTTCTTTACTAAAAAGACTAGAATCTAGTATACAAATACACAATTCCCAATCTGTAGCCATTGTAGATCAGACTTGCACTGCTCAGAATTCCTGTGTATCATTATGGTGAGGGGGAGGCAGACACGATTTCATCGTTTCAAGGAGATGGCATCTAGGTCTCCTCCCAGAATGATCTGAAGGTACTCTAGCAAATAGGAAAATAACTATCCTGCATACCTGATGTTGGCTAAGGAAAAATTGGAGACTAAGCACAGTGAGAATTGCCTGTAAGCATCTCTTTACAATGATTTTGGTGGAATTTTTCCAGGGCATACCAAGGACAGAATGGCATTGTATTAATGTGAAACAAAGTTTTCTGATGAGTTTGCAAAGGCATATTAAAGTCCTTGGCGCTATGAGTGGGATGCGCTGTGCCTAACTTCAGGCGTAGTCAGCGTGGGAATCTGCATCTTCACACAGGTTGTCATCTGACATCCATAGGTCAGCTGAATCCCAATTAGGAGGTCAACATCCCATCTGTAAAGCTTAGTGGTGAACTTGGCAAAATAGCCCTTTTTAAACTCACCAGGCAGCTCGTAGGGAACTTGGCCCGCACTCTGTTTTAGCATCCCCTTCCAAGAGCAAAACCACAAGGAGCTGGCCCAGCTCCACAGATGTTCCAGTAACATCAGAGTTCCAGTGCACTCCTCTGCTCGTTATTCCCGTCTCATTTCCCTTCCTACTGAAAAAAGGCCAAAAAAAGAGGAAACACACTGGACCTTCTAAGTTTTCCAGTCCCTGAAGCAACTTCATGGTTACTTTTGTTTTGGTTACAACAAATGTTTGTTAGATGACCTTGTCATCAAGATGATCTTCCCTGTCAGCAAAATACTTACTTCAAAGGAGTTAGCCTGTTGTCTGTGTCCATTACTTTCAGACAGTGCAGAATTTCAGCCAAGAGCCTACTATGAGGCAGTCTATAGTAAGGTGCGTGGGAAGATGCAGCAGAGAAGGCCATGCTTTCAGTAAAAGCAGTAGAAACTGGGCATCCAAGATGCATCTGGTTATTAGGGAAAAGTCCAAAGAGTTTCTAATTCTCATAGATTTTATACATCAGAGACAGATTCCCCAGTGGTCTGTACTTTGATGTATGTAGTGCCTTTGTTTTCCTGTTATGTACGTGATTTTAGTCTTTTGAGGAAGGAACTGAGAGTGTATCTGCCATACGGTATTTTAATGTGGTCTTCAAGCAGAAGAGTGAGTTTTGCATATATCCTGACCCAGCCAGACACTTCACATCCACATTAGCTCAGCATCAAGGCTAATTTTATTTACTATTTCTCTTAGCCATGCTGTGACTGCTCTCTTACACTAAATATCTTCTCGCTCTACAGATATTCCAGGACCTCACATGGCTCAAATGCTGAGTTCAAACAGTTGTGGAAGCAGAGGATCATGGGAAGGAAAGAAAGAGAACAGCAGATTTCATTTTTAAACAAAATTCTGGGAAATAAATAATTTAAAATAAGACTGTAGCAATCTTATTGGCATACTAGTGGTACTAAGCAATACATTATTCTGCTGCGAACATGTTTCTAGAAAGCAGCTTTTAGGAGGATGTGTTATTTACTATGCATACCTTGTGTGTTCATAGTTGATTAGACATTGAGGGGATTAGGATTTTCTGCGATGGCTGAGATTAACTCTCATTTGCTCTGCACGTTGGTGTGTATGGGACAACTGAGCAATACTGCCCAAAGTGCCCTACATCTGGCTCAGAAGTGAGGAAGCTGCTGTGGGTGTGAAGGTCCTGGGTTAGGTTCCCATCACGGTCCACTGTGACAGAAAATCTTTCAAAAACTGTTTCAAAAGCAAAATGCACTTATGGGATCCCTAGGAATATAACTCCCTGACCCTGGAGCTGCTTACTACCGAAGTCTGTTGGACATTTTATCAACATAATCCCTCGAACATTTAAGTTATTTTATGTCTTACATTTTCTGTCAGAAAAATGCCAAGTCTAGAAAAACTTCTGCCGTGTCAACGGTATTTTTGACTACACGCCTGTTTACATTAAAGCTTTTTCTTTGACACATTGTTGCTTTTCAGTTGGAATTAATTGGGATAATTGAAAAAGCCACTTACAGCAAGCAACCCTGAAAGGCACACGTTTATGTTAACCGTAAGAGAAATACTTGTGGTAATGGTGGGGCAAAGCTGTTATTAAATTGGTGCTAAGCGATGACTGGGAGCACTTGTTAGCCCTGATAGCTGGACATCACTTCACAAGCGAACAGACTCACAGGAAAAGAGGGGATCAGTAGGGCCAGCACCTTGGTGGGCACTTAATGAAGCCATCGAGACTTGAGAAGAGTGTGGATGTCTGTGCTGGGACCCTCGCCCTGGGCACAGGGCTGAGTTGTGCCACTGCAGCTGTTGTACAAAGAGCGAAGTCGAACCTCAAGGATGGCACGTGAGTAATACAATAGCTGACATGTATGGATCATTTAAATTGGTTTACTGCCTTGTGAAACGTTGTGTACGGTGACTGATGTGAAAACAGAAGAGACAGCTTAGGTATGAGCTATGTTACTTGGGTTTCTGCAGAGAAAATTGGTTTATCTTCCACTGGTCCATAAATTCAATTTGCCCCTTTGACTTCCTGTATTGATACAAATGGAGTAAATCAGAAGACAGCTTAAGCAGACATGTTGAGGTAAGCGTTTTTCATTCTGTTTTCTCAATTAAATGAGCTGCAATTGCATTACAGGCGACTCTGCTCCTCCGACTCATAAATATTCTTAATGCGTTCTGTCTTGTGAAACCTGTGGTGACGCAAACAACTGCCCCCCTGACCCGTCCTCTCCGTTCTTTGACATATGTTCAGAGAGCTACATTTTGAATTGAAGCTAGTGCTAGCTGGGATATGGAAATATTGAGAGTTCTTTGTATATCCATTTTCTTTCATATGTGGCTATAGACTCTCTATAATTGTTAGATGGCCATTAGACATCAACAAATTGTAGCTGGAAGCAGAATTTCATAGTACAGGCTTGCTCTTAAGAGCCATTCTCGTACTGGTTCAAAATTAACTTTCAAAACATTTTATAGGCCTTTTTCTTGCCTTAGAGAAGAGTGCAGCTGGAATGAAGAGGAGATTTACAGAGTGCAGATGCTTTTGCAAAGCTAGACAGAAAAAGGTAAACAAGTCTCCTGCATGATACTACTTCACATGCGCCCAATACACAGATCAAAAATAAATTATGGTTGTAGAAAAAAAGGAAAGTAACAAGCATGTCTATTTTTGTGGGTTTGAATTAATATAAACAATTATTCTGAAAAACGCTGCTTTACTAGCCTCTGTAGGGGTGAATTAAAATATGTTCTGCAGCCTACCCATGAACTAGTTATTCACCACACTTGCAAACAGAGAACATCATCTCTTTCTGCAGTGTTTTTTTAAATTATTATTTTTAAGTGCTTTGGCTGGGAGTTTATAAAACAAGGATTTTCTTTTTTTCAGCAGAACAATCCTGCTTACTAAAAGAATGCAACAGACATATTCAAGAATTGTCTAATTTAATCCAGAGTTTTGGGGCTGCTGTGAAAATATTTTATTGCTTTCTAATTTACAGTTTTCTTACTGGCAGTATAATAAACGGATCTGGTCCAGATATTCATCTTTCTCCTTACATCCAGTAAGGATGAGAGTAATACAGATATTTTATTTTTCATAATTCAGACAAATATTTCAGTTTGTGAAGACTATTGCAACACTTCTATGGAGAGTGGATATAGAAATAGTATTTTTATGCTACCTTAGCGATTCACCATAGTATTTTTACTTTTCCACAGTGAGATCTCGTCGAAACTGAAGGTATTTTCAGAGTATCAGATGTGGTTTAGAGTAGCAGATAACTTTCCTACCAGTGCTGTGGAGATCCACAGAATATTTATTTTTAATTTACTGTGTCCTACAAGATTACTGTAGTATGAGACTATCTGGCAAGACCACAGGGGTTTATTCACCCTTTAAAATGGATTCCAGGCCTTCCATGTTCCAGGTTAGTGTCACAATCAGTAGCTTACAAAGTAAGGTATTTACATTTCTCTTCTCAGCCTTGAAGTCTCCTGTCTTATGGGCTGCTGAGCTGCAGAGGCTTCATGGATGTTTCTCTCACTCAGAGCATTGTAGAGACATATGGCAAGGACCTGCTCCTTGGAAACATGTGTTTTTGATATGATTTGGGACGTAAGGCTATCTCTTCCTGAAAGCATCCCAAAGTACTTTCCGCTAGGAGAGAGCACCTCACCTGATACCGTGTCTAAACTCTAGGGAGGAGGTGGGAATTTCAAACAGCTATAATTTTTTGGCTTTCTGTGCACTGTATGGGATATTTTTGGATTGTCCTTTGGAACGGTGACTAATTCTGTCCATTACTTATGTAGGATGCGAGGATGTCTGACCCTGTTCTTCTGAGTTACACTGTGAAAGTTAGAAATGCTCAAACTTGTACTGTGGATTTTGCCTCTGACTTGCAGCCCGAGGTTCTTTAAAAAAGTAGAAAGACAACTTTTTAAAGCAAATGTCAGTGATGCTGAGTTCAGGGAAAGCCCCACAGTAAGCCTTGTGTGCTATGTACTCACTTCAATAAATTCTTGTTCAGATTAACATCATGTCGACCAAATGGAGAGCAGCTGAAGAGTGTGGGAAATGAAATGCTGACACTGGAGAGAGTGAAGTCAAGCCTGGAGACACACAGTAATGCACCTCTCCAAAGAGGAGGCACTCCTGGAAACTTCTCAGTGCAAGGTGCTACCGTGACAAGATCTTTGTTGCCTCCCAGACTTCCATAACATCAATCCCTGCTGAGGGGAGCTTGGCACATCGAACTTCCCTGAGATCCCTTGTCTGTGCTGGGAGACTCCAATGGGTGGTAGGAGCAGAAAGCTGTGACAGCGTGACTTGTTGGAGTTGGACCTAGCAGGACCCTGGCTTTGTAACTGAGCTGAAGGTGTTGCTCCAGGGTAACAGAAAGAAAATGCGGTTCACTCCAAATTTTTTTGCAACTGTTCTGGCAAGTGCTCCTGTCAGCAGTGTTTTGTTAAGGAATTCTTGTGCACCAACAGAAAGAAGGTGGGTGGCTTCATGCTATCATTCCTATCTAAAGATTGCTAAAGAGTTTTTATTTACCAGTCTATGAATTTGCAGTAGGTACTGCAGCTGATTTTTAAATGCGAATGGGAGATGTAGTGGACAATACGCATAGTGTGCTGTAGGAAGACTAAGAAGAAATGAATCGTCATCAGATTTCACTAGGAAGATGAGGCCCATACTGTGAAGGAGAACATACGTCCTACTACTGTAAAATACTAGAAATTGTCTGCTGAGCTGGGTTAAAAAATCATTGCTTTCTTCCAAAGCCTGCATAGAGTGATCCTTGGAATATTTATTCTTAACATGTATTTATTCTAATAATTCTTAGGATACTTCTATTCTGTGCAGCATTGTTTAAAAATTTTAAGAAACCTGCATAAAGGATGTTTAATACTTTTAGCGTTCCTCATGACTGTAATAATGAGCGCTCATTGTCTTGTTTTCTAAATAAAATTATATATGAATGCATTATATCCATTTCAGCTGAATATATTCAAAGACAACTATGAACTAGATGAGGCCTGACAGATAGGTAAGATTGAGTAGAAAGTTCTCAGAAAGAAATAAGTAAATAATTCTTGAAATTATAGTTAGTCTCAGATTATTCATATCCCCACTTAATACCAGTCTAGAGGTTACTGCAATTTGCTCCTCATGGATCTGAATGGAGGTAGAGAGGGCTTATGTTCCTCATTTTTATCAGAAGAGTGGCAGGCATCTAGTGCCTCTCAGAGTTAATATTTCTGCTTTGTCCTGAAGATTTTCTTATTCTTCTGTCTCTTTGCCAAAAACAATAAAGCATGCAAGCTGATGACATGAGCTGCTTAAGCCCACAGCATGACTGATGCTGCTGTGAGAAGCAGCACAGGCCTGCATGTGGTCTCCTCAGACTCTTTTCCCCCACAGGGAACAAAAAAAGTTTACTGGTTTAAAGCAGTTGAGGTGAACAACTGTCTTTTTGTGAATGGGATGGGGTTGTGTGATCTCCTGGCAAGGTGCAGGAGTGACACTGGCAGCCTCCATGCTGGAAAGCCGCGTCCTTCTTGGATTTCAGCAGATAGCAAATGCTTGTTACAGTTCAAAGCAAAGTTCATGGTTGTACCGACAGCAAGAACACAAGTGCTCTTTGGAGTGTTTCTAAAAATCGTCATAGTGAGGTTTTTTATATAGCTTTAATATGAACACTGTCATTCATTGTCAGTGGCAGCCATTGTGCAGTGATGACAAGAGGCTCAGTCTTTTAATGGCCTTAACTAGCCAAGAGAAGCTGGCTTCTTTTTCTCAGACCAAAAGAAAAGCAAGTGGTCGTTCAATATGAGCTGACTGTGGAGTCTTTATCCCAACCTATATCCCAAGATATTATCCTTAACTGTGAGCTGGAATACTTTGTACTGCCCGGGTCTCTAACTTTTTTGCCCTGAGCTGTACTCCAGAGTAACTTCCAACACCTGTGTTGTACAAACTTCTATCTACATCCTTCTGATTGTGGGCAGAGCAGGGCTGGAACCACCATGCTTCAATGTCTGAAGAGACCTCTGAAGAAATCTTTGTATTACTATTTACATAATGTTGCAAGTAGCTTTGTACTGCCAGTTTTAAAGGACTGGACATCAGAAGTACATCTTCAACAACTCACTGTGCAATTTAAAGACATATAACACAAACCTCATGAGGACAAAAAAGATAACAGTCTAAATGTACATTGCCATACCTTCTTTACCCCCCATTAGTCACCGGCTGTACTAAGAGAGAGGAATCAAGAAATGCAATCTTCTTTTGAGGCTTTCTACCTCTCCTGTTCCCATCTTCATGGCATGGAGTAACTCCAGTTGGTGACGATGTTGTTTAGCTTTCTTGCATCCACGATTGTCAATGGACATGTAGCAAAATGTAATTAAACGCAGAAAACTATGAGCAGGTCCTGTCTTCCCTCGGAGTCAGAGCATGCCTTTGAAATTGACCAGCACCTAATTCACAATTCGTTGGTGGTGTATTCTGGGAAGCATCACTTCTCCTGTACAGTTCTCTCTTTTTCTTTCTGCACAGTTACAGAACCAGTGGCTGGGTAGTCTGACACATGAACTGTCAGTGCTATAGCAAGAAGAAATTCGAATAGTAAGAAGAATCCCAAAGTGTCTCCTTGGTTCCTACTTGAATTCCATCAGTGCAATCAGGGAGACACTCAGGGTTGTGTCTTTCAGTCTTTCAAATTTTTGGCACTGTTATTGTTCTGTTCACCTGCCTAATCTGTTTATAATGCATCAATTTTCTGTGACATCAAACCATGCTCTTATTCATGTCTATGTCTTTTTACAGTCAAGGCCATTGCGTTAATACATTTTAACAGAGACAAGCCCTTATGTAGTCCTTTGCTTTAAAAACATGGGCAAACCCAGTCCATCAATGGCCAGATACTAGATGCTACGTATAGAAAATTCATTATGCACTTAGAAAATTTTAGTACTATATTATTGTAGAAAACATTATTTTTCTTGGTATTTGTCTGTAAAAAAGAGTCATCTGATCACTGCAACTTGTACTTCATAAAATAGAATCATAGAATCATTTTGGTTGGAAGAGGCCCTCAAGATCAACAAGTCCAACCATAACCTAACTCTAGCACTAAACCATGCCCCTAAGAACCTCATCTATACGTCTTTCGAACAGCTCCAGGGATGGTGACTCTACCACTTCCCTGGGCTGCCTGTTCCAATGCCTGACAATCCCTTCCGTGAAAAAAATTTTCCTAACATCCAATCTAAACCTCCCCTGGTGCAAACTGAGGCCATTTCCTCTTGTCCTATCACTTGTTACCTGGGAGAAGAGACCAACCCCCTCCATGCTACAATCTCCTTTCAAGTGGTTGCAGAGAGCAACCAGGTCTCCCCTCAGCCTCCTTTTCTCCAGGCCAAACAGCCCCAGCTCCCTCAGCCGCTCCTCATCAGACTTGTGCTCCAGACCCCTTACCAGCTTCGTTGCCCTTCTCTGAACTCACTCCAGCACCTCAACGTCTTTCCTATAGTGAAGGGCCCAAAACTGAACACAGAATTTGAGAAGCGGCCTCACCAGTGCTGAGTACAGGGGGACAATCCCTTCTCTAGTCCTGCTGGCCACACTATTTCTGATACAAGCCAGGATGCTGTTGGCCTTCTTGGCCGCCTGTGCACACTGCTGGCTCATGTTCAGCCAGCTGTCGACCAACACCCCCAGATCCTTTTCTGCCAGGCAGCTTTCCAGCCACTCTTCCTTGAGCCTGTAGCGCTGCCTGGGGTTGTTGTGACCCAAGTGCAGGGCCCAACACTTGGCCTTGTTGAACTTCATACAGCTGGCCTCAGCCCATCAATATAGGCAGTCCAGATCCCTCGGTAGAGGCTTTCTGCCCTTCAGTAGATCCACACTGTCACCCAACTTGGTGTTGTCTGCAAACTTACTGAGGATTCACTTGGCCTTCATCCAGATCATTGATAAAGAAATTAAACAGAACTGGCCCCAGTACGGAGCCCTGGGGTATACCACTCATGACCTGCCACCAACGAATTTAACTCCATTCATCACAACCCTTTGTGTCTGGCCATCCAGCCAGTTCTTTATCCGGTGAAGAATACACCTGTCCAAACCATGAGCTGTCAGTTTCTCCAGAAGAATTCTGTGGGAAACAGTGTCAAAGGTTTTACTGAAATACATTTGGATCAAATAATTCCTTCTATATCATACAGTATTTGGACATTGCTGGAAACATAATGATGCACTTTACTAAAGGACCACACAGCATTCAACCAAAGACAACAAAAATTTAGTTTAGACTTAAGGTGACATGTAGCAGATGCCTTGATTTATATCCCACTCTCTGTTGGCTTATTTAGAAGATGAATTATTCATCCTAGTTACAGCCAATGGCTTTACTCATGATCTCTCTGCATATTCAACTGCAAAAGGCATTAATAAGAATGCTTAATAAATCAGGTTCATTTAGGAACCACACATGTCAGATGTTCTGTGGATTCACTAATTAGTAGTGCTGTACACTCCAGATAGGAACCTCCAGAACCTGTTACAAGCAGGCTGGTGTTCAGGAAGATTAGTCACCGGGCTACAAAGCTCAGACACTGAATGAGAATGTTCAGTGGAGAAATTAAATCCCTCCAGGGAAACAGTAACTTGCATACACTCTTTCCACAGTCATCACTCACCTATTTGTTCATTAAAGATAGAAAATTACCACTCATGCTTCATCATAACTTGCTTACTGAAAGATGAAAGAGCCCCATCCAGCTCTACCCACAGGCAGAGCAGCGGCATGTGGGCACTGAGCTTGGGTAATAACAAAATGTGTTCATGAGAGAGCTTTTTTTTCCCCCACAGTGAAGGGAATAAAAATTGTAAAGCACTTGCTAGGTTTGTGAATACTGTAAGAATCCTATGCTTTCCATGGCAATTTTTCTTGCATTTCTCTGTTGCTTTCCATGGGTGTGTCAATGAAAAATGTGCACAGTAGACAGTCATGTTCATTTAACCAAAATAGCATGACAGCAGCTTTGCTGTCATTTAGAGAAAGACCTGGGAGTCCCAGAGGGCAATGAAGTTCACCATGAGCCAGTAATGTGCCCTTGTGCAAAGAAAGCAAATAGCATCCTGGGCTGTATTAAAAGGACTATTGCCAGCAGGTTGAGTGAGGTGATCCTTCCCCTCTGTTCAGCGCTGGTGAGACACATCTGGAGCACTGGACCCAGTATGAAAGAGACAGGAACATACTGGAATGAATCCAGCAAAGAGTCAAAAGATGATTAAGGGACTGGAGCATCATTTCTATGAGGAAAAGATAAGAGAGTGGGAACTGTTTAGCCTGGAGAAAACAAGGCCGAGGGGATCTTATTGATGTGCATAAATACCTGATTTGGTGGTGAGAAGAGTGGAGTAAAGAAGATAGCACCAGGCTCATCTCTGTGCTGTCCTATGACAGGACAGCAGACAATGGGCACAAACTGAAATGCAGGAAATTATATTTAAATGTAAATGTAAGAATTTTTTATTTTTTATATATATATATATATATTTTTTTTTTTTTACAAAGTAGGGGAACTCANCAGCTTCCCTTATTGGAGCAGGGGCTTGAACTATAGACAATCTCCAGAGCTGCCTTCCAGCCCCAGCAAACCTGCGATCCTGCAGCAGCTGGTTTCTCCTGGCTAGGGTGGCAGTCCATTTGATATACACCTCCTTGCAGGTTGTTGTTATATGCTCTTTGGGAGGCAGAGGGGAAGGAAAAGGACCACATCAGAGGAAGTAGGCTTATCTGATCTTCTGATAAAAGCCACAGATTAAAGGTGCAAGAAAACCTCTCCTGTTGTGACTGTCAGCTTTCGTTATGCAGCAGAAAATAAGTATATCTTATAATTTTGTTGGGCAACTGTATAACTGATCTTCTGCCTTTTTCCAGAAAGAAATACATCAGTGACTAATGACTTAGGTCACATTATATGGCAAAATTAAACACACAATAGTATTAGTAGAAGCCATTTTTCTTTGTCTAATGTTTATGAAAAATGCTTCTGTGTCTAACTGTAAATAATTAATGACTAATGCACTAAATTAACGGTAGTAATTTAAGATGGCTTATAGCAACATCAGTCAAGCAGCAGATATGCTTGTAAAAAAATATAATGCGTTAATTCCTCCTCTATATTGTAAGGTTTTACACAGGGTGATACACAGGAGATTCCATTTAACAGTCTCATATCCTTAAGCTCCTATATAAGCAAGAGTTATTGTGGCAAAAGGCAGGGCATCTGGACTCTGTCTGGCATAATGCAATTTTCTTTTTCTTCTAAGGTCAGCTAAGTTCATTGCAGAACAACAGCCCAGCTATTAGCCATTGGGAAGATTATTCTGTGACTCCCATTCTTTCAGGAAAGCATAAAACCAGATGTCAGTTTCTGGAAATGTAATGGGTTAATCACCAGTAACAGCCTTTTCTTCCTCTCACTTTTTAAAAAATATCAGAGCTTATAAGCGAAGAATACATCTACATTCTCAGAGAGGTCAGCAGCAGAGTCTTATTTATCATGTCAGTTTTCTCTGAGATGTGTGGCTTCCCATAAATGTCATGTGCTGTCAAGGTGGAGGATATTGTGACCGTGAAAAAGCAGGTATTGTAGAGCTGAAGAGCTTCTCCTCCAAGGATAAAAAACGTGCTGAGTTTGAGATAATGTAAAGCTGTGTTTTCAAATGTACAAGTTCTCTTGAGCGAATTATTAAGTAGAAAAGGAAAAATGCCTTTAGTGTTATTTTTTAAGTTACAAAATGTATTAAGTAATTCCTTAGGCATAGAAAGTTCAGGCTGGTGGCTTTGGCAAATGCAGCTTTAGAAGTAACTCTGAAGAGGCATTAAAGAGAGAGCTAGCAAAGATCACTACCTCCAATTTCCCTTTAAGACTTCAGATACATTTTTAAAAACTGAATCACATTACCTGGAAGTGGAAAATAAGTACTCCCATTACTCCAAAAAAGAGTACATAAAAAAAATCAGAATGTTCTTATTCTTTTTAGAATGAAAAAAAGCCCCAAAACATTCCCCAAACCAAACCAAAGAATCTCTTTTTGCAGGAGTGGGAGGGACAAGATTCATCTTGATGAGATGGGAGTTGATAAGACTCTGTACATTTGATCAGGAACCTCCCCAGTTCATGTTAAAAGTGAGGAGAGCTGACAAGACTTAGTCACCTCCTAATTCCTGCCTGTCCCAAATTAAGATGTTGACACATGCTTCCCCATGTAAACATGCATTACCTTGGAATAATGTCTTATGGGTTTTTTTGTAGTCCTGTTGGTATGTGTCAGACCTCTGTGCCTGTGCTTATATCACAAATAATTTGAATCAGTGACTAATTCTTTATTCATATCTTTGAAGGCCACAAGTTAATGCCTATTGTCAGCCAGTGTGCAACATGACTGCAGCTATAATAGTAAAAAGCTCTATGTGTTTCCATACATGGAAATTTACATGCAAGCAAGCTAGCAAATGTAGACAATGTACGAACTTTCAACATTAAATCTAATTTCCCTTTGGTTGTAAATAAAACCTACTGATACAGCAAAGCATAAGTCGTCCAGTGCAATTTTCATGAAGATCAGTTGGCCTTCGAATTAAAGGAGATTAAGCAGCACTGTACTAGGTGATACTTTGGCAATCAGAACGACTAAATCTGTTCTCTCAATGTGATTTATATTCTCAGTTAATGTGATTGCCTGTCAACTGATATAGTGTGTTTCTAAGGCATTGCTGTAGAAAGATGCCCAGCCATGGCACCTGTGAGTGGAAGCTGAAGCAGTGGAAATGTGCCACATGGCAGGGTGAGAAGACCAGACCTTTGAGATATTTGGAGATTCTAGTTTCAGAAGAAGATTTGCCGTATTTGGATTATTATGCAAAATTAAATAAAATGGGAAACAAGACAGTAGCCTCCTGTACTGTGAATGAACAGTGCCTATGGAGAGGTTTGAGGAGCTTGAGTTTTCAGCATGCAGTGGTTTGGTCCGGGCATTTTTGTGTTGAGTATGAATGAGCTTGCCCTGAATCATCAGTTCCCAGGCCAACAGGTCGTTAGAAACCCTCCAAAACACTTGTGACTCACTGGAGAGCTGACAAGTTAATACGTTACACTGCTCAGTATACATTATTAGTAGTCCTTGGACTATCTATTGTCCTCTGACCACAGTTTAGCCACCACTACTCATCACTTTAAGTTGGAGACTTGAGGAAGTTTTGAATGAAATGGATGTTTTGGACGTTTCCACACACCCAAGGGTTTAGGGACACACATGTGATATCAACAGGTGTAGGTATTTGCTCTGTAATTTGCAAACTTGAATACAAACGACTGCAAACTTGAGTACATGAATTGTGTTTATGGGCTGTAACTATCTGATGGTAGTCTTGAAACTGGTTGAGTTACTGAGGTGCTCAGGGCGGTTGCTCTTCATTTTATATGTTTCTAATTTTTAGAAAACAGGTATTTATTTCACTAAGATTAACTTCAGAAGTTTTTGATTCTTACAAAAAAGCACAAGAATTAAGAAGTTAATGAAAGAGTTATTTATAGGAAGCTTAGCAATCAAAAAATAACATTCCAGATACAGACCACTTGCTCACATCATCAACCACGTAATTCTCTCCCAAAAGTCTGAACTGGAGTAGGTATAAATAATGGGTTGCTGTAGATACCTTGATGAACAATCAATAGTAATTTTTTACAGGAAGCAAAATCTTAAGGGCACAAAAAAAATCACCACATTCAATTCTTCTGTTGTTATCATCATTATCATCACAGGCCCCGTTTCAGCTGAAGAAGTGGAAAGCAAAATGAGGAATAAACAGAAGAGAAGAAAATAAAGAACACTCTAGAAATCATCCTCAATAAATGAGAAACGAGAAATGGAGGAAAACAGACAGTTCTGTTATTATTCAGGATAATAGATTCTGGGAATTCCACTTCGGTTATGAACAGGAATTGGATAAGCACTAGGCATTGCAATTCTCAGGGATGTAAGAAAACATTAAAGAAAATTAAGGCACTCTAATTATGAAACACATATATATGCCTGACTTTATGTGTGTAGACCAAAGATGTCTGTGAAAACTGCCTCCAATGTACATGAAGCCAAATCAGGTAAACTACTGGTTCATATACACAAACCATATAACATGTGTGTACACATACACATATATGTGTTTACATACTCACGTCGAAACAAAGATTTACCTTCTTAGTCTGGACCCATGTAACCCCTAGTTAGGCCTGAAATAACCTATGAGGGAAAACATGCAGTTTCCCCTGAAAATCAGTCCAATGTATGCTTACTGAAATATACCTGGAAATAGGCAATGACTGATCCATAAAATGTAGAGATCAAATACTGTGAGAAACATCCTGCTGCTAGTGCAAACGCGACTGTACTGTGAAAATGAGCAGCTTATATGCAAGCTTTAAATGGGCATAGTGTGCCAACCATGCTCCCTAGCACTACAGAAATGAGAATGATGTTAAGACAGGGTACAGAATTAGGATAAAAGAAGAAAGCATTATGGATGGCTCAGGTAAGACTTGGGAAGATTTTTTATTTGTGGTCTCTCTGCCTCTGTTATCATCTGCTAAACAGTAAAATAATACCTGTTTTGTTTTACTTGTCTATTTAGGTTATTGTTGGCTTTTTGTTACTGTGGGTGTGTACAACAGGGGCTGCTGTTATCTGTGCTGGCATCCAGTGCTCTGTGCCTGGTGATGGCAGAGATTTCCTTGTGGCACAACCCCGCTCTCCCCTCCCCAGTGTTGCACCTTGCACAGCTCTGTGCTGCTCCATGCAGCTGAATCTCCAGCCCGTGCAGTGGCCTTTAATTAATCCATTTTTTAATTAATCCTGAACTTCATTTACCATGTGACTCCTTATCATGTCACTTCCGAACTTCAGCTGCCATGTACAGCAGACAACTCCCTGTGCTGAAGTTTTTAAAGTCCAGTGAGAGCCTGAAATGTCAAAAGTAGAAAACTCTCAGCTAAAGGAAAAAATGTTTCTGCTTTTTGCTGTCCAGGCCTTGGCCCACCTGCTGACAGAGACTTGCTTCCTTGTCTCTTAGGACAGTGCCTTCACCATCCGAGAGTGATGGATTTTGTTCCTCATGTGCACTGGAGTCACACTGTAATACAAAACTCTGTGATCTGTGTACATTATATTATACGAGCAAGGGACAACAGCTATAATCACAGACACGAATCCAGAATTTAAGTACAGAATAAGGCCTTGTAGAAGCATAGGGCTTCTGTTCGAGACCATTAACCCTGATGAAAATGCACATTTTTCATTAGGCTTTAATAGCCTGCTGCAAAGTAGGGCAACTGCTGTGCAGTGTTTGTAGAAACAAATTGCTAATCAGTCAATAAGGACCTTTACTGTGCACTCTGCTACAGCCAGCTTTTAAGCATTTTCAGCTACATTGAATTATTTTAACTCATTGAATTGTTACTTAGTGAAAAACAAAATAAGTTTTATTTATAGAGTATTCAACGTGGCAATGCAGAGTGCATTTTGCATCTTAAGTCCATTTTCTTAGCATTTATACAGGAGATTTATTATCACCCAGATTTGCCTCATGACTTTTTCTATAAGGTTTGGAAAGTTTTTATTTTGTACTGAAAGCTGGTAATGAATTGAATCAATCATTCTTTTAGAAAGAGATTTTATAATTCCATTATAAATGCGTCATGTATCCTTAATCTTAATGACAGGAGCCGCTGTTACTGGAGCACAAAAACCTGCTGATCAGTGTTGAGTGAATTATTCACACAGAAGAAAATTGCAGGACTAGGACCACTACATATATATGTATGTGCATATATATATATGCATACATACGTACCTATATATGAAACTACATAATTGATTTTGTTTACCGGTAAGAAATAAACTTTAATAGTTTCCTTTCTACAACTGATCAATTTCACTCATGTTAATGACACTAGACACAGAAAACAAAACTGATTTTTACTTTTTCAAGCTAGAATATGCAATAGTATTTACATTTATTTTAGAAGAAAAATAGGAAAACTATACCAGTCCTTGGTGGTTATCAGTCAATGAAGCCCCACCATTTAATGATGAGTGAGAGTATGTCTGTTTTGTTTATGAATGGAATATGTAGAAATTCCCTATTTCTGTAATTAGTGATAATGTTAACATCAGCAGCGCTATTTTGAATCAAAATGCATGGAGTAATATTTTAAAGGTATTGAAGTTTCTAGTTGGAGACAGGAAGTACTGAATCTGAGGGAAAGCCAGAGATTTAAATATCTGTATCTTGGAAAATAATGCTAGCAGCTGGAGAAATAGGATGATTGTCTACAAATATTTAAATGTTATAATTATGAAGGTTTAATTTTATTTTTCATGCTTGACCTTCGGATCAGCTTACTAGAGAGAAAAAATTGCTAGTAGGAAATGGGACAAATCACTAAATAAGAAAAATACCCCTGTAAGATCAATGCAAGAAATATTAGACATCTTTCTTTTCAAGGAATACTCCCAGGTGGATCCTTCAGACATGTTTGATACTAAGGAAGAAGAATAGCTTCATGAATATTGGAGAGACATATTTGTTGATGAAATAATTTCATTGTTATGAGTGCATAGGAACCTGAATTTTACTGTAATAATCTTGAGAAATATTTGATTCTCCACGTTATGATGTTGAATTTTGATATCATATATTGGATTAGGCTATTTATTACAAAGGCATGTTGTACACAGTTCTCTATAAAAGAAGGTATAAACCTTTGTGTAAAACAAATGGAAACCAGACTGCAAAAGCTAAAGGTAAAAAGCTTTATGCATTTTTTTTCTTGTGAGTTGTGACTGTGTATTCTGAAGTAATTGGGGAGCTTTGTATTACAGCATGATGAACGGGATTATTATATTGGCTGGATGGATACTATCAAATCAGTATATTTAATATGTTCTCCTCAGTCTGGCAGAGCTACAGGATACATATAAGCCCCATTTCAGTAAAGGTGGTTTATATGACAGGCTTTTGGAAAAAGCATTTGACTTTTGAACACTGACAATGAAGTCAATTCTAGTATTTTGAGAAGCACACATGCTTAGAGGAATTGTGAAATATCTCTTTTTTTTGAAGTGAATGGCACAAGCATGCTACTTAATCCTTCAGAGGTCTAAGACTAGGAGTATAACAAGATAAGATGAAGTGAAAGCTTGGTAGTAGTCAAGTCATTATACTAAAGGGTCTGGAAAACAATTGCTAACACATGGCCTTTATAAACTAACCCCGTCTTTTTTTTTTTTTCTCACCCCTTTCCTTCATCCTTCCATACATATTCAAAAGTGGCCCCAGCAAAAGAAAATAAGTACAAGGAGCAACAAATCAAAGATTACTTTGACTCTTGCTATGTTCTATTTAATGTGTTTAAGAACAGTATCTGCTGGAAACACTCGTTAGATCTTCTCAGATCCACAACCCTTTCACTCAGCCATGTGTGTCCATGGCAATAGCATTGCCCATTAGGTCTGTAAATGAATTTAGTGTGATGAACTGCAGATACCACATGCGAGGGTGGTGGTAGCCATAGTCCATTAAACTAATAAGAACACTTGTTCCAGTATAAATATTACCACTGACTGACTGATTGCACTTGAACCTTTCTATTTTTTTAAAAATATGTTTTCTATACTTTAAACACTCACTTCTACCGTAGTGTTCACTTTGTAAGGACTGATTTGTCACTTCAACTTTACCATCTTCCAGGGGTTTTACTCTGAGTTTATGATCCTGAGAAGTTTGCCCTATACCTATGTAATGAGTAATGCATTGTGTCCGACAGAATCAGAGAGAGAACAACATTTGCAGTTCCAGCCGTTGGGAGATGAGCTTTTGTGAGTTCAGGTTAACCCTCAACTTATCTGAACAGACCCTTCCTTAAGTGGATTTGAAAGAGATGTGAGAGACCTGACTGATACAACTGCATCTTGTGTCTCAATATTGCAGAGAGAAACTTGGAGCTCTTATGAGATTTCTTTTTTTTTGTTGCCTGCTGGACATGTACAAGGTCTACTATTCCACTCACCCATCTATGTCACTCCACCTCACTATTTCTCCTGTGGGTCCTTGCCTCCTGCCTAACCACAGTCTTGCTTCTTGGGTGACAGCTCTTGCTTTAGCTCTGGGGATAACAGAGGCAGATTTAATTTAGAGGCAGCATGACTGCTGAGAGCACACTTACCCCAGCAACAGGTTACGTTACCTTGAGCAGGTGCATCTAGATTGCTTCTTCTAACATATCCATTTGTTTAGGCTATCTGAAGTATTTCTACAAATCATCACATTGTTCAAAATAGGCTTATTCAAAGCAAAAAGTGTTAGTGAAGTTTTGTTAGAAATCTGAATGCTTGAAGATGATCTCATGTTCCCAACAGCAAAGTACAAATGAAGAGTTATTGCCAGACCTATGTCTAGACTTCCCCTTGAGACAGATGACAACAGTTTGGAAGGTAGATGAACGGAAAAATTCTGCCCAAGAATATCAGCCTGTTTGCTTATTTGAAGCAGACATAAAATTGTTTTAAGACTTTCTTAGCTTGTGACAACTTGACAAAAATAAATGCAGTCATAGAAATGAAAATAAAAGAGACAGCAACACTTCTGTACCTCATTTTTTCAGGTATCTCAGCTAATGGAGTTGCACCGAGGGGTACCTGATTTCCTCAGAGCTAATTGTATTACTCCTTGAGAGCAGGGGCAAAACATGTGCCTGATGTAATGACACTGCTGTTCTTTGCAAACCTGTTGTGGTCAGTGCAACATCCATCACTTTTTCTGGTTGTCTAGGGTGAATTATTGGGATGCTCCTCTCTGCTGGTGCTGCTTCTGCTTCCACATGATCTCACTCTCACCCTAAGACTCCCAGGACAGCATTTAGATCATAACAGTACAGAAGTTACACTGGTTTCTTTCACATTGAAAAAGTCTCTGGCTCACTGTTTTAGCTGTTTCCCTTTCACAATGGAAAATAACAGTTTTTCTAAGCAGTTCTCTTCATGCATATACTCTCTCTGTACCACAGAGACTCAAACTTCTGACCAGTCTCTTCTATGGGACTGGCAATGTGGGCAACAGACTCGTGTCCTTTGGAAAGCTGTGTATACTTCTAAATTAGACTTCTGCCTATTTATTTGCAAAAATTATACGCAATAGCCCATAGACAAACTGTCAGCTTCTCTTGACAGTTCTTGTACTATGGTAAAATACTGTCCCTGTCAGGTTTGATGTGTCTAACAGAAACCAGAGCCCCTCAGCATCACTAGGGTCAAGCCACACCTGCAAATTTCCATCAAAATACTTGCAAATGAGCACAGTTCCAGATATCTAGAAGGATATTTGCCCCAACAGACATGAGCTTTTATATATTTCTGTGTGCAGTGCACAGATCAACTGCATAAGAACATGCAGTAGAATGCGTTAGACTCTCATTTTTTTTATATAAAACAGACTTTGTATAGGTAACTTTGGATTCCAGCTGCCAGGCAGCTGTATTCAACTGAACATTTTGGACAGCAATATTGCAGTGCTTTGCTGCTCACGACACTGCCTGCCTAGTTGAAAGCTGAGGACTAGCTCTGGTATGGAGTGAGACTCATGACTATGATGGTCACGGAACTGTGGTGGCAGGGGGACGAGTCAATCAAGTGCCATGTTAACTTGTCCTTTAGATTGCTGAGAAGGGATTTGCTAAGACCTAAGAGTTACTGGGTATAACTGGCACTTTCAGTTCAGTAAGAAGAAATGATTCAAAGAAGATGGAAGGCCTGGCAGATCACCAGCTGGCTCTCCAAAATCTTTGGGTAGCTGTAAAACAGCTACAGATTCTTACAGAAACCAAATTCTCCAGCCATTAAAGGACACACTGTTTGAAGACGTGGTATTTGGGTTAAAGACAACGAGCACATCCTTTTTCTCACCATAACAGAGTGTTGGCTATGCACTGAAGTACATCCCAGGGTACAGGGTCCTCAGCTGTCTAGAATGGGACTTGGACAAGAGTATGCCATGGCACCTGCCTCTCCTGAGTAATTTTTTTTTCTCTCTGTGTAAAATGTGCATGATGGGGGGGAAGACAGCTACACACCTGAATCTTGCTTTTATAGATTCATAAGAGTCAATAAGGGCAAAAACAGCGGAGCACAGATACTTGGAGGTGTTCCCAAGCCCATTGGAGAGACACAACCAACAGGACCAGAAACTGAACTAATAACAATAATATGGTTTAATGGCTTATTAAACTATTAGTTATGCAAAGTAAAACATAAAACAACAGGGCAAATATAAATGAAAGATACCACCTTTTATGGTGGATACCATTTACAGAAGGAAAAAAAAATGAGTAAGCGATATGAACACAGTGGCATAATACCATCCAGATGCTGTCTCCCTAAGTGCAGCAGTGAGCTCAGTGCTGGATTTTTATTGATGCATGCACACTTTCATCCCAAGGGAACCTTCAACCCAGTGAAAATATGGATTCTTGTTTCTCTCCTCTCCCAGTTTCTAGTGCTTTGAGCAGTAAAAATTGCTAATAAAGCCAGTGCGGTTCCTTTGGCTCTTTCAGTCTGACCTTGGCATTGAGAGCGAGTAAAATTTTAGGTGCTACTTATTGCATTTTCATTTCAAGTAAGCAAGTCATCAAAACTACTGTCTCCTATGCAATTTACTGCTGAAATAATGTTTTTGCTGTCAGGAAAAAAAGAAAATCCAGGCCATGCAGCATATTACCAGAAGCCCTTTGTTTAATTCAGTAGCACAAGAAAGAACTCAGGTGATATACTGCCACGAAACTCTGTGCCTGCAAAGATCAGAGGTGTCTGAAGTCTTGCAGGTCCAGTTTATCTCTTTCATATTCTTATATTAGCCAAAGGTCAAAGCAGACAGCACCTAACCCCTTTACTGAGACACGATCACCAATTAAGGCAAAGTCTTGCTGCTTGCTTCATTTTCCAGCACTTGGGAATGTGCATGATCTCTACACTGTTAGTGTCCTGTTGAATTCCTTAGTCAAAACCAGCTTTAGCAAACTCCACCACTTAGGTTTTAGAAGTAGTTCTGCTGGAACCTTCTCTTTCTGTGGTCTTGCTCCAATGACTGCTCAGCAGCTCTGGGACGTGAAGATATCCCTGGCCTCTGTGCCTGACATGGCATCTCTCCAAAAGGAGAGAATGATGGAAGAGGCTGAATCCATAGTTTTATTCCTGTTTCCACTGTAAACATTAATAGTGCTGGAGGTGTTGCGTGCTCCCTCTTGTGAGATTTCACTCTTCCTAGTGACTCCATTAGTAGAGGACGAACAGCAACAACTTAGGTCACCCAGAGTAGACCCTTCATATCAAAGCTTAATTCTTGCTTTAGTATAAAGTCTCACAAAATTCAGACCTTAATATTGGGAGACACTTCAAATACACAGTCTGAAATCAGTAATTTGTGGAGCATTTATTGTAGAAAGAGCTTAGAAGGAAAAGATGATGTGGACTCAGCTTTGCAAAAGTTATTTTTCTTTGAATAAACACAGTCTTTGAAGTGCAAAACTCATGCAAAAGCACTGGTGAAATGGTCATATGTGGTAAAATCAAGGAAGGGACTGACAAAATGAGAGGGGATATCAACTGAAGAGTGTAGCAGAGCGGCAAAAATAGGAGGCTGAGATATTTAGGACTGACCAAGCATTGGACTGTCCATGTCCTTTCTCTAGGAGCTTAGTTTACAAGTACAGAAAAGAGAGGAAAAAACTGTAGATGATGTTACTCTGTATGGAGAAAAGATACCATGATTTATTAAAGTTTTAGAAAAAATAAAGATTTGAGCAAACCCTGAGACAGGATCATCAAGAAGAGAGATGCACTAGGTTTTGTAGTCTAACCTTGCCTAAAGTGAAAGTTTACCACGTGCTATTTCCATACCACACTTCATTGCTCAGGGAGAAACAAAAAATGATAGGCAGAAACAGAAGGGCTTGTATGTTTCTGTTTTATTGTTTGCAGCTATAGCATGTCACTCTTCCAGGTGATCTGAAAATTGTGGGGTTACAGGATGAAAAAATGGTGGACAATATATATTTCAATCTAATTAAAACTGAAAGATGACATGTTTGGAAAAGTTAACTTATCCTGTTGCCCAAAGAAAAGCAGAAAGCACAAGTAAATTATGCAGAACAGTAGGCTGGGTCCCATTTGAGTTTCGAGGGTTTGATTTATGAGGGGAGGTAATCATTGCCGTTTTTAACATCCTCCGTTATAATAGGTGTGGGGATTGCTCTCTCAGTTGATCTGTCTTCTCTAAGAGGAAGGAGAATTTCATTTTCAGGACTCATTCATAGCCCTCTGGAGCTTCTTGCATTGTAGACCATTAAGTTCTTTTCTTCCAGACTAAAATATAGATGCATATAAGTACATGTATGCGCATACATGCATACATGCAGAGTACTTAAAAGCAGATCTGTTTCTGACAGTGGTGAGCAGCAGATTGATGCATGTTGATATGAAAGAGGCATAGTGATCCTTCTCCTGCCATAGCCTGTCTACACCACAATTAGTGGTATAGGGACTTCCTGAAATGGAGGTTACATTCAGATTTCTTTTTTTCTTATTTTCCCTTCATCCCCTCCCTAGGAATAATGGATTTCTACCTTACCATCAGCCTGAGCAGGGATTGTTTGAGCTATACGCACTGATGACTTACTGTGGTAAGCAACACTGTCATTCATCTGCTTCAGTGTTTGCCCCAGGTCCATTTTAGAAACTCATTTGAGATATGCTGACTTGAACAGTTAATTAAATTTGGAAGGCCATGCAATTTGCCCAGCAATATTTTAGGAAGGTCTGTTAGCACTGGTTGTTGAGGGAACAGACATCTTTATAGAACATAAAGCAGAGATGAAGTCAGAAGTAATCCAAGGCCCCTGGGGTATTATAACACAGTATATTGGATCAACAAATAGATATCACTAACTCATTCTGCAAAAGATAGCTGCAATTGCAAATTTAATGCATTTTTCTCAAAAACAGGAGAGTCATGTGTACCTTTGTCTAGGTGACTGAACTATTATCTCTGTATCAGAAATGCAAAACAGGAGGGAAGCCAGACAACCCTAAGGTTCATTTAATGGACCCAATTTGGGAAACTGGGATTTCTCTCCTACTATAATCCTCAGAATTTCTTTATTTCAGTGGTCACTGTAATATCCTTCTACAGAAAGGCAGAAGAAGAGAGAGGGAAACTAAGACTGTCTTCTCAGAGAGTTATCTGCTGCTTATGCTTCCTACTGAAATTACCCGAAACCTGTAGGTTGACAGAGAATGTCAGCAGTCGCAGAGGGCTGTTTGTACAGAGTGGTGATGCTTTCTTGACAGCTGTGATACCCCCGTCTCTGCAACCAGGACTTCTGTCTTTAAATGGGCAATTTGGCAAAAACCCAAGGAGGGTCTTTAGATGCACCCTTGCTGTCCAGAACTTTCAAAACTGTTGAAAGAGTGGGTTTCTCTTCTGGTGTATGGACAGGCTTCCTTATAACAGTGAGCTGATCCGTGAGATAGATATTTTCAAATCAGACAACTTCAGTAAAATAAATCTAAGCTAATATTGCACTCCCAGCTACACTATTTCCTTAATACTCATGAGGCATGGAGTTCATACATAGCATACTTTAAGACTGCACTAACACTCTTACACGGTGATGTTAGAAGAATGATTTAAAAATCCCCTCGAATAAATACTATAAAAATTGCCAAAAGTACTTTAAATCAGGTACTGTTAGCCAAGTTAACAAGACCAAAAGAAATACAAAAACCAAAACTCTCTGTTTTGATAAGAACAAAAAAATATTTTTGCACAACTGAACAGGGAAATGTTTCATTGGATGGAGATAAAAGAAAATACATCATTGCTTTGCAGGATGAAGAAAGTTGAACCATCCTATCTGAACTACTTGAGAGAATCTCACATGTTCAACATAATGGCTCAGCAAGATATGTTGCTAGTCCTACCTTGAAAGTAATAGGTTTATGAAGCCAAGAGTTGCTTAATTTCCTTTCCCAGAAGTCCATCACATTACATGTTTCCAAGAAGACTTCCCCTACTGCAAGCTAAATCAGTCTTTATTCTGATTATGCTATTTTACTTAATTTTTCCATTACTGGAAGGTCTTCCAGGCTATTTCAACCAGCATAGGTACATTTGGAATCCGCACAGTGGGATTTTTGGCTCTGGGTACAGACAAGTGAGGAAAAGGAGAACATGAGCTACCCTCTAGCTTTCTCAGACCTAACTTGTGAGAATATGAAAACAGAAGAAAGTACATTTTCAAATGAAATATCGAGGTTTGACACTTGGATGTTCCCATGTTGCAGCCTGATAACATGGCAGGAATATTAATGTTTCTTTAGGCTCTAATTTTATGTGTGGGATTTTAGAGACTTGGATGCTTTCACTGCAGAAGTTATCTGTGTATTTGTACCATATCTGCTGTGAAATATGTTATTTAAGCATTTTGCATAGGAAGTGCTATTATTGAGGAACGTAGTCAGGGTATCCTTGTCTCTCATTTGGTTTGTAACATTTAACAAGATAGATGACATGTACATAACTCAGTTAGTCCCAAACCATCACCAGAAAAGCAAGGCAGGCATTCATATTTAGGAAAATCTGGCCCTGAATATTCACTTGAATATCCACGTATGAACACTGATAGCTCTGTATCTGCAGTGCTCTTCTGTATTTCTCATTTATCTTTATTGATATTGGTGTTAAATGGGTGTTTTGAGAATATCAAAACTGCAGAACTGATTCATTGCAGTGACTTCCTACCTCAGGCAGCAGCAGCAGCCTGAATTTAAAGCAAATCTCCCCTCCTCAAAAGCAGAATGCATACATGCCCACAGATCAATGTCCACCTCTCCCATTTGCAATAATTCATTTAGCTACATTAATAAGAGTTATCTATTAGATTTGTCAAATTGCATTACAAAGCCTACTGGAGCTGATAGGAATTATCTTGTCTCCTGCCCTAGTGCCTGGCTACATAATCAGGGGGGTGGAGGTTAAGATCAGTTTTGTCATGGCTCATTGACTCCTGCTGTGCTGGTTTATTCCATTTAGCTCTAAGTAGGATGGAGGGAGACAAGCTGCAGCTGATTTGCCCTGTACTAGAGTAACAGCCTTCAGCCCTGTCATGATTATAGAGCTATAGGTACAGGTAGCAGAGCCAGAGTGAGCTCCTCTAGGTCACGAACTCTAGCAGAACAACTACTTCTAATTTTCATGCTGGACTTTTGCCTAGTGTATGTGAAATCAGCAATACTGTGAAAACTACAGTATGTCTTAACTCTCTGCAGGACATTTGACCATATCTGTGGCTTATAACTTAGACATCTACAGCACTCCTGCATCGTTTAGCACGAAGCTGGGGAGCCAGGGACCATCTCCTTGTCCCTAGGTGCCTGTGGGATGCTGACTGTATGGTGATTTAACAAGGAGGGGAGACACCTGCTTTTTTGGCTGCTGCCAGCCCTCAAGAAAGGTAGGTATAATACAGTGAGGCTGAGCAGTGTGGTGAGATGCCTGACTGGGGCTTTGCTGTGATAAGAGGCAGGAGACAGCAGGAGAATGTATAGAATCAAAATAAAAAGGGAAAGGACTCTGGTCTCTGAATCCTGAGCTGTGGGTCTGTCCTGGCTTTGCTGTGTTATCCACAGATAAGTGATGCTGAAGAAGAAGAAGAGACAGATGTGCAATTAGGCTACAATTTTACCATGCTGCTGGCCAGAAGAGGTGTTTTTGAAGATATACTCTGTGCAGTCGCAGCTCTTAATGCATAACAGCTTGGGCAAGGATGAATTCCTTTTCTTGCCCTGATCTAAAGGCTGCACACAGCTGAGATTTTGCATTGAAGCCCAAAGTCATCCCCTGTTTTCTGTAGAAGACACTCTTCCCTTTCCCAAGTCCAGTTACTGGGATAAAAAGATTCCTTCCCCACATCTCAATTTAACAATTACCCAGGCTTAATGCACCATCCTGAACATCTCATGGAGCAAGTGACTCATCGAGTCCCTGGATTGCTGAGCAGAAATTAAAATGAAAACAAAACCAATTAACGTCATACAGGTTAAACTGGCCCTTGGAGGAACTTCTTTCCAGGTCCTTGAAAGGTGTTTAGCAGGATGCTCACAGAACAAGCTTTAAAACATCCCATTTGTGAGGATAGGTGGATTTGTAAGGAGAACTTGAAGATGCCTGAAATATTCCAGATTAAAACAGTTTTTGTCAGAGACATTTAGTGAGTTACTTAAGAGAGAAACACTCATGCAGATTTTTAGTTTTATATATTTAAGGGCATATAAATACTTTCCAGAAGTCAATAAGAAAACAAATCTGTGTTTGATGTTTTCTTCCACAGGAAGAATCAATCTCCAAAATGATAATGTTGTGCATTTGTAGGGTTTGAGAGGTGGTGAAAGTCAGTGTTTTAGTGGATGTTATATTTCTGACCAGGCATGATTAAATTTTACAAATGAAACACTACCCACTTGCTTTGGTCCTGCAGAAGCACCAAGATTTCTAAAAGCCACGTTTGTCGTTGAAGGCTAAATAGGATAAAAAACTGTAAAAGAAACAGAAAACCTACTTTGTTTGAAGAGTTTGCATTCTCATCCTTTACGGGAATGACTAGAAAACAAAATGTCACTTTGGGTTAATGTAATGTCTGTCTTGCTCAGTCTTGCTTTGGTGAGTGTTGCATTGTGTGACAGCAAACATGAGATGAGCTTAGATGGACGCTAAGCATGAGGAGAAATATAACCGCGTGATTCCTCTACCATTCACATTGTCTGTCCCCAGGCAGGTATTCAGGTTTTATAAGTGATGTGCTCATTATGATTTCTGCTTCTTAAAAGCCCCTCAGGGAGACATTTGTCTGTTTACCATTCTGTATTTAAAGTCTGTAACTGCAAAAATTGTTGCAATGTCCTCACTCAGCTATCAGCATACTATCAATAACTTGGTTTTATAATACACATGTCTTCCAATGGATGGTTAACGAATCAGCTTTGAAAAGCAAACAAATAATTACAGATCTTTTAACAATATAAACACTTCTAGTTGCGTGACAGTTTATTTGCTTTAACAAAATTCCTCTCTTAGTTTTCCACTTATGAAATTTGCTTGCAAGCCAAGGGCATGCTGAGTCCAGTGTTTTCATGTACAGATCACCCATGAACAGCAGTTGTAAAGGGGGATGGGGAGTGCCTTAGGAAATCGGACCCATGAGAACAAAACAACCAAAATCAGAAACCATATCAGAAAATGTCTGCAATACAAGTGTTTGGCAAGAAACTTTTTAGGAGAATACCAAAGTAGTTTTTGGCTGCAACAGAAGTTCTGGACACAATTCTGCCACCATTTTAAACCAGTGCACAAGACAGATAAGTGCTAAATATATTTGTTGAATGGTATTACTTTTTGATAATTAAACTGCCTGATTGGTGCAGCCTCCTGTATCAGATGATATTTTCATCTAGAAAATATATATTTTCCTAAGAAACATAGACAGAAAGCTAACCTACAGAAAAACACATTTTTTTACCAGAAGCGTTCCGTCTTCCTGTTACTAATAGCACAGTATGTGTCTGGGACTTTTACGCTAAAGGATCTGAAAGCACAAAAAAAGAGATTTGAAATCATCTCATCACAGACTTGGAACAGAGCAGTTGTTTAATGTGAGCAATATATTAAGGCTTGGAGAGCACAAGAAAATGCAGATACGGGGATCTGTAATAAAGTTTGTGAGAGTGTAACTTTCCCCTGGGTGTGAGTGAAGCCCTTAGCTAGCAACAAAATGACCATCTCAAAGTTTTAGACTGCTTGCCTTTGCTTCCTACAGGAAATGTGTAGGAAGGTACTTCTAGTGACATCCACTGATGGGGAAATGCAAGGTGCAGGATTTACCCTGCAGAAAACAAAGGCCTCAAGTGCGTGCCACAAATAATAACTTCTTTACTCAGCACGACAATCCAGATCTTAGAACTGAATTCCCAATACCACACATCCTCAGTACCATGTTTTGCAGTTCTGCAGATGTGCCTCAGAGCATCTCCTTCATCAACCTTTCTAACAGCTTGGTTTTGCAGCTCTGCCTATAATGATCTGACGAAATCATTCCTTCCCAGTTTGCATGACAAGTAGGTCTTTTGAAACGGAGCTGTACTCTTCATACTGCTCTCTGTCTAATTTTAGAGCCTGTTTTCAGATCTGTGATTAAACTCTGTGCAAGCTATGTAAATGGTAGAGTATGTGAAGTAGGGTGGACCTATAAGTTGCCTTATTTCTTCTGTGTACAGATATCTGAGCACTGTCACAGCAACTCTTAGGGTCTTGTTAGCGCCTTAAAAAACAAGACACTAAATACCTTTTCAACATGAGCTAACAATCTATTTGTGGTGTCTGCTAAGAAGCTGTCATAGCTCAATGTATCTTGGATAAACAAGCTTAGCAAACAGAAAAAATTTAGCAGCATTGAATGATTTTTCTTTTGATAAAACAAGAAAAAGTACTTTAAAATGTATTGGAAGTTGTAGGCTGGGAAAAGCTCAAGTGGATATGGCAACTCTGTTTTTTTCTCTTATGATTTATTACTACTTTGTTATATGAATGTGATCTGATCTGATCTTACATCTCTTTTGTTGTCCTACATAAATACTGACATTACAGTACTTTTATAACCTAGGACTTAATAAGGATACAGAGTGATATGGTAGCTGTGTCATACTAGGCCTTAACCCTGAAAGCCTCAATCCTTGCGACCCATTCACTGCAGGGCAGCTGCAGAGCAGTAACATAGCTTCACCTTTCTTCAGTGCTTTATCCAAATAGACATTCCCATCTTCATTAAACATACGATTGCTGAATTGTTTTAATTTCCTTCTGGCTTATTTCAAGTATCGCTGATTTGCTCAGAATTATTTTGCAATTGTTTTGCAGAAACAAGCTTAACTTAGACCTGCCTGAGATGTTAGGGTTTGGCAGAGCTGGTTAATATTAGTAGTGTGGTTAGACAAAAGCCCTGCAGAATCTAGACTAACCCTTCTCAAAATCCTTCATGGACTGCTGGTGGCAACAATGTAATGTGCCAATCATTTCAAGTAACAGTGGAAAGGGATGAATATGCATATGGGAATTTTATTTATTGGCAGTAGGACCTTCAGCATCTAAAGATTTTCATTTCCTCTTGCATTGACCTTGCTTCGGAGATTTTGACTGCAAGAAGATCAGAATTGGTAGTGGTGATTTACACTTCACTCTCCCTCTTGATTTCACTTTGATGTCTACACAAATTGATTGACTCGCAAAGTATTTCTTCTTCAGATGGGTCTTGGAGAGTAAAGACAATAAACCCCCTCTGGGAACTTTTGCTCTAAGAGCTTTTACTCTAAGAAGAATATTTGCATATCATCCATACCATTTTGGAGGAAGGGGATATTGCAACAATAAAATAAAATGTTTTAATTGTGTGTATATTTACACACTGTGTATTTACTGTGGAATTCCTGATAATTGTTATGAATGTCCTTCTGATATTTCACTGACTTACGCTTATTGCTCTTTAGGTAATTTAAAAAATCTACAAGACATGGAACTGCAGCATAAGAAGGCTAGAAATGAAATGTTTTTGTTCTCTTATGACAAGTCAATATATTTAAAAGATGCCATGTTTCAAGTATTTTAAAAATGTCTTCACGTATATATATAATTTCTAATTGTTCCAATTAAGTTCTTACCCAGTATATGTACTTACAAGTTTACATGTATGTATAAAATTCACTTACTACTCTGTCTGCACTGGCCTTAGAACTGCTTCAGTGTTCTAGACATAATGTTGCCACCCATCTGCAAAACTCAATCCAAGGTCTACAAAGAGAGGGTATTTAAACTTAGCCAGTCAGTTAAATATTCTAGAAACCATGTGATTTTTTTTTCAATTTTTTTTTTAATACTTGGCCAAGAACAGGAGACAAGTATAAATGTAAGTTCTGGTTTAAAGAGCTTTAAAAAGCCCTTCAGAAAATTACTTACGTATATATGAAAAATCCAATCAACACTAAAGTTATGCACTACAAAATCCAAGGAATTGTTGTTTTCTAACACAGGATTAGTATTAATGTGTGATACTGGCAGTATATGTTTGACAGGCTGTCTAGGACATATGCTGTTACTCCAGGGTTTCTTTAATAATTGGCTTCAAAGAGACATTTCAGTATTTGAAAGACAGGACTTGTTTTATTCTGAAAGCGCCAGCAATTGAACTCAAATATCTACCAGATCAGGTGTACATGGCAAAACCCCAAGTCTTAGATAATGATAGCACAGATAAATTACAAAAGCAATAACAAATACCTTAAAAACTGACCGGAGAAAAGAACAACTACGAAGTTCATTTCCTGCTAATACAGCAGGATACACACTTTATTAAAGAGGGCATAATTTCAGGCATTGAGACAGAGCACTGAATTTATAAGCCTCTAAAATGTTTCTAATTTCCCTATCAAATACAGGAATGGTGGAAAAGGGTAGGCAGCGTGTATGAAGTGAAATGCCTCTTTAAACAAAAATATTGTCATAATCAATTAGCAATTGCTAATTTAGTGGTAAATACTGTGCCAAATACAGCATTTGACTGGAAAAGGGAGTCTTTGCACAGCAACATGAGTGTTTTATAAATCCGCAACTACAGGAAATTCTTTTGCATGTTGAATTGCTAACAGCGCATTGCATTCATAGGGTTATATAAAACCTGCCAGACATTACTCAGAACAAATGAGAGCCAAAGAACAGCAGCTTTTGAATTGATATTGCTAATAGTATTGTACTGGGGAAATGGCTGTTGAAGAAGGTGGCTAGGGATGTATTTATTATTTATTTTACAACAGTATGTCAGTATTCTGGACACATTTAGGCCTCCTTAGGCACATTGCAGACATGTAGGAGGAGATTTTGCCTTAGACAGCTTAATTCATAACAAGACAGACAAGATGAGGAAGAGTGAAAGCAAAGAGAGATGTGGTGACTTACTTCTGGCCAGGCAACAAGTGACCAACAGCTTGAAGGGTCTGGTCCATTTCCTTGTGTGTCCACACCTTCACCAGCTCCTGCTCCGGCTGCTTATCCAGCTGCCCTGAACTAGAACAGTAGCATCAAACATCCATTTTGCAAAAGCACCAAAGATGGTCTAAGACACCCAAGAAGACAAGTTTGGATGGATCTGCCAGCTGTTGTGTTCTGTGGTACTGCAGGCAATGGCATTCCCTTCTGGGTCCCACAGCTCCTGTCAGGTATAAAAGACAGGACACTTGAGACGCATGTAGCCTAAATTGGTGTTTATAATTTTATTTTTAAAAGCAAAAGCATAAGCTGAAGATCAGGAGTTGTGTGCTTAGCTGGTTTGTATGAATGTTTGCCCTTGTCCAGTCATTTTATCCCTTACGTATATTCTGTTCTTCGGGTATATGTGAATTACTCGGCAGAATAGTGACTATGACTCCCTACATATTTGAGCTGTTTTTCAGCACCGAGAAACTGCAGCCATTTGGCCTTTGCGATAATTGTAAAAATCAACATAAAAGTTACATTAACTGTAGAAATGACAAAAAAAAAAAAAAACAACAAAAAAGACACTAGAACAAGAGCCTGGTGCAAATCTTCACTGTGGCAGAACAAACAAATATATGTGATTCATACCCTCTCATTGTCTTCTGTCCTTACTGACAGCTTAGGTGGACAAAGATGGGACAGAAGCAGTGTGAAGAGCTGAAAGGAGTTGTATGTATCCAAGGTCTGCTGCAGCCTGCTTTCATGCATCTTCTAGTGCATCAGATGTGACATCAGCTGAGTCCTATTCTTCTCTTCCTTGTCACACGCCCTCAGTTCCAGCTACATATATATTTGACCCAGTGGACCTGCATTTAAGAAAAGCAATTTCTTGATGCCTTAATGACCGTCAATTACGAAGACTCCACTAGCTATCCAGAAGTTTAGTACCTATCAATATGAAATATTTATATATAGGCCACTGCTGGCTACTGCATGGGGGAGATGGAGTGTAGGACAAGCACATCAAATGTAACAATTTCTGCCTTCATTTGTCAGAAATGCCTTCATTGAGAAATCAAAGTTAGCCTAGTATTAGTGGCTATCACTACTCCCTCTTCACTCAAGTTGTACAAATATATATTTTTAATTAAGACACAATACTTTTTGTTTGCTCTTGGTGCAGGCGTTATTTACCCTACAATGTTCTGCATGACTGTAAACCATCCCAGACCATGCATTTCAAATGGGTTGGGAAATCAGATGTTCTGCATTGATAACTTCTGTCACAATGGCTTACTGAGTGATTAACAAGAGTCTATTACTAATGTGACTTTTATTTTTGAATACTCAGCTACAGCTTGTGCCTATTTAATTGCATACCCTCTATTTGTTTCCAGGACTACTCCGACATACAGTGACAGCAGAGACAGGACCATTAGCCTTCATTGCTGAACTCAGTAATGGAAACACACAGCATTGTCCTGATGTTGCCATTCAGTGTCATATTGCCAAATGCCCATTTTCTCTGACATTTTCACTCATGACTGCATATACTGTAATTGCTATGAGACCTCCTCCTTCTTTGTATGCTTATTTTTAAATGACAATGTTGTGAAATAAATCAGTTTACTCACCGTTTCTCTAGTCTCATTAAAAACCTTTTCAGTATTCCTTTGGTTGTTGGAAAGCAACGTAAATCTACAGGAGATGTTGAGAAGAAAATGGGTGAGAGATGCAACTGTAAATGCTTTATTAAGCAAAAGGGAATGACATAAGAAATCCCTCAGACAAAGCCTTTTTTTCTGAACATATGGGCTACAAGACTTATCTTTGCTTTTGCCTTGCCAGTGGTGCATGTATTTTTCTCATAGTGTATCTGAATAGAAACTGCTTATGAATGAAAATCATAAAAAGCCAGTGCCGAATATCTCAAGTTTTGATGCAAGCATTCATGCAAGATGAGTTAAGCATACGTTGTAGTCAGTTCACTGAGCATAAGACTGAACTGTTTGTACAGCCCAGATTTTCTTAAGTTTGTACTTTTGCTTTGAAGTAGCTTAAGCAGATTTAGTATTCAAGGAGCTAACATTCAACTATTTTTAAAAATGAGATCCCCTTAAAATGTGAGCACTGAAATCCTGTGAGAGGTCCTGTTCAGGAATGAGGGCTCCATCTTTCCTTTTTAGCAGGCAAATAAGCTCCTTATGAAAATAAATCTTATTTATTTTCTTATTCAAATATTATGTTATGCTGCTAAAAAGACATTCCCACTAGGTTATAAAGAATTTTGATCACGTGAAATCCTTCAGGACACTTCATCAGAAGTAAAAAAATGGAATTTAGGCTGATGGAAAATGAAAAGTTCTTTTTCAAACCTAATATTTTGTAACTGTGCTTGCTCCTCAACATGGACTCATTACATGGATAGCTGCTGTAGTGAATGTGTGAACAAATACCAGACATTGTGCAAATTTCATAGTAGTTTATGCAGTAGAGGAATATCAGTCAGCCTTTGGCAGTAACCACTACAACATCTCTGGATGACTAGAGTCTTAACTCCTTGGGTTCAACTCTTTCTTTCCTTGTCTCCTGAGATAAGTGCTTCTGTGACTTCTGCCTCCACGTGGACAGCTGATCCTACTCAACAGCGTGTTTCGCATGCGTGATACCAGGAAGGATGTTCATGGTCTCATGGCTACAATTCAGAGGCTGTATAAGATGACTTTCCAGACATTTGCGTTTGTATTGGCAGTTGTCTTGACAACATTTGGTGTAAAACAATCTTCCGTTTGAACGAGGAGCCATAGATATTTTCTGTCCTGTTACCATAAGGCAGAACCCGATGTTCTGTGTAGCTTTACATGGATGGAATAATTCATTTTAATAGCCTACCTTAAAGAATAAGGAATAGAAGCTGTCGTTTTCAGATTGACTGCCTTACATCTAGTTACTGAAGTTTATCACTAATCCACAATTAGTAGATGGTTTTGAGAGTATAATTTAAGTGTACATTTAACAACAACCTGAAGAATAGATAACTAACATAACAGAACATCATATCTTCAATTACTACTTTCCTGATGGGCAGGAAAGAAGAATGAAGCAGAACTTATTAGTTCACTGCTTTGCTGGAACATAATATTCTTTTCACAGTCACATAGGATAATAAAGCTCACATAACTCTGTGGTTTACTAGCCCTGAATAATTATATTACCTCTGATATTCAGTCTACTTCTCTGTCATATTTCTGTCATCTCATCTTTGTGTGTTGGGAACAGACTATAGAATCTAGAAATCTTTTTTTATTACTAACTACTTATATTGTTCTACATGCTTAGCAACTAGTCTTGCACTTCGTGCCATGACAACAGTAGCTGTTGATCATCACTAGAGTGGAAAAACTTCACTGTGGAGGCAGGCAAATAAGATACTCTGTATGTCAAAAGTGATGGTATATAGGACAGAAAAAAAGATTACCTTAACATTTATTAAAAGAATAGCTTGTGGGACTGCTCAGTATAGCATTAAATTGAACCAAGCAGAACTTCACTGGGTTTTTTTTTTGTGATTTTGGGGGATAGTATATTTTAAAGATGTCTTTCTCCTATTATGGACTGACTGTTGGTATGTAGGCTATATGCAAGTTCATACTGAGACAACCCACTACAGTGCTGAGGACAGACTTAATCACTGTGCTTGATCATGGATCAGAACAACACAGGTACTAAAGGAGGGAGAGACAGAGGCAAGACCCAGTGGCTGGTGTGCCACAGGCACCTTTTCATTCCTCCCACCATGGCCATGCTTCTGCTCAGCCTCAAAGGAGTAGTTATTGGCATAGCTAACATAAAGTGGATATCTCTGTTACCAAAACATCAGTCAAAGATAATCTCTGTCTTATCATGCTGAATTCACAAGAAGCCAGAGAAGCGAAACTGTCCCGTTCTGTGAATGGCATGGCCTCAGTGGCCCATCAGTTTTGGGAGCATCTTTCCCTTTAAATCCTTCTGAAAATTGTGTCCAGTGCTTTATGGATATGAACTGCTGAGTAACACAGTGCAGTGCAGCACTCTAATCTCTCTTATTAATAGATAGATAATAGTTATATTCCATTAGTAAATTGGCAGGATATAGTCAATTCCTTTTGCTTGCAGTAAAATTCATTAGTTGCTTAGCAAAAAAAATGGCCTTGTCCATTTCCAAATAAGTAAATGAATTTTAGTGCTTCAGTCATAACCATAGAAAACTCTTACTTAGAAGAATTAACAAGTGGCTAAGAAGTGTTTTACTAGTGCAACTCTACATTGAAAGATGACACTGAAACTTACTTCAAGTGTGCTTGGACTCCTAGGGTGATGTATATTAGTATCAGGAGCAATATGGGATGTAGGACTACGACGCACCCAAGACTTGAATATCATTGCTATTTCATTCACAGGATCTATTTTAGCACTACTTCTGCTTTTTGTTTACAATATTTCAACTATTTCAGAAATTGAATCGTGTGATGAGAATTTTGCCTCTAATTCCCATTCCAAACTATTCTACAGTATTGTATACTTGTTTGTATTTTAATTAATATACTTTCAGCTTAAATATCTTCTCTTGTTGCTCTTTGTATATGAGGACAATATAATCACTCTCAGCTTTCAATACAAGGTTACTTTCTGTCATCAGATATTTTGTAATGCTGTATTTATGCACTAAGCTCAAAGTTGAAACGGCATCCCTTCTTTTCTGTGTGTTTACTGTTTGGGGAAGAAATCTATTACCCACAGGACTAATTTTCTGCCAATACAACAGACTGTTTTTCCTAGTCTCTGCCAAATTTCAAATGTTTACGTGATCATGCAGTTTGAAGTAGTATTTCTTTCACTAAGAATATTAAAATTGTGTCCATCCACATTGAAGTTAAATTATTCAGGTCTATATGACCAAGTGTATAACTTTGGCAAATGATCTTTTCAAATATTTTTCCATCCTGAGAGCTATTCTGTCATCTTTTGTCTACTCTGTATGAGAGGTTTTTACATCTTGCTTTGATAGTTCTAGTTCTTCCACCTCATTACCCAGGCTTCCTGTGTTAGTCCCCAAGTTCTTTGTTTCCTTCTGATGTCCCAGTGTTTCCTAAATCAATTAAATATACCCGACCTGATCAATTATTTCATCCACAGAAGTACTTTCTTTTTTCCCCTCCCACTGTCCACTACCTTATTCTCTAGCATAGCCTTATTCCTGACTACAGCCCCATTTACATTGCTTTTCATCTGTTATTTATTAACACAAGTTGTGGAGATAGCGTATGTCTCTCCCAGTCACAAGACATTTCTTGCAACCTAGATCGATGTTTTCCTTTATCTCTTTTTGTAGTCTCCGTCACAGAAGGTCAATGCTCCAGCAGTCAGGTGCAAATCCTTTGCTGAGAGCTATGCTCTTTCTGTGAACGTTTCCTGAAGGTTAAATGCCGCGAAGTCCCCCTCCTACGAATAATTCCTCAGCTATTTGTCTGATGTGGTCATATTCATGGCTCCAACCTTCTTCTTAGGGAGTAGGAGAAAGGAGGGGACCACATCTCACCAATGTTTAAATAGCTTTAAGGGCATTTCTATGGTGTGACCTGTCTCATGGTGAAGTGTGCATTAGAATGAGATTAGTCATGTTTTATACATGTCGGCTTCTCTCCTTCGACCCCAAAGGAAGCCCAAAAGGCCAGGTCAGGAGTAGAGAACTGAATTGTTTATCTCTGAGGCTGTATCCTCACCACTGAATTGAAGGTGGTGCCTAGGTGTGTTTCTGGAAACTGAACCCATCTGGCAGCAGGCTACACTTGCAATCTCTGCCAGCCTTGCAAAGGAGAGGCTGCTCGCAAAGCTCCTGTTGGGAAAGGCCCTTTGCAGCCCTTGGAGCAGTCCAGCCCCCAAGCTCTGCCAGGGCCCCTGTTTGGGAAAGTGACACTTGTATTTATCCAAAAGAGGACCAGAGACCACGTTAATGGCCTGGAAACAATTCTGGGCATTGTTTTGTGTGTTAACATTGCTGTCTTCAAACCTCTTTGATGTGTCTCCCAAGACTGGTGTAATTGCTCTGCGATTTTTGCAGGGGCAGTCTGATACTGTCTCAGCTGGGAAGACGTCATGGCATGTGGGTCTGCCTAGGTTCACTCTTTTCAAGTGGAAAACTACTCAGTACTTGTGGTCTTTTCAGTCCTTTTTTGTGGACTTTAAACTGTGCTTTAAACTAAATATAATTTAAAGAGAGGAAGACTTCATACATTTCATGTAATTTCTTGGTATTCACCTGTCATTCGTCCTTGTGTGGCTGTGGTCAAAAGTGACTCGTTCAATATCTGATATTGATTAAAAATGCTTGCATGAAAGACCTTAAATTCTTTCTCTACCCATTTACTTCTCCACTGTTTTTACACTCACTGTCCCTTTTGTGAATTTGACAGAAAGATATGGAAAAAAAAATCCCTAAATTACTCTTTAAAAAAAAATATATTTTTTTTTTTAATATTTAAGTGATTCATGAATAGACTCTCCTAAGGAGGGTTTTACTGTGGTTTTGGTAACTGCTGGCCCGCATATGGCATTTTACCTATGATATCATGTGGTGTAACAGCACATTTATGCTTCCACAGCAATCATAAGCGCACCCTTACTTTATGCTTTTTCTTGCCTTTTTGAATCTGCAGCATTATGGACTTGCTTTCATTCTGAGATACATGTTGCAAGATAGCAGATTTCTTGTCTTAAAACCTACTTCAGTTTTTCAAAGATGGGAATGGGGATCAAACTCCCAAATTGCAATGGAGACCAGAGCATTACGGCCTTGAGGAAATGTCTACACTATTCAACATTGTTTGAAAATCCCAGCCTGTGCTTTGCTTCGTGAGTGAGCACCTCAGTGCCCTGGAAAACAAGTCTGTGTGCCTTATTTTCCCTAGCCATGAATGGTCAGTATTGCCCACATATTTTTGCAAAGCATCTGGGGGTATAAATACACTGTATATTTGGCATGTGTCACAATAGTAGTATTTGGATAGCCACTCATTTGTCTTTCCTTTGACTTCAATGGACGTTAGGTCCAGCTCTTAACAGGAGGATAAAAGCACAGATTTAGTTCTAAGTTAGCTAAAATTTTGATTTCTAAATAATTGTATGCCCAGGATGACTTTATGTCCCACTACAAAGGGAAAGACTATCAAACCCTTGCTCCAGTCTGCTCACATGAAAGGTGGAACCCAGCTGCAATCTCTAGGAACGTGCATTCCTGCTCCTGTAGCACTTTTTTCACTCCTTGCTAGCTCTGCAGCCCAAACCACAGCCCCTGTCCCTCTACGAGACCCCCAAGAGAAAGGTTCCTGGCAAGGGGTCTGCAGGAAGGAGTCCCACTGGATGTAGATTGACCTGGAGCTCAGGGGCTTCTGCTCTTCTTTGTGGCTGTGAGGACAAGGTGGAGATGTCTGAAATGAGAGCTCTGTTTCCAACCCGGGAGCCAGGTTTTGGGGCAGGGCTGTAGCCGTGGTGGCCCTGCTGATCCCCTGGGTAAGGGCCAGCTCCTGTTCTGTCGGGGCCACCTCAATCCTGCAGGGCTGTGCCCATGACACAAAACTTCAAATAATGCTGAATGATAATAAAATAAACGTCTTTATTTTTAATAGATGGACAAACCAGATCATATTTTCCTGAATTGCATGGGCAATATTGAATACAATACAAATGAAGTTAAAACATATATATCTATATTATGCTTCCTATCTGCTTCATTAGATATAGTCTTAATATAACATTTCTGACACAGACAAAAATATACCTTTTTTTTTTTTTTTTAAACAACAGCCACAAATACTGCCCTGATTAACAGTAGACTTACAATAACTCACGGTCTAACTGCACATGGTACTTGACCAAATACACTTGAAGGGCAGAAGGAAAAATGAATAACAGTTTTTTTTCCTACAATATTCATATCTGAAATACTAAGTTGTTGTACTATATGAAAATAAAAGGCTAAATCTTTTACTTTATTTGATCCACTTCATGTTTACATTCAGTTCAGGTTCACAAAAGTATGTTTTATTTATAATACTTATAACATCCCATACGGACAAACGTAGATGAAATTGTAACGTTTTTTGACATCTCAGCTATGTTATTAATATTGATTTTAGGAACGTATCTCATGCAAAGGAGGTAAAAAGCCCTGTCGAGTAAGTGTTATTCACAAATGTTAAGAATATGGAAGTAAAACGTATGATTGTGATATGAATATTTTATCTAGGAATTTTAGGCTCAGAAACAATAACCTCAGTGTCTGAAAACTAGCTGTTTGCTTCACTGATTATAGATCCAATTTACTGCAAAGTACTACTATCTGCAAATTGCAAAAGTGGGGAAGGAGCATCTGATGATTGCCCTGAAAGTCTTCTTGAAGAATCACATCCTGTTGGCATTTTGTTATATACATGTATATATATTTTTGTTTGTTTGTTTGTATTTCGTTATATATACATATATATATATATATATTTAATTATTTTTCCCCAGCTATCAATCATGGATATGACCTTTGGCTATATGAATACCTTTGTAGAGATTTAGTGGTAGGATGGCTGAACTACGGCAAGAAAACTTGTAAGCAGACTTTATATGGGGTTGTTTAGTTCTGCTTTTGGAGTTGTTCTGTCCACTAGGCAGCCCACCACTGCAACCACCCTTGTTGGACTCACACAAAGACACACAGAGACTTGGTACATGGAATGCAGAGTTACAGTCAGATGATGAACTTCTCTCCTTTGCATTATAAAGCTTCCATGGTGTGTTAGTTCTGAAAGTGCAACAACCTTTCAGCCTCTGCAGAGAAGACTGGAAAACTTTGTTGGAACCATTTTCCATCACAGAATGCATAGTTCCATCTAAACAGTAAAACTTTATGAAATCACAGTGATTTCACAAAAGATATTCAATAGGGTGAACAGTATAAAATATAAAATAAAATAATTATGAAAGCATTTGGCTTGAAATTTTTGGACTAAGGCATTTGAATTTTTCACTCAACTTTTTAATTTTGACCATTTAAAAGCCTTTAAGTTTTTATGGCAACAAGGGAATACAAGGGAAAAGGAAATATTTTTGGTTTTCAATCAAAATTTTAAAAATTATTCCAGCTGAATCCCCTTCTGTTTTCCTTCTCCTCCCACTATTGGAAATTTTGAAATAACACAGAAATGCTGCTGTATTCAAAGCATCTGGCCACTATGCAGCTTCTCGTAGTGAAATCCTACCAATTCCTAGACAAAACTGAAGCAAGGGAAAATTTTCAAGAAGATCTACAGGTGGCTGTGAAATAGGATCCCTTAATTTGGAACTGCAGCGTAAGGCATTGGCTATTTAAGAGGGTAAAACTGTGGCTTGATATTTCTTCATAGGAAGCGATTCAGGCTAGTGTATTTGGGCCAGCAATGGATAATTATTCAGCTCCGTGGCTCTGTTCTCTCTTCACTTTCTTCCATACAATCTCTTTCCTCTTGTCTTTTCCATAGTTCATAAGGGAATAAATACTGCTGCGTTTGTGAGATCCTCAGCACCCCGAATTTCATCAGTGGCTTGTTCACAAACCCTATAGGAATTTTTAATTTCTTTGCTATATTGGCTGGGTTTTTAGTGCAGATGGTGATTTTGATGCCTTTCACCCAGGGCACACTTAATATTTGTTAACACAGTAGTACCACAGTTCACAATGCATATTCAGAACTGAGATGCAGTGTTATTTTTAAATGCAGTTTATGGAGAAAAAAAAAAGCAACATCTCTAAAATTAACATTCTCTATGTATAAAATATATCTATGCCGTTAAAACTCCACAAAAGGAGCAAAAACATATCTAAGGATTCAACCTTGTGAGAGTTTATGTCATCATTGAATGTACAAGTTGATGGCTTCTTCCTTTAGCAGCAAAACCTATTCTTACATCTCCTCTCCTCCAGTATAGCTCCCTGTGCTGAGAGCATTAAAGAAGAAATTTCACCAGTAACCAGCAACAGGATATCTGGATTTCAGTTGAAAATTTTGTGTCATGCATACATACTAAAAAGAATTATCAGAGCATAACTCTTAATTGTACAGAAATCTAGCTATTAGATCTCCCACAGTGAAAGGCACGTACCAATGGGGACAGACACAATCATCTCGGCTGTGGGCAAACGGAAATGACATTGCGTATTCCCTGCTGGCCTGGGCAAAGTCAGAAGAGGTGTCATCTCCCTGCTTTGCTGCTTCTGGCCAGTGTTGTCAGTCGTGAGTGAAGTCTGGTCTGTGCCTGGTCACTGTTGGTGCTCTGCAGAGTCACCGTGATGGCCCAGGAGGACAGCTGTTAATGAAGGAATCATAGAATCATAGAATAGTTTGGGTTGGAAGGGACCTTCAAAGGCCATCCAGTCCACCCTCACTGCAATGAGCAGGGACATCTGCAACTAGATCAGGTTGCTCAGAGCCCCGTCCAGCCTGGCCTGGAATGTTTACAGGAGTCCAAGCTGTTCAAGGAGTCCAGCATTTAGTGGAAGACACTGCTGTGCCTTTCGTTATGCTTGTGGACTCGTCTTTCCTTTCAGTTCCCCCTCCAAGCTGCTGCTGCTTTTGGAGGTAGACACTTATGGACGTGGGAGGTTGTCCGGAACACCTGTTTTTCCCACGGGAAATCAAATTTTTGAGAAGATGTGATTTTCCATGGAAAAACTACACTTTCCAAAGTAATTCCAGCAAGTCCGACCCAAAAGACTTTCATGTCTTTGAGATACTTTTTCAATTAAGTGAAAAATGACAATTTTCCCTATGGAAAACCCTCTCTGTTTTTTCAAGCCTTCTTGACTCTCCTTACTTTTTAATATCCATTCCATTGCTGCAGTTGCTTGGTGTCAGACTGCTTTCCTCAGTATTAATTTTGATGACAAGTCAAGATAAGGCTGCTTTTCTCAACATTGAAAAGTTCTATTTAGTTTATAAGAGTTCCGTCGTTTCTCACGAGTTAAGTTTAAACTCCAATTATTGCTTTAAAAATTTCGTTATCCTCCACTGGTGACAGCCGCTAACGACAGGAAAAAAAGAACAGAACACCTATAGAAACATAATTTGCTTAAGGTTGTCTTGCATTAGGTATAACATCATTCTAAACTGGTGACTTCATTTTAGCTTTTTAAATGAATATATGATGTTTAGCACTCCTATAAGGAATTTATTACTATTTGTGCATTTTACTGTCTTACACAAATAGTAAAATACTAGATTTGTATTATTTGAATTTCTTTGTGAGGAAAAAATTACGAGAACCTCAGGGAAGTTATCTATCTGTCTTCGCTCAAGCAACTAGCTCTTTAGCAATAAATCACTTATAGCCGTGACAATATATTTTCACTTAGTGTCAATAAAATGTTCACTCATAGTATTTCAGAGTGACTGCATTATAATCTCATCACACGATGCCCTAGCTAAATAACTGTTGCAACATATATTTTCAGTTATAAATATTTCTTAAATTAGACAGGATATAGTTCTGGGTGGAAAGAGTGGGATCTGAGTGTAACTTTTGGTAAACACACTATGATTTAATCCAACATGTTAGATAATAACAGAAAAGAGTTTCTCCCATGGGATGCTCCTGTTCCGAGAAACAATTTAAAGAATTGTGCAGTGGCATTTTATTCCCAGTTCTTGCTTTTCTTCTGATAAAATACCTCTTACTATTCTTTGTAGAATATCCTGCTTCCCATTGCTTTGCCGTAGGCTACCGGATTTTTTAATTATCATCTTCAGTGTTGGACAGCTCTGGACTCGAATCGACATAATTGAAGGCTTCTTTATTTGTGAAAGTTGAACTCAAAGTTAGACTGTGCCGTGGATTCACAGGTGCAAGTTCATTTAACACAATATTGTCACTTTTTACAAGAGTTGCTTTGTCCATGTGTTCTCTACTGTACCTGGCAACAACAGCATCGAGGAAGTCCAGCTTTGGTGGCAAGGTCCCACTCTCAAATAAGTATTTGGCTAAGTAGGAGACTATAATGTTAGTGAAGAAAGAGGTAAGCATAGCAAGTGTTTTAAATGGGAATCGCTGGACATAGATGTTATTTTCATCTGGATAGCAGCCAGGATAGTAGATCAAGGGCTGAAGGTAGAGGTACGGTTCTCCTCCAGTTATTCTGAGAACAAGGCCAAATAAATATCCTGCAATTGCACCGTAGGTGTTGGTCCCCTTAATGAACAACACACACAGGAGCTGGGGGAATATGATGATATAAACAAGGTCAGAGCTGAGGTACCACAGGCCATACACGGACGAAGCCAGCAGTGCCATTGCTGTTGCTGATGCTCCAAACAGAAAAACAGTGATCCTCATTACCCACACAATTTCCCTGTCTGAAGCCTGCAAAAAACAAGGGCAGTGTTAGGTGGTATTTTTTTCATGGCAATATGTGTATGCCTACATGTATGAACATAGCGTATATAAGATATTACACTGTAAAAGGAGATTTTGCATGACATTTAATAGTATTTACAAACAAATATCTCTATCTACATCTCAAGAGCACAGAAAAAAACCTCTAGAGATACGGTTACCATTCCCACAGTCCTTAATCTTTGAGCAGAAAGAAAAGTTTGATGTGTCAAAGAAAAAAAAACAGCAGCGGAGTGTTAGAAATAACTTTTAAATATAAGCACAATAACAATTAACCAGAAAAAAACTGTCAGTGTCAGAATTTCTTCTGCATTTCCTGAGAAAGCCTTCAACTCACTAGCCCATTCTGCTGTCAAATTATTAGCTAATAAAGGAATAATTCAGAAAGATGTCGTTATTTTATTAAGGATTTAAGCAAAACTTATGGTTGCAGCAGTAATCAGGAGCTATTTGGATAAACTGCATAGCCATGAGAACTCTTGAAAGCTGCCTCCCCTGAGCTAGCTTTTTCGTCTCTGTTGTCAGTCACAACCACAAATGTTTTTATGACATTCAGTTTATTCAATATACTGTCAGGAACAGAATGATATACTTTCCCTAGTCATAGGCAGGAAGGTGAAAGAGGTGCTTCATTATGAAATTACAGTCTATGCATCACCTAGTTAAGGTCTCACCTAAAATTTTCTCTAAAAGTAAAAACGAAAATATAATCTCACATTTTGCCGGAAGGAAAGCTGGTAAATGTTCCGAGCAAACATAGAACTTGCTGATAAAATTGAAGAATCAGCTGATGACATCACAGCAGCAGATACAGCACCGAGGCCAAAGAACGAGATATAGACTGGGCAAAGGTACTGGAGCACGATCGGTAAAATCATATCTGCTTCTTTTTTAGTCATGGGGTCAGGGACACCATACTCAGTCTGATTCCAGGCTGCAATATAGACACCGGTATGTTATTAGTATCACCAGTAGTCATCAGGTACAGTATCTCTTGGCTTCATGTGCAGTGAGCTATTAATATTGCCACATTTTCTTTCACATTCAATGACCAAACTGTTGCTGGGGCTGGACTGATGGCATTTCAGAGAGGCATTGTCCCACTGTTTTCTCTTAGGCAGACTTAATTCTGCTCAGCATTTTTCCTTATCTCTAAGCTAAGTCTGACCACAGCTTATGGTTATGCAGTAGGAAGTTTTAAAAATAAACTTTCCGTTGCTCACAAATGTCGTTTTACTCAATAAAACAAGTCTCAGTCCCACATTTGTTTGTGATGTGTTTAACTGTTCTCTTGGATTGCAGACTTGGAACTCAAAGCTGTGTGTCAAACATTCCTAGCAGTACATTTCTAACAGTCTAGGTACATGGTCACTATGATGGGGATCACTCTTACGAGGACAGAGAACTTGACAAGGATATTTTGGTCAAGATAAGAAATCTATGATAAATGACTACAATACATACAGAGTTATTTTGTAGTTATTACTATTAGGACCAAATAAAAGTACCAGAATCTAACTCAAAAACTAAATAGAAATATTACATCTGTAGATACCTTGAATGTGCAAAAGGAGTTAGTTTCAGCCACTGGTGTAGAACCAATTTCCCCAGCAGAAACATATTATAATATTATTTTTCAGTGTAGTCTCCTCTTGAAGAAGTCATGAGGTGATTAATTACATCACCTGGCTAGATTATATCTAACTTAAGCTTTGTAGGTGTTTCATGCTTTGATTGTACTATTCATATTACATTTATTGTACTTTAAATTTGTAACCATTTACCTGTAGATGCTCCAATTGCACCAATAAGTATTGCAGGAAGAGCCATCACAAGACAGCCAAAAGAAGCCAGAAATGACAGAACTTGGGCATATGTGGCAGAAGATGAGGAAAGAACTCGCTGGAAATATGCTTGCCACGGGATTCCTCCTAATGTCTGTAAACACAATCGGCAGCATCCTGTCACTTGGGGATAACTATGGATTTTTTTGCTATCGTCTATAGAGAGCGTGTAGAATCATCACCTGAATGCCATGCTCTTTCATTTATTTATTGAATATCAGTGAGTCTGTAATAGCTGTAGCTTTTATTCTCACAAGTAATGTTAAACCTTGGTAATTCCACTTAAATCCCATTATTTTAGCCAAGTTATTTCTTTGTACAATTAGCAACAACACTTTGCACTTATATAGTCTCCGTAATCCCTAAGTATTATGAGCTACATAAATACTTGATAAAGCCTTAAAAAGGTTCTAAAACACTATCGTCATGTTTCACGTTTGGAGTACCCTCCCCCTGCCAAAATTAGATTAGACTCTAACTGGATTTGAAAGCAAGATTTTATATTCCTTTATGAATGTGTGTGGTCATCAAAACAAGGCAGCATATTCTGTATACACTGAACTCAAGAATCTGAAAAGTTATTCTCCCACTGTCTTAAGCAAATATGATGCCAATAGAAATTAAAGACAAAGTAGTAAAAGAAAGTTTTCTGTTGGCAAGCCTTCTCTTTTTTTTTTTCCTTTGAGTGTATAACGGTGAAGATCCTGATTAGACTTAAAATTATGTTTGCAAAATATGGCACGAAATAGTATTATCAACAGTTGAAAAACCGAGTACTAACAATTCTGTCTTGAGAGCAGGATTTGAATAGTCTCCACTTAGTAAATAAATGTCTACGACTAAACAGTATGGAAACAAAACAACGCCAATTGCTCACTAAATGTGCACAGTTCAATTCCACACTCTAGGTGAGGCAGGAGAAACTGGGACCAAATAGTGTGCATACAAGTGTTTCGTACTTGTTTCGTGTGCACACAGAGATCAAATAAATATTTCACAGGCAACTCTGATTTTGATTTGCTATTTATGACTGCTTTCCTTTGCAGCCTTAAGAAAGCTCCTTTAACAAAACTTTCCAAACGTGTAAATTTCTTGAGCTATTACGGAACAAACAAGATGAAAAGAAAGTGTGTCACAATTTGGCAACATCAGAGGTTTCCTTTGGTCATCAACAGAGATGAAACCTTCAGGCTTACCAGACAGAATACAGTCACTCGAATTAACGCCATACTTTGGCTCTCCGAGAACCTCTAAAAAAATTTAAGCTTGATTAAAAAAATGTATTTTAATACCCCAATTATCAGAATACTCTGAAGATTTTTGGTTGAGATCTAAAACCAAGCAAACAAAAAACCAAACGAAAACCAGAAAATAATCTCAAAGTGCAACATGGTAGTAAAAACAGTGTAGAGTTGCTCAGGGACACTGAGAATGGAAAATGCATGTGTTGCTAGATCTTCTAATGGAAAGTACTTAATAACCACCAATCCCATGTGTAATATGTGCGTATTAAATAACAAAAGCCCTCAGTTCATTCTGGCATGTGTGCATGCATGAATTCATTCATCCATCCATCTCTGCAAACCTTTTTCTACATCATCTATACCTAAGGCAGATTTAATGATTTGTGTAACATATTTATTGCCTTCTGCAACATATAAATTCTTCTGCCAGGAATTACATCAGTTATGTATTAACTGCATACCTTTAATTAATTTTAGCATAAGTCAACTCTTTCAGCCTGATGATATTTAAATTGCATTCCTGGCAGTGTGACTTTGACAGCTACACTACAGTATTCTACTGATATTTCACTGAAATAATTCAAATGTGCAGAATTATTGAGCAGGAGTCAAGAGCGTAAAAATTTTCAGTTTTCTGGAAACTCTTAACTAGACTCTCTATTATTTTCAGCTGTCACAGTAATACAGTATGAGTGCTTAAATGCTTCATTCGTTCATACAAGCCATCACTTACCAGTAAAAGGAAATTGTCCAGCCATGTATAAATGTCAAGTGAGTTGATAGACCCAAGCCAAGGTGCTTGGTACACGTGGTGCACAGCCGTGAGCCCAATGTCTGTCACTGCAGGATGGGACATCGCAAAGGGTACACTGACCCACTGTAACCAAAGAGTAACACTTTGTTCAGGTCTAAAGAAGGCATTCTAAACCTGTGAATTTTCAATATTAACATCGATCTGTTTGTCTTCTTGTATGCTACCTATCAAAAGCCAAGTTGCTGAGCTGACTTGAAGAAAAGTCAGGTTCTGTACCGGTGGAACATATCCAAGATCCAGAGGGTTTGGTAGTGGATAGCTTACCTCGGTTCTGGAGAGTGTATAAGCAGAGAATTAGTCAGTGTAAACTGTAAAATCAGTAGGAAAGACACATTTATGCATCTTCATTTTATTTTCCCTAAACTCCATATATATTCTTTACACCCCTTCCTGTACCACACTGTAGAGAAACATCTACGTATAAACTAGTTTGCAATAGCACCAGAATTTGCCAGTATACAGGCATGAGACATCACAAACACACCTGAACCTTCAGGAATTTGTTTTTAATCTAACATAAAACTATATCATGACAATAAAGGGGTGCTGTTGTTGAACCTGCATCTCTCTTGCTCCGGAACACCCAGTATTCCAGTGTTACGGCACATTTCTACTTTGAAGGCAGTTTCACTCTGGGCTCTTGACTATTTTCAGTCTCTCTGTTTTTGATCTAGGCCAAAAAAACAGCTGAGAGAATTTTAGACAGAAGGTTTGTTTGTTTAATCAATGGATTTTTTGTGCGTTTACTTGCCCACTCATTTTGCAATGGTGTAACGCACCAAGTCTCTTTTAGATGAACCTCGGTAGCTCCTACTGAGATGAAAACCAGGCTTTGTGCTATATGGAATAGACCATCACAAGCACAGCAACCTTAAGGCTCCAATGGTATTCAAAACATGCACATCACTACCATCTGACTAACCACATTTCAGTGTATGGGGTAACTGGAGCAAGGAAGGGAGAAATCAAACACCTTCCTCTACTTTGTTGCATAATTATTGCAATAATGTGTGAAGAATATATGAATTATTGCTATGTTTTGCTGCACTGCCTATTATTGAGGCTGTTTATCAGGACCATATTATTCTGTTCTCAGTTACATATTAAACTTTGCCAATTTATGCACTTAGGCAGAAAGATTCACTTCTTGCTATCTGCTTGGGATTTTCTGGGAAAGATCACCAAAATATTTCAGCTGTTTGCAAGATATTTCGAGGCAAAACCAAACATACTGTCAAAATTGATGCATGTTAATATTCTTCTTGTTGAGAAATTAATGGGGAACAAGGATGTCAAATGGATATTTTTATTCTTGTTTGTGAATCTCAAATCTCAAACATGTCTAAGCTATGAGCTTTTGAAGAGCTGCAGTTTGCACATACTCAGTTGAGATTTTCAGTAGGGTAAATTTCTAAAGGTCCACCTGCAGCCTGAAAGTCGCAGCCCGGAATTTAATAGGGACTGTATTGCAAATGCATTATGAGCTTTTGTAATCCAGACCAGTTTCTGACTGTAACCTAGTTCTTCGTGGTCTCAAGGACTGCCTCTACATTAGTAAATAAAACAAGTCAAAACACTTTCTCTGGCATTGCAGTTCACTGACATGTCATGGTTTACATCCATACATCTAGACTCCTTTCCTTGTCAAAAAGTACAGCCCTCAACTGTTCCTGGGAATTATCTGAGAAAATACTAGTTGGTATGTGCCAAAACAGTGCTGGGACTGTGTTAACAATTAAGCACTACAGATGATCCTGGTTTTCACCTTGGCACTATTTAGTTTGCTAATATAGACATAGACCTAAATTCTCCCCTCTCCGTCAATTTCTCTGTTGAGCCCTTTCTCACAGGAGTAGGAAATTCATTGTTTTGGATGGAGAGTGAATAAAACCAAAACTTGTGGAAGTGAAGCAGAAACCAGAACTTTATGTTGGGACTTGAAGATTAGGGGTGGAGGTAGCAGTAGCTAGAAGGACCTGGACCTCATTTGGAAACAAGATTGAATTAGAAAACAGAAAAAAAAAAAAAAAAGGAAAATAAAAAGACTTCTACATGGTGGCAAAGGCTTTAGAATGGGAAATTAATACAGCTGAGATCAAGAGTCAGTAAATAGTGGGGATACAATGCAGGATCAGGAAAAGGCTCATGGGGCAAGATAAGGACAAAGAGCTGAGAACTGCAGATGTGGGTACAGGAGAGTGAGGAGGGAAGGAGAGAAACTACATGCGATTGTAAGGAGAAAACCAGGGAAGCATGTGGAGTGGTTGAGGTAGAGATTTTGGAAGCCTAAGGAAGAACCTGTGGCTGAATTGAGGAGTCAGGGTAGGGAACAGAAGTGATTAGAACAAGCATCTCCTCTTGGCTAAGCAGCAGGAGAAGAATGAACACTAGAGGAATGAGCAGTAAAGCTCTTTGCCAGTGGGAATACAACCTGCACAGAGTCTGCAGAGGAAGCTGGGATACCTGAACCTGTGACGTCTGCTGTGACACGCACAGTGAAAGCATCCCATATAATCTAAAACTGCCTCACCGAGAGCATGACCATTTAGATGCTGCCTGAGGCTTCCAACCCTGCTGATAACTCTCAAGGTTATGAATACGGTTCCATCTACATTACATTATTGCTGTTTACTTTAAATGTGAAATTATATAAAGAGCCCAACTTGAATTAAAAGAACACTATTAAAGCTATGGATTCAAACATTTAGGAGAATAATATACAACTTTCATTTTCTTTCCCCTCCCTGGCAGGTTCATGCTGCTTTCAATACAGGATGACATGCTGTTATTCTCATGGGATCAGAGTCTTTAGCAGTGCATGAGTTGTTCTCATTGAAAAAGCATTTCTATGTTTTGATTTATCTACAGTTTTGGGAATTTCTGTAATGCACACCATCTGTAGAAATTGAATGGTTCACAAATATTAACGTTCGTGTTAGGGAAGGAGACAGTATTGTTCCCACTGTGCAGGTGAAGAACAAAGGTACGAGAGAAGAATATCTGGAAAAACTTCTCATTTGAGGTGGCCAGCTGGAACTCAGATTTGCTTTTTCAGGGTATTTAGCACCATTCCCATGAAGTCAGTTACATCAGGGAATGCTTAACACTTCTGCAAATAAGGCCATAGGCCTCACAGTAGGATGCCACACAGTGAGGGTCTGTTAGTGACCACCTGTGTGGGCTCTGGCTGAAGCAATTTCCCTAGAGCTGCACACAAACTCTAGTGAAAGTAGAGAAACAGCTCTGAGTCCCCAGGGTGCCATTCAGTTCCTTCACCTTGAGTCATCCCATTTATTTCAGCCTATCTCAGATCTCTGCACACCTGTGACCATCTATTACTGCCACTGGCAAACAAAGACAGCAGCTTCTTTGATTGCACCTCTGCCGTCTGAGCCCTGTTGCATTGATGTTTTTCAGAGTAGAGCTTAAAGGACAGAAGTAAATAAGAGAAAAGGCTACCCACTAGAATATCATTGATAGCTGATGAGGGGATATTCATACCACCATATTCAAACAGAAAGGTCACCTGGTGAGACTTCCTCTGCTATGGTCTCCAAGGACGGTGGAGGGAAATGAGGGGAAAACCAAGAAGGTGATTTAAAGCAGGAGGTGACAGCTACAGAAAAGAGAAGCAGGAGAGTATCAGCTCTGCAAGTCCAATGCCAGCGTTTCTGGACTGCTTTACTGACAGCTTCTAACATCTGACGCCTCCTTCCAGTGCCTGTGCCAGGAAAATTGCAAGAATGACTGCACTATCAGACTGGTTGAAAAAAGCAAAAGAATCAGGCCTCTTGATCAGCATTGTTGTCTATATGAGCTATACCTTGATGTAAATGCAGACTCTTTAAAGTTAGTGGTCTGTGAGTGGAAACATTCCTTCTCTGCACTTTCAGTGAAGACACAGATCCAAAACTGAAGCTGGGCAATAGGTCTCAGCAATCATCATAATGCTCAGGGAAAAGCCATAAACAAATAATGGTTAAAAAAGCCAAACTTACCAGTCCCAGAAAGATGCAGAAGAGCTGAACTACATCAGTGTAGGCCACAGAATAAAGCCCACCCACAAGCGTGTACATAGTTGCAATCAGGGCAGAAATAATGACTGAAATATTGACATTAATGTCAATGATCACACTTATAGTGGCACCTACGGGGAAAAACAAAGCATTGTGTGTTAGTGTATGTCACAGTATGCCTGATGAGAAGGCTCACCTTTGTTAAGTTGTATATATGGGTGCTGGTCTGACACTTAGCAGCAGCAGCATGAAGGTATTCCACCCTCTATCTTCTGCAAATCCCTTCTGCACCTTTGAAGGGAGTGGGAAAAGGAAGGTTCCTGTTGGTCTAAGTTTAGCATCTGTCATTTCGCAGGTTCTTACAAAATGGAGGAGGGAAGGGTCCCAATAGCCTTTCCTTACATTGCTCAAGTTCTTGTTCTGTCTGGGGAAGAGCAGCCACACACAGAGAGCTGAAGCATCTCTGGGTGAGTTGCAGCCACAAAGGAACAACTGTATCATTGCAGCAAATTCTGTGCCTAGGAAAGGTCTGATGAAGCACATCAAACCCTTTTGCATCTCACTTATGTTCTGAGCTAATCCCTTTTAAACAAGGAAGGAATGGTAGAGGAGGCATCAGCTATAGGGACAATTGTCCACTGACCTTTCTAAAATGCCCTTGAATTGTTTACATGGGACAAAGGTGGGTTTCTTTGCAAACTGGGGAATCTATCCTTCACTGTTGATCTAAAAACCAAGGACTTTTCCAAGCACTATGAAGCAGATTTCATTTGTAGAAAACAAAACACAATATTGAGCTAACCAGTCATTCTCCACAAAACAGGTCATAGAATCAGAGAGTTGTTGTGACTGAAAGACACCTCTAGAGATTTTCTAGTCCAATTCCCCACTCAAGCAGTGTCAGATGGAGCAGGTTGCTCAGAATCATGTTCAGTTGGGTCTTGAATGTCTGCAAGGATGGAGACTCCACAACTTCTTTGGGCAACTTGTGCCAGTGTTCGACCTCTGGCCCATTATATGCCAGGTATCCCAGTCCCTTAATCGTCTTTGTGGCTCTTCACTGGACTCTCTGCAGTATGTCCATATCTCTTGAATTGAGGAGCACTGGATCCAGCACTTCAAATGTGTGCGACCAGTGCTAAGCAGCGGGGAAGGATCCCTTCTCTCAACCTGCCGGCAACGGTCCTTCTAATGAAACCCAGTATGCTATTTGCCTTCTGCCAAAAGGGCACATTGGTGAGTCATGGTCCACTTCATTGCCTTGTAAGATTTCCAGGTCTTTTTCTGCAAACCTGCTTTCCAGCTGGTGAGCCCCTAGTCTGTACTGGTATAGCAGGTTGTACCTGCCCATGTGCAAGACTTTGCATTTCCCTTTGTTGAACTTCATGAAGTTCCTGTTGGTCCATTTCTGCAGCTTGTTGATGTCCTTCTGAATAGCAGTGCAACCATCTGCTCTATCAGCAAGTCCTCACAGTATTTATTTTCTGCAAACTAGCTGAAGGTGCATTTGGTCCCGTCAGTCAGGTCATTAATGAAGATGTTACTCAGTGCAGACTCAGTATTGACCACTGGGGTACACAACTGGTTACTGGCCATCTGGTGGCTTCCATGCTGCTGGTCACAGCCCTTTGACCCCACCAGTTCAGATAATTTTCAGTCCTCCTCACTGTTAACTTATCTAGTCTATATGTCATTTGTTTGTCTGTGAGGATATTATGGAACACAGTGTAAAAAGTCCTTTCTGAAATCCACAACATGCCCTGCTCTCCCTTTGTGAACCAAGTCAGTCAGATAATCATGAAAGATGTCAGGCTGGTCAGGAATTATTTCCTTGCCATAAATCCATGCTGACTACTCCTAATCCCCTCCTTGACCTTCAGTTGTTTGGAAGTAGTTTCCAGAAGTATTTGCTTCGTTGCCTTCCCAGGGTTTGAGGTGAGGTTGACCAGCCTTTTGTTCCTTCTTGCCCTTTCTTGAAGATGGGAGTGATTTTTGTTTCTTTGAGTCTTCAGGAACATCACCATAGTCTTCAGAAGATTACTGAGAGTGTCCTTGGAATGCTGTCAGCCAGCTCCCACAGCACTTGTGGGACGTATCCCATGAAGTGCCATGAAATTGTGTCTGTCCAATCTATTTAAATACTTTTTAACCTGATCCTCCTCCAACAAGCTTTCCTTGCCCTTGGCTTTCCTGGGGTTCTCAGGGGTCTTGGATTTCCTGAAGGCCGATCTTACCAGCAAAGAATGAAGCAGAGAAGGCACTGAGTACCTCAGCCTTTCCCATATCCTTTACCACCAGGTCTTGTCTGCTTCAACAGTAGTCCACGTTTTTCCAGGTTTATTTACTTGTAGAAGCCTTTCTTGTTTCCCTTTATGGCCAGATCCAAATCCAGGTGGACCTTGGCTTTTCTAAACCCATCTCAATGTGCTTGGACAGTGTCTCTGTATTCCTTCTAAGTCACCTATTCCTGCTTCCGCCTCTGACATTCACATCCCTTAACTAGTTCTTCCTTGCTTTTAAGTAACAGGTTCAACACAAAACCTCTCTTCATCAGCTCTCCAATATTTTTTTTCAGGAAGTTGTTTTCTGTGCACTCAAGAAACCTCCTGAATTGCTTGTGCCCTCCTGCACTGCCCTTTCAGCACCTATCAGGATGGTTATATTCTTCCCTTAGATGTATTAGCTGTTTCATCAATGTCAATGTTTCAAAATCATGCTTAAAGATATCCTCTCTTTCTAATTAGGATAATTTAAATGAAACATGTTGCAATAACTTTTAGTCCTTGCAGGTATTGTAGATGTAGATTTTCTTGACCATGTAGGGGGAAAAGTTCTGGCAGCAGATCACAACATGATGTGTGGTATATAAGAGCTTCTGGGAGCTGCCAGGTAGCTTTCTGTTGTACAGTGAGCCTTCAAAGTTCACGTGCTTAACGATTACAAGCTCAGACTCCTTTCACAAGCTGGAAGCCCTGTCTTTCCCTTCTATAATCCTGTCAAGCAAGAAATCATGAGGAACCAAGAAGTGAAGTACTGAGATTATATATTCATCAGTGAGGACAGGTGTGCAAATTGGGAGTCATAATATAACTGGTTTATTCACAGAATAGTTAAAATCAAAATCCTCAATGACCTTTATGGTCCTTTGCAGTCTTTAACTGTCAGCTCTTAATATAAACCAGCGGAAAAGTATTCACACTACTTGCTTTGAAATATCGTAGATTAGCTTGTCCTCAATTGAAAAGAAAGTATATTCCAAATACTTAGAGTGTTCTTCAAGTTATTCAACTCCTATCACCTCAGCATGTAGTTTGTTCTTAGTCCTTTAAGGGTTTTGTGATGAAATTGCAGTAAACAAGCTCCCCATTGCTTTGCAGTTCATCAGAGCACAGTTGGAGAGTACCTTCAAAGTTTATTTTCTGTTTAAAATAGCTTGTGCTAGAAAGCATTACCACATGTGTGTGCACCGTGAGTATGATTAGCTGGTAAAAGTCAACTACTGGTGCTTCAACTCAAGGGCTTTCTCCATTCTCAAAGGGATTGCTAAATTCAGGCCTGAAATATAATTAAAAACCCTGGAAACTGTTTTTTTTCCAAACTGGATGAGTAGTTGGGTGATTTTCTATTGAGTCACAGTTCCACTAATTCTCTGAATCCTTTTTGAATCCTAAGTATTTTCTGCATTTTGTTGAGTAGAAAGCCATTTAGAACTGAATAATACTTCCACTTAATGATCAACATCTGTTTTAATTCTATGTTCCATGAAAAGTTCTGTATATGTAGGTCTCCTATGTGCGAAGGATTATTTTGTTTAGATGCACTGGCAATAATGTTTCTTATCTTTAAGGAAAATCTTGACTAGCTTCTGTGATCTCAGTGGTGTAAAAGAGAAGCTGGGTCAGTTTCAACATAAAAGGGACACTTGTAATCACTCTTGTTACCCTCACAATTAAAGGAAATTTTTTTGCTAGATCTTTTAATGCCCTTTAAAAAGGGACAACTTAAAGGTACCTGAAAATGAACAGATACCTTGTGTGTCTTTCTATTACCAAAATAATTAATGGGGTATGTTTACTAGGTTTAATTTCTAGCTAGCATGAGTCTGAGAACTGTCACAGTCTGAATCATTTGGCTAGGATATTTAGCATTTGAGCCAGAATTGCAATGCATTTCTGATTTCCTCAAACCTTTCACCTGTGATAAATTAATATTTATACTGCTTATTCCTTACCTAAGGCAGAGAAGATAGCAGCAGCCCAAAACATTTCTCCCATTAAAGCTGGAATAAACAGTAGTCCTCCCATTCTTTTTCCATAAAGCTGCTGAAAAGGGTCTAGCATTGTCACATAGCCCTTGGATCGCATGGGTTTTGCAAAAAAAAGGCCACCTGCAAGGAAAAATAGCATAATACACCAGCTGCAGTGGAGAAATGCATTGCCATTAAGGGGTAAAACATTAATTGTTAGTTAAGGGTACAGAAATACCAGTATTACTGTTTGATTCCTTTAAAAACATAAGTACAGTTAAAATATTTTCTAAGAGCTCTTACCGTACGTCTGTCTACAGAGTTACATAAACACATCTACATTAGTGTCTATGGTCTGATAACGAAAAATAAGTTTGTCTTATTTTGTCTGGTTGAGTTTACTTAATCTACTATTACAGATGCTGTCAGAGGTTTGTCTAATTTTGGATCAGGCTAAGGGAGTGGCTTTTCTATCTATTCCTGTTCATTCTTAGAGCAGAATCCAGTGTGCGTTTTCACATGGTCCTGCTCTAAAAGTAAAACTGTTTGAAATTCCTGGATCAAAAATATGAGTTCACACATGGTGTGGTGCACACACAGCAAATCTCTTTCTTTCAGAACAATTCAGATTTATTATGTATACTTAAATCAACCTTACTGCACCTGCAGGGTGGGTCAGATGCCTCCTGGGCTTTGCAGGTGTCAGGCTCCTAGAACATTTGTCATACACTTATTTCACTTATGCATGTTCAGGGATTTTGATATACCACAATTCTGCTCTGACTGTCTGGCATATGGGCTGGATATGTACATAGATGTGCAAAGGCCTCACCTTTTTAATATACAGTCCTCAAATTCTTTCTGGCTGTGGAAAAACAAGCACATACCTCAGGAAAGCTGAAAGAGGCCTGGTACAGAAACCTGTGTTGTTGAGACCCATACATGACTATAACTATGTAGATTTCTATGACACTAAAACTGGTGGAATGCAATATATAAGGTACGACCAAAAAATCCTGGAAAACCAGTCAGTTCCCAATGAAATCTACTGCGCATTATTTGGCAACTCTTAATTAGGTTCTTCACCACAAGAGTCAGGAAGGCAACTGAGCCGTATAGGGTAAAAATGAAAGGGGCAAGATGACCTGCATAAACAACCAGAGGAAACAAAGGGACAGACTAGGAGGGAGGAGCACAAGAAATACTCAAATTAGACTGAGAGGTCAACTATCATTAGAAAGGCTAATACACCAGTCACATTAATGAAAGGTGAAAAACATGTACCTTTTTAGTAATAACATTGTCTTTAAACAGTTGCATCAGCAGTTGCCTTAGGGACCAGATCTGTTCACAAACTGGTAGCTGACAACTTTGTGGTGTATCCATCATGGCTTACAAGGCAATACGTTTATTGCAAGCTGCTGCATGTTGGTAAGACACAGTGAGTATTTTGTTGTTGCTATTATTTTTAAGAAAAGTAAGGAAGTTCTGAGACTACATTTCAGGAATTAGAGGCCACAGCATTCAAAATTATAATGCTGTCTGTATTTTACATATTACATACTACATCCTGCATGTAGCAGGATTTTGTATTTGCGTTTTGGCTTGTGATATGGAATTTTGTATCATGTTTAAGAGGATGCTTGGTCCAATTTTAAGAAAATAGACTGGTTCTGTTACAGACATCCTACACAAAATTAGAGAAGTTACTTAGGCTCTTGGTGAAGATCTGTAAGGTGTAAGCACTTCCTTAACTTTAAAGGATATTTGCCACTCTTGAATTCCAAGATTTATAGGTCCCCTGATAATATCATGTTGAAGATCATATAGGCAATTAAAGAAAAGCTGAATATATAAAACTTAGTATATATAATTTAAAAAAAATCCCACAACAAAACCTTTCTTATTCTTACCTCCATAGGTTGTAATAATCAAATGGGTCTTGCCAAGGCATTTAGGAGACTTAAGATATGACACTATCTTTTTTTTTTTTTTAATAGTCAAACCTGTCAGCAGAAAGGATCCAGTTTACCTTGGTATCCTTTTATCAGACCCTAGTTGTTTCATTTCAAGTGATGGACTTGTCATCAGAACTGTTTAAAATGAAAGGCTATTAGCTTTAGTTCTTTGCTTACCTAAAGCCAGACTAAGGGAATATCCAATAGGTGCCTGAGCCCAAGCTAGACCGTAGCCTGGGACATACACAGCTTCTGCTGTCCCATTGATGTAACCTCCTCCAACCCATGTGGCTGAAAAAGAAGAGATGGAAAAGTCTTTAATGTGCACAAAGAAAACCTCCCTCATTGTAGAATGAAATTGTAATCACTTGTAATATTGCTATTTTTTATTATGTATTCTGTACAAGTGCCAGACACAGCATCTTTCTATAAAAGATAGTCCTAATTTGAAAAATTTACAAGCTGAGCATGTGAAAAAAGAAGTCAGATGGACTGAGACAGTCATCAGAGTGTCTAAGTGTCTGCATAGTCAGTGAAGATGTGAGGGCTGAGTCCCCCACTACTTGTTTACAACGAATGAAGCACATCAACTCATTAACCATGGTAATTTTCTTTGTATTAGTCTAAATGGAGAGGTGTAAGGGGGGATCTGAAGAAGAACAATAAACATACAGTGATCAAGCCATCCCAGCCAGGAAAACTGAAAGCATTTAAATTAGACAAGAGTCTAAAGAATGCATCATTTACTAGGGCCATCAGGAAAAAAAAAATAATCTGTTAAAACCTTGCTAAATTTTAAATTATGGCTACACGAAACGCATTTAGTAAACCCTGACTTCCCTAAATGCCATATTTCCATATACGGCTGTGCACGTTTTGTGTTTCTATTTAAGTTCTAAATTTTGACTCATAGATTTTTGTGCTTCCTGAAGACATATTCCAGAAGTGAATTGTGCTACCTGTATTATTTCTGATTTTCTCTCTCTAAAAACCAGCAGTATTTTTAATATATCAATCTCAGACCCTCAATGAACTGATTCTCTGCCTTGAAGGGAAGTCCCTGCTTTTGAGAATTGGGGCCCTACGGTATGTGTGAAAGAAACTTTCCAACACAGATATGTATTGTGATTAAATTGGCAAAAAATATTCATAACAAATTACGTAAAGAAGATTATATATTCCTGTTTGCAGATTCCATGCAAAAAGGTCTCGATTTTCTCTAATGCATAAAGAGTAAATTTTATGAATCTTAATCTGTAGTTTGAATGAGGGCAGGCAGATCATTACAATTACTAGGTTTTTGTAATGCTATTCTGATTTGCCTCAAAATCCTTTTTCTTCTCGTATAAGAGTATTTCAGGCTTTCTGTGTGAAAATTCACAGTTGTAAGAAATTTATTTTACTCAAGCATTCTTCAGGATTTTCTCAACATCCACCATCATACAAGCAAATGCGATTTTGTGTTTGAGACAAACAATTAGAGAAATGAATAAAATTTAATTAAAATTCCTAAAGAAATTTCATGAAAATCTAAATGACCACTCTTTTCCACTAAACTTGATGCTAAATTACACCATGTCTTTAGACTCAAAAATCTTTGGCAACCAGGGCATTACAATTGTCCCACTTTCAGCATTTTGAAGCACAGGAATGGACCATTGTGTTGCTGGAAATCGTATAATGGGCTTGTGTGAGGGATGTGCATACAAAGAAAGTCTGCAACAAAAGAAGTGACACAAAGAATCCTGATATTTTTTGTATCAAGATCTATTGTGCACTACAGAGACAAGAAGAGAGGTGTGTGATGCCCATGTGAGACCACATGGAGAAGACAGGTGAACACTGATCCTTGATCAGAAGACCAGGGATACAGAATCTACATTAAAAATTGTCAGACATTTGGGATGTTGTGCCTCTTGACGGTGTGAATTAAGGTAGGTGGGAATGTGCTACTTCGGTTACCAGAGACCTAGAATGGTAAATTGATAGAATGGTTTGGGTTGGAAGGGACCTTAAAGATCACCTAGTTCCAACCCTGCTCCCATGGGCATGGGCATCTTCCACTATGCCAGGTTGCTCAAAACTGCATCCAACCTGGCCTTGAACACCTCTGGGGATGGGGCATCCACAACTTTTCTGGGCAACCTGGTTCAGTGCCTCACCACCCTCATGGTGAAGAATTTCCTTATATCTAATCTAAATATACCCTCTTTCAGTTTAAAAGCGTCACCCTTGTCCTGTCACCACACTCCCTGATAAAGAGTCCTTCCCCATCTTTCCTGTAGGCCCACTTTAAGTACTGGAAGGCTGCCGTAAGGTCTGCCTAGAGCCTCCTCTTGTCCAGGCTGAACAATTCCAACTCTCTCGCTTTGTCCTCATACAAGTGGTGCTCTAGCCCCCTCATGATATTCATGACCCTTCTCCATATCTTTCTTATGTTGGGGACTCCAGAGCTGCACACAGGACTCCAGGTGGAGTCTCACCAGAGCAGAGTAGAGTGGCAGAATCACCTCTATTGACCTGCTGGCCACGCTCCTTTTGACGCAGCCCAGGATATGTTTGGCTTCCTGGGCTAGAAGTGCACATTGCTAGCTCATATTTAGCTTTTCATCCACCAATACCCCCAAGACTTTCTCTGTAGGGATGCTCTCAATCCACTCATTGCCCAGCCTGTATCCATGTTTGGGATTGCCTCGACCCAGGCGCAGGACCTTACACTTGGCCTTGTTGAACTTCATGAGGCTCACAATTGAACTTCATGAGTTTCGCACAGGCCCACCTCTCTAGCCTGTCAAGGCCCCCCTGGATGGCATCCTTTTCCTCTAGAGCAGGGGTGTCAAACTCATTTTCACTGGGGGCGGGGGGGCACATCAGCCTCACGGTTGCCTTCAAAGGGCCGAATGTTACATTTATACAGCCCTAAAATTACATTTGGCCCTTTGAAGGCAACCGTGAGGCTGATGCGCCTGCCCCAGTGAAAATGAGTTTGACACTCTGCTCTAGAGTATCAACCACACCACTGATCTTCGTGTAACCTACAAACTTGCTGAGGGTGTGCTCAATCTTACTGTCCATTTTCCCAATGAAAATGTTAAATAATACTGGACCAAATACGGACTCCTGATGGACACCACTAGTCTCTGATCTCCACCTGGACATTGAGCCATTGACTGTTGAGTCTGTGACTACTGGGGATGTGAACTGTCTGTTGTCTCTCAAGCAGTATAGACTTAGGGAATAAGTTGTAAGCACCTGTATACAGTAACAAAAATAAATATTTATAAATGGAATTATGTTTGTCTCCCCCAGAAAAAGCATGAGCATGAGTACTACATGAATGACACCCACATCCAGATGACGAATAATATCGCATAGTCAAGGACAGATGTGCAGCATTGCTGCAGCTGTGGTGCAAGGAAGCTTCAACGTCCAGCATCAGTTTGCCTGGGGTTGCTACTGAGGTGGCAGCTGTTCTTCAAGGAGCACTTGGATGCTGTAGCTAACCCCTTTATTTTTTTCTGAAGGGGGCCAGCTCACTTAACTTCTGTGTGACATTGCAGGGGTCATTTCCCTGCCCTGTCTGAAAGGGAACAATGTCCTATGGACTGGTATTGCTGGGTAAGTTGGTATGGAGAATTTAACACTTATTTTCAACTAAATTTTTGATTTCTGGATTGGGGGTTGAAAAACAACTGCTGAATATTTTTTGTGTGCTCGTGACTGTTCTGGAACATCTGCCAAGGACCCCAGAGCTCTATGGAAGTGTTATACGACTTTTTCTGAGTGGGTGAATGGGTAGTCAGCATGTACACTGACATGACTAAATACATTAGAAAAGAAATAATGGGATATGATAGGATGGGATTTCAACCCTAGGTATCAACTTTCTGATCCTCAGCTTGCTAAGCCACAATTTAAAGTTAGTTTAATACCTCTTTTGGTGAAATTATTATTTTTTTTCCTAAATCAGACAAAAGGAATATAAAATTTAATAATCTATGGAAACACTCATGTGGTAATCTATTTTAATCCTCTCTTTGCCTGCCGTCTGAAGGACCAAAAAACGCAGCAAATACCAACTTCCGTTTAAAACATGCACCCTAAAACATGATCAGACAAATACTGAGGATATTGAAAGCAATTCTGCTCCTAGTTCATATGAGAAACACAGAAATTAGTATCGGGTTTATTTTTATATATTGATATATATATATTGGAAAATCAGAGTTTTTGGCATTTCTTTGTGAATGATCCCTCATCTGACCAACTCAATTTATTGATTCGGCTCGTCAGATTCTGTAAAATGAAAATCCTGACCTAAGGATTAAAAAAAATAGAATTTTGTAATATTTCTGTTTATTTCTAGGTCATTTTTGTTTGTTTGTTTGTTTGTTTGTTTTTCATCTTGTAGAAGGATGTGTAGCCTCATCCAACTAAAATGGAAAAAAGACAACAATAGATAATTACCTTTTTGGTTGTGTTTGTAAGCATTTGATTACGACATCTCAAATATTTTCTTTGGGGCTTAAACCCAGTCACCAAAATCATAATAACCTCATGTTTGTTGCAGAGACCACTTCTGAAGAATTTAACCCACAAATTAAGGAATACTAATATTTAATGCAACATTTTAACTATAATTATGTTAAAATGATACACGGATTAAAGGCTTGTCTAATATGGTACTATGTTAGCTCATTTTAATATGAACTGTTGTGATCCATCCACAATTCAAGGTTCTCACTCTATTTTGATAACTGCAGACATACTCAGCCTTCAGCAGGCTTTGTGTTTAGGTGTTTCAGTAGCTTGTTGATACAGCTGCTTCTTCAAGATATATCCAAATATGTCCGTAGCCATTATTCACAGGTAGTGCATTTGCTTTAAGGTTTTTTAATGGCATCTAGAAAATCAACTATAATTACTCTGGAACCTTGAGTCCCTATGAAATCACGATGCTTATACTCTGAATTTTCTTTTAAAGTATAGGCTGAATTCTTTCATCCTCCGCACCAAGCAGCCCTAGAAACTGCTACTATTTTCAGAGCCAATAGCCATGGAACATGGTAGTGTTTGTCTCAGCAAGGCAGGCAGGATTAGGCCTTATCTCATAACCCAAAGTACTTCATGTCCATAGAAACAATATCCTTTCTGGAGATTTTAAAAAAATTCTTGTTTTCCTTTTATGGGGTAGGCTTTGCTCTTTAAATCATATTTAGACTATTAAAGCTGCAAAATAGAAAGATGATGTTGAAATAACCACGTATCTCTGGAAGCATGATTAGGAGGTGCAAAATCTACATCTAGCATTTTTAAAGAAGCAAATATGCCCCTGAATAATGTGACCATTTAGTAAAAATTATTGCAGATTTTGATCAGCTTACGTTCACAATTATTTTTTATGGCTTTACAAACTAAGTACCCCAATCACCCTCACCAAGACAAAACTTGGACCAAACCCTTACTCAGTCGACTTGTGCCCACATTTAAATGTTGTGTGCCAGGTGCAGTTCTCTGAAACGAAAATGTAATTTACTTTCCATCTCAAGCTTTAATTGCCATATTTATGGAAGGCAGAAGTGAGAAAGTATGTGAATCCTAATAGTATAAAATCTATGAGTGTTTTAGCTGCACAAAGGCTTTAGGATCAGTCTGATATTCTACCGCAGAGGTGATATACTATGCCATCTCTAGAAGTTGTGTGGAACGGGAGGAGCGTTTGTGGGTGAGAATTACGGTGGCTATAGAAATTGCCTGCGATATAAGAAGCCTTAGTGCAAGTCTCATCTCTGCTTCAGCTGTTATGAAAAATATTCCTGTAAAACAGGATTAATAAGACCAGGATTTGTGTCTTCTTCCACTGGCAAAGCTGTTTGTCATAACCACTTCCACAGGGAATGTCTTTTTTCGTCTCCACTCCCCCAATTTAATGATTACTACTTTCTGGCAAGCAACATCTCTGCAAAAGATTCTGGTTTCAGTGCTTTTGAAAACATTTCATTCAGCAAAAAGCAGTCAAAACAGCTCTTTCTATGAGCAGAATCTCATCATAACTGATGCTTCAGTAGCCAATGGATACATTCTACAGTACAGCAAAGTGCTAGAAGTAGAGCATCTGCCTTTATTCAAGCTGTATTGACTTTTACAAATATTCTTTACTCAGTATTCACAGATTCAGTCTTTGAATGAGCAAAATGCCCCCACAAGGGGATAGGATTTTCTCTTGGTTAAAGAACAAAGAATTTTGGCCCAAGTTTTTATGTATCTCTTCTTTATTAGATACCTGTGAAACCAGAACAGGGCAAAACAGCAAAACATAAATATAACCTGAAAAATCCAATTTGTCAATTGAAAAGACTTTGCCTTAATAGCACTTAGAATACAAAAAAACCACAAAAATAAAAGAACAAAAACCACACCCACCAAAAAAAACCCCCCCCCCCCCAACAAAAACAAAAATAAACAAGCAAAACCCCCACCAAGCGCAGCCTAAAACAATGAAGCATACTTAAAAATGGAATGTCTTAAATAAAAATGGTGGGCCAATTCACTTCTCTTACAATCTATTTTTGTTCCGATCCCGTATCAGAGCTATAAGACTTGAGGTTTTGGACCATATTGTGAATATTTTGTTTACCCAGATAAGACACCTGGTTTGACTGGCTCTGGGAGTCAGACAGCATTGCTTAGAAAATTAGGGAAGAACTCTTCCTTCACCCAGGCTTTTCCTACTGATACTACTATTCACAGTAATGTATTATTTTCTCAAACTGTTGCAAAAGAAGCTATAAGAATCTACAAGGTAAGTTTGTTGATATTAGTGGAATTATAAGTTTGGATTTATGTCAGTTTTCTTTTAGAAATTTATGCTTAATTGATGTTGCACCCCCTCCATCTTTTTGCTTATAAACTTTGCTTTACTCAGACTAAACAAAAATAACTCACCAATTTGGATGGCTTTAACAACAATAACTGTTATTTTAAAAGTGGATTTTTTTATTCATTTATATAAATTCTATACCTCTATCCCAAACATATCTGATCAACAGATGAATAGGAAAGCAATGAGTAAGAAACATAATGTATTCTGCATGATTTTACAATATTTGTTGTTTTTATATAGAAGCTACAGTTGGCTGTTCACTAAAAAGTGGTAGCAGCAATTGGGAAAAAAAGTAATGTATTTTCTTCATTTTGCACTATTCAAATGCAGATTACACCTTTTCATTCAGGTGAAAAACTGAGAAGATATATGTTGGTTAGGAAAAGAAAAAAGAAAAAGAAAGTAATAGTGTTTTTTACATACCGGTCATCGTAAATGCACCAACTAGCAAGCCAATGTCTCTTCCACCGACTATAATAGCTTCGCTGCGATCCCCTTCGTTGCCAGTGTTCTTGGTTTTCCAAGCAGCCCATATCCCAACCGCCAGGATAGCCAGGTAGAACACAATTATGGCCACCAGCCCCTCCACATGGAAAGCCATGATGGTGAAGTCCCAACTGTTTCTTTGATTGCTATTTCATTAAGACTTCTGGAGAGAACGCAATAATACGTCTGCTTGTAACAAACCTGGTAAGGTGCTTTTTAGAATCAGTGTACAAAGAAAATTCAAATGCTTATTAAAGAGACTTCTCTGTTGGATTTCTGAAACAACTCTTTCAGATGTAATCAAAATTAAGTTTACATGCCAATTAAAATGCCTTTGGAGCAACAGTCAGCAATTGCAGCCTGCGATTACAAAAGGAAATGAATGATGTGACTGAAAGCTATGCAGTTCTTAGATATCATTTACTGAGCACTGAATTCTTTTAGTGTCACCAAGTCCCCAGTGTCTGGGAACTCTTCAGTCAAGAAATAGGTGGTACATGGAACAGAATAGAAGATCTTGTCCATGTGGACTATTACAAAAGTCTCTATTTAGTTAGAAGACAAGCCACAAAACTGTTCTAAGTTATATAAGAACTCTGGATAAGTAATAGCTACAACAGCAAGACACATCTTCTGAGCCTTTGTGTTAGAATGAGGAGTCTTTTCCTCTTTCTATCATCTCTCGTATTTTAAAACACGCGCTTTTTTTTTTTTCCCCCCCCCAGCATTTAATTGTCCAGCATTTAAAGTATTAATCTATTCTCATTCGCAATTTGAGAAGTAAACGGAAAGCTTAAAAGCTGTCGAGCGGCAGAAATTTCCGAGTATATGCACTACTCCCGGGCGACACAAGCAGCGGCTGCCCCGTACCAGCCTTTCCCGGACCAGCCTCCCAACCCTCTCCCCGCCGCTCCGCGATCGTTCCCTCACAGCTGCGCCGGCAAGAACCCTCCGCCCTCCCGACGGCTCCGCGGAAGCCCCGCGCCGAGCCTTGCGCGGAACCAGCCCTACCTGCCGGGGGGCTCCTCACGCCGCGCTCCGCGGGGGCTCCGCGCCGCCCTGCGCTGCCGCGCACCCCCGCCCCGCACCCACGGCGGGGCNCCCGCCGCCCGTCTCCCCACCTGCGCTCCGCCGCCGCCGCGCTGCTCCGCAGCCCCCGGGGCACGGCCGCCCATCCCGCGGGGCGGTGTCGGGGCTGAGCCGCGGGGGTCTTGGACCCCTCCCGGGGTTTTCCCTCTTGGGGGGTGAAGGAGCAAAGGCAGGATCGTCTCTTCTCCCGCGGAGGCAGCGGTGCACGGAGTGCTGAGGCTGCTGCGACCGGGGGGGCTCGTGGATTAAAAAGAGGAAAATCCCTTTATAAAGGAGGAGGGTTGAGTGGGGTGAGAGGACCGTGTCCGTCAGAGCTGGGGGGAGGAAGGGGGAAAGACGTCAGAGTGCTAGGGGACATTGGGGGAAAGTAAAGATGACTCAAGGGAGAGTGATTGTCGTGTCATGGCAGGGAAACAGGGTTAGGAAGTAAAATTGGGGTGAGAAAACAAAAGGGAATGAGCGGGAGAAAGGAAGGAGCAGGATCACACCAAACCAATGGGAAAGAAAAAGGAAAGAAAGAGCAGATGAAGAGAGACATGCTGAAAGGAGGGCTGGAGGAAGGGGAGATTGCTGACAAGAAGGGGAGGTGAACTCTCAGCTCTCATTGCCCTCCCTGGCACTCTTGGGCCTAACACTGGGCAAGCACCAAACCAAGGCATGGCTGCGTGAAGCTGGTCGGGACCATCTTTCCCCACATCTCTCTTCCAAGCCTGGTTGAACATGCAGCCACGTTTCCCATCTGCAGAGCAGCTGGCTCTTGGGAGTCTCCCTTTTTACCATGCCTCTTGCAAACCTCACCTGCATAGCTATGGTTGTGTTGGTTTTCCTGTGAAAGGATTCTTGCTCTCCGTCTCCAAATAATGCATGACAATGAGCCTCTAAGTGCTGAGAGTAAGGGTACATGTGCAAAAAGAACCCACATGTGCCCTTGCCCCAGTTTTTACAAAGGAAGGCTCATGCTGAGCTTTAGCAGTCACTGTCAGCTCTCGAGAAGCTGGGCCATGGCTCGAGACATGGGCCATTGGCTCATGAAGGATAGAAAAGTGGAAATAAAAAGCCCACAGGAGTATGGAATTGAGACTGGTAAAAGAACAAATGTAAAAGGTAAAGTATAGAAAACATCCCAGGCTCAAGAGGGAAATGCAAAGACGTAAGATATAAAAACAGAGAGGAGGAAGCTGGCAAATTAGCAAAGCTCAGTCCACCGCAAGGAGCAGCTCAAGGGCTGGCACTTTCCTGCCTTTTTGCCAACTGCCTGGCCAACAGAGAGGCTTGGGCTGCCTGCTCCTGGATTGAGGAGCACATCACGCCAAGTAGCATGTTAGCCCCAGACACTTATTGTGTACAATAAATTAGGATTGCGTACTTATAAATTGCGTGCTTAATACTACTTTCAAGTCTCTGGGCTTGGCTGAAGAAGCCAAATTATGGGTGGCCAAAGAACTGAAGGTTATAAATGTTACTATTTTTGTCAGCCAATCTTATGGGTTGTTGAGTGACATTAGTGATGCGAGGTTTGCTTTGCGAGTCTGCAGTGAAAACCTCCTCCCAGTAAAAGGCAACAGAGACAAATTTTAGACAGAAGGGAGCATCAAGGCACCTTCTAGATAGAAATTCTGTCATAAGTAAACATGATATAAATAATAAGTAGAAGTCAGAGACATTGGAAACAATGTTAAGGTTGTCTCAATCAGGAATAAATAAACAAGTTCCAATAATTAAAATGTGATAGAAAACTATTAGATGCTAAAATGAATGTTGAATTAAATTCACAGGGAGTTTTATTTACATTTTAGTCTGGTTTTCTACAGCTTAATGCAAAGAAAGAAGTCATGACAATACAAAATACGGAAGATTCTGGGAAAAAGTGTTATCTAAAGTCTGTCTTAGGCAAATGTAGAAAATGCCACCCAATGACAAAAAAATCCTTTCCCAGATTAAATCTCAACTTCATTCTTCACTGAAGACTGTAACAAATTCCTGTTGTACTTAGTGGCACTAATTAACACTTGTTTATTGAACTGGAGTTTTTCACTTCTAAAAAATAATTAATTAATTGTAAATTAATGATATTTTAATGAAATTTATTACAATGAATCCTGAAAAGTTTTTATCTTTGATTTGTTTAGCTTTCTTTGACAAGTAGTGGTTCCTTGATACTCAGGCTTGGTTTGCAACCTTCCACCCAATCAATCAGCTACGCTGGCCAAGTGTTACCTTACACATGTATCTACTCCTGTAGTTACTTAACCACGAATAAGTTAAAACACACATTCTCTCCTGCAGTTTTCATTTAAGCTATGTGTTCCTCAAGCTAATAAGATTTTGGGTTTTGAAGCTGCCTTCACCTGGGTGTGTCTGGGAAAGATTGAGAGAAGAATTTTGGTGAGGTGTAAACATTAGTTGATTTAATAATTTACTGTTCCTTCTGCGCTCATCCACTAGTACTATTTCAGGTAGTTTTCTGGTAGTTCTCTTGGGAAAGGACTCTGCTATGCTGGATTTCTGTGTGCATTCTGCCAGCTGCCCCCCACCAGCATCCATCAACCACAGCCATGCCGGAAAGCTCATTTTTTAAGCAACTATGTTACCATATTTCCAAAGATTTGCTGAGCCTACATGTAGCTGTTTTAACTCCCTCTTGGTAACCGTAAAGATTTTCGTGTTTTAAACCTGCGTCTGTCACTGAGACTTTGTTTAGAAAAAGGTCACTCAGTTTCTTTTTCTTAATGCTTTCTGCTAGTTGCTCTGAAACGTGAAGGGACAGAAGCTGAAGTCTAACTCCAGTGATTACCTATGTTAAGGACTGGAATTCACAGCATTCAGGAAACCACAGGTTTAAGTCATGATGGAAGGAATAAATGTCTCCCTAAGGATTAAATATCTATCTGGCTAAATATACCTTTGAGGTAAGATTCTATTTGCTGTTAGGTTTCTGTTTAAATATTGTGTGGTGCAGTTATGCATTTTATGATTGGATTACAAAGTTACTTAAAACCCACTAGCTTCTTAAAAAAACCCAAAACACTCCAAACAAAACTAACAGAACAAAAACGCAAACAGAAAAACAAACTAAGCCAAACTAAACCAAACCAAACCAACCAACCAACCAAATAAACAAAAAACCACCAAACCTTGCCAAGGTTTTGACAAGTATTTGCTTAGTAAGAAAGCTTTTACTACAGCTTAGTTTAAGCTAAGTTCAAAGCTTTCTTGAGACAAATACTACAGAAATTTTTATGGTAGAATTATTTTTAAAAAGGGCCTCTTGATCAGCTTGTGGTTTTCGGGACAGAACCAGACTTAGATTCCCCCTGTAGTTTCTTTATTGACTATGGAGTCCCCAAAGAAATTATCCCTCCATTTGCTCAGCAGCTCTGAAAAAAACGTGGATGAGAACTCTTTTGGAAAATATATTTGAAAGGCATTAACAGTAGCCAGTTACCTTGTGGGAAGATACAGATACAGCTGCAGTTTTGAGCTTTCAGGACTCCAGAGAGTGTAGGTCACTGATGTGAATTTTTGATAGTAAACTGGATGAATTGTCAGAGAAAAAGCCCTCTTTTCCCACTGTGGTGAATACTACACATGACATATTTTTTAATATTGTGTGACATAGTTTCTGTTAGCCTGTAATATATATACATACATTACCAAAAAAAAAAAAAAAAAAAAATTATAAGACTGTAAAATTTAGTACTTAGAAACATAAGAAAAGCAGGGTTAAAACTCTATGTGAAATCATAATACAGTCCATGTACCTTTTCTGATGGTCTTTAGCATACTATTTTTTTCCTGAGATGCTAATTTCTTTCAGTAAGAGTAAATCTTCACTATTTCTATTTATCTTCCTCATTAGTTATGTGACCTTACACGGTACACTTCATTCAAAGTTTGCAATGAAAACAAATACAAAACTGGTGATTTTCTCCAGGTGTTTATGCAGCACAGAGTATCAGTGCTTCACAAATATGGACAATTTTATCTGCAGAACACACTAAAAGAAAGGGTAACACTTTTTTTTTTTTTTTACAGATTTGTATGTTTAAAATATAGCTCCAGTAAATTTCTGTTGCTGCTTTGTTCAATGTTTACACAAATCTCAGAAGCAACTAATATTGTTTTGTTGAAATGTTGAAGAAAATAAAATCAATATTCAATCTAAGTCAGACATCTGGCATGAAAAATTTCAGCTGGTAGCCCAATGCCTGGCAAAGTTGTACGCAATTAAAAGTAAGGCTTTTATTGTGTGAAATTTCAGGCAACATGAACTAGTTTTGCAACACCTGTTGTAAGAAGGCTGTCATAAAAAATTTGAAATTAAGGGACTGAAAGAGAAAATAGAGAGAAAAATTGCCAGTTGTTCCCAGAAGCCAGTCATATCAAAGCTCCATTGCAACAAGTGCTATACAGTCATATTGTAAAGCAAAGACCTTGATGCAGAAACTATATATTTTCCTTTAGGCTTTTGTGCATTGTTGGTCAGCACCACTGAACTGCATGAGGAATAAGCAAAAGAAAATAATGGTAACGAAATAAAACTATAGTTCAAATTAGTAATTCTTAATACAGGATATAGTAAAAAATATCTGTTTAGCAAGGTACTTGGAAGTAATGCTTGTTATTCTGCTTTTTGAAAAAGATGGTAAGTTAGGACCAACAAAGGGGATTAGACAAACCAAGGATCCACCTTTCTTTGGTGTGCCTTGAACCAAACAAGATCAAGCTGATTGAAACACTTATTGGATTTCTGGGGAAATCTATCCCTGAGCAATAAATCTGTCTGATTGGAGACCTACTATTTATCAAGCTTACAGCAAAAGACCTTTGAACTGGTGGACAGTTGGCATAGGAACACCCTCAGCTAGGCTAGCACTTCTGCCATTTATAATTTGTGCTGTATGATAACTTACAGTGTGTCAGTGACCAATCACATACCCAGGAAGACAAGGAGTATGCCTACATGGGAATCATGATCGTGAAACCTTATTAGTACCTCACATCACCATGGAAAACAAAAAAACAAATATAACCCAAAGCTGAAAAGAGGAGCATGGTGAATGGAAAGTGCCAGAGCTCTACCCCAGCAAATGTCATAAAGCTATGTGTGAAGTGACGCAGAAGTGGGCCACAGATCTGTTTGCAGACCTTGGAGACAATCAAGTGCCATATCACAGCAAAGAGAGAGCCTGGAGCAAAGAGAGAGCAAAGGAGAGAGAGTGGTTTCTGAAACACTTTTGGAGCTGTTATTGCCTATATGAATACTCTTAAGCCATGCTGAAGACTGCATGTAGTCCTGAATTTGGCTTTGAACTGAAAAGGATGCAAGAAGAAAAATTATTTCAGATGAAAAGACTAGCAGATGAGTTTAAGCCACCTTCAGTTGTTTAAATTCTGCTACTTTGTCCTGCAGTGCCAGTCATGAGGGCTTTACATTAAACTGCCTCAATTCGAATTGTCCATTATTTACTAGCCAATTTTCTCTTGCTCTGTTGGGGAAAAAAAAAAAAAAAAAAAAAAAAAAAAAAAAAAAAAAAAAAAAAAAAGAGTCGGAATTGAGAAAGGTTTTCAAGAACATTAACTTTTCATATTTCAATTTAGGAAGGTTTTGTGTTTGTGTCTGTTGCTTTTTTTTTGTTTGTTTGTTTGTTTTGTTTTTGTTTTGGTGATAGCACGGACGTGATCTTTAGAAATGCAGTTTTAGGAGAATTTAGAAAAAAGTTCTTCTGTACCTTCACTTGAAAAAACCAACAGCTCAGCTTCATGTACTTTCAATCTTTGCTGTAATAGGACTTCTGTCTTTAGAGGAAATCTGATGACTGATTCTTTCTCATTAGGAACTTCACATGAGCAATATTCCTTTTATAGATCCATGGATATCAGCTTCTCCTAAGAAATCAGAAAGCAAAGCAAAACAAAACAAAATAAATAAAGATATTAAGCACTAAATGAAACCACACAGAAATTGTATTCTGTTAACTATGATCCAAAGATACTGTATAAACTGTGAATGCTACTGTCACTAATAGTTATAGTACTCATGTTCTTACTATAGATATGTTTAAATAAACCCTCTGATCATCTTCAGTGCATAATTTTGACCAAGTACGAACTGGCAAAAATATCGAAGAATACCCCATTGAGATTTAACCATGAGAATTTCCTTGGAAATATCTAGTGAAGGCAATATGGAAAATTGGCCTTCCAGGCATCTCTACCAGGAACTGGTGGCACTGGGTAGACTAATATATCAAAACCTGGTGCTTTTTAGACTCAGTTTCTTTTCACTCATGTCCTTACATTTTGGCTAAAGAATCAGTGATTTCTTGAGGGAAAATCTGAAAATATTGATTAAAATGTTGATTGGATTCTGTGATGATTTTAGGATTAGAAAAATAATTTTTTTTTCCAACAGAACAAAATGAAACAAACCCCTCAAAACCACCTAAAACCAGCAGTAGCTTTAGAGCAGTGTAGCTGAAATATCCAGACAGCATAAGTCAGATGACCCTATCTGGGCAATGATTTCATCTGTTGCTATGTGCATGGTCTGTAGCAGAGAAAAAGCTGAAAATAGTGTCAGCAATTTCAAAATATTGAGAGAGGAAAAACATGCATCAGCTTTAAATTAGTTTTTAATGGAATCCTTGCCAGAACGATCTGCAGGTCTCCTGTATAATAGTTACAGAAATCTAATTAAAGTCTATACCTGCTTAGCTTGTTGTGAAAAACACAGAAAATGTGATTTAAGCTAGCATGTTTTGTTTTATAGTGAAAGTGAGGCATATGTAGCTGGTCAGTCATTGACAGGCAGTGACCCATTAAACCATGATATCTCCATATTTATTCACACTTCAAAATCTCTCAGAGTAAACATGAGACCTCTCTTCTCCAGAGGTTTGAAATTTACTATATCTTTAAAGTTACCCACTATATCTTCAAACATCCATATCAGTTCACTTGCTCCACTGCTTCGTTCCTTCAGGAAAATTGAAGTATGTACTTACTGATGTCTTAAAAAGCACACACAAGACAAAGTGCATAGGTGAACAGAGGAGAACCAAAATAGTGATCCTTATTGTAAAATACACTTATACTAAAAAAAAAAAGTGTCAGGTTCTCAGCAGACAACGAGCTGCGTACAGCCATCAGGGCACAATTCAGAGCTGTTTTCTGAATTCCGTGATCTAATTTATAAGCCATCTATGAGAAATGTAATTTGGTCTTTTCAAATTAAGTCATCTGTCTAAATAAAAAATGGAAAACACATCATTTCACTACTGTTGAGCCAGGTAATTTAAAGTAGTATTTGTAACCAAAATGAAAACAGAAAGAAACAAGATTCTGATTTTGTCCCCTTTGAAGTAATTCTCCTCATCAACTTCAGCTGATAGGAGATGATTTTTTAAGCGCAACTACTACCAGGAATTTGTAAACAGGGTTCGTAATTGCTGTGGGAAAAGAATATCACAGTAGATCTATTTCTGGAGGAATGGGAAGGAAATGTGTGTGTGGGGTTATATATATATGAGTTTATACAGATGCTGTTTCACTGCGAGCTCTACAGTAGTTAAATCTCTCGAAAGGTGTCCTGAATTTATGTAAAATCGTCAAATCGGAAAACTTGCACATTTAATGACAAGGTTCATTAAGCCAATACTTCTGGCCTGAAATGCTATCTAGTTTCACCAGGACAGTCTGTTTTAGTCACAAGTTATTATTTTATGACTGCTGAGTGACCTCAGACTTTGTAGGAGAAGTACATTGGTTTGTGTTGCATTAATTTACTAATGCACATTCATAAATGAGGTCTAAGTGAGTATCATAATGCTTGGTCCAACTATTATACTGGAGTATTTCTGCTTGTTTTAGAACAAGTTCATTTAAATGAATAGAATTACAAAAGCATATCTGACTTAAAGAAAAAAGTATTCTCTTTGAAATCATACAGTAATTTTGAAGGGTTTGGAACAGAATGAGAAGACTACTGGACTAACATGACAAATCTGGCATTTTTAAAGATACAATATAAAAATATTTATCTCCTTTTAAGGGCTTCAGTAAAACTCAGACACTGTCTGGGCATGATATAGGCCTTTGTACACAGAGATATTTGACACAAAATATAGTTTTTTCTTCTGTGTTTGTTCGCTTTGTCATTTATTTCATTCATTGCTGCTTACATATAAATGTCTTGTTTACCGTATCCATGATGAAATCTATATAAAATAAATATTGTTTCTGTATGTTGATGTCCATTTAGTAACTGGGCTGTGCCTTCAGCATTTCAGGTCTTGCTATGGATAATTAATTGCTAGTTAGACTAATCCTGTAGATTTCAGTGACTCCCCTACCAGGTCAGTAAACTGCTTTAAATCAGAACCTCCTTATCTACAGGTGTGTTAAATCTCATAAGTCAAAACTAAAACACACTTTTAGTGAAAAGTTCTTAACTGTGGACAACAATATCTTAGGTCCTCTTTAATGTAAGAATGCTTTAATCCAAAAAGCACTGTTTGTTTCTGTGTTTCTCTGATCTAAGTGTTACTACTTTAAATGCAGTCAGAAAGCATTCAGCACACAAATCCATATTGATAAAATTCTGAATACTGTCTTGATGTAGCTTCTATGTATCAGCAAGTGCATAATCACGATTCAAGGGGACTGCTTTAGTGCCTGGAGGAATTACTCTAACTGACTTCAGTGAAAATTTAATCAGCATGTAAAAAAAAGGTGAATTAGAGAAATAAAATTGAGCCTCAAAATGCTATAGATTTGTTACTGAAGTCTTGATCTGCAAAGTAGAGTGTAAACGACAAAGTACTCCAGCTTGTGAAACAGGAATAGTTGATAAAAGAACATATGATCACAGCAAGAAGGGTTTTGGAAGAAGACTTTGGGACTGGAATGGCCAGTGTTGACCAGAAAACCTGGTACCTACAGCTACTTATCTTTTTGGGCTCTTGGTGCTGTTCGCAAGGTATTCTGGGTTCTCTGTGTGCCAAAAAGCACACTTCATAGTCATAATTGCTGTTAGTTGCTAACTTTATTGTACTCAAGGAATGGAACAGGTGACCTTTAAAAATCTATGGTTTCTGCAGACCTGTGGCATAGCAGAACAAGAAAGAAGGAAGCTTGCATAGCATTGTTATCTTGATTGTGGATTTGTCAGAAGCGCTAAATATTTAGTTTAAAATACGTAATTGTTATTAAAGCAGCGGTGGAACTGACACTGTCAGAACAACTTTCTTTGGCAGTTTTGATTAATTCAATTTTAAATAAGAATAATTACCTCATTGCTGTATTTATGAAAAAATATAAAGACCTGAATTCACATTTGTGAACTAATCCTTAAGGTACTAGTGCTTTGACACATGTGGGAGGCAAATGCAAATAGCACGAAAGCTGGTATTTTTCTATGATTTGTTGTTCATTGAACTTGAAGCTGGGAAAAGTGATATTAAAAATTGAAATGAACCTGGTGACAATTCCATAGATGCATTTCACTTGGGGAATTTGCTAAAAATGTGCTTTGGAGCAGGATTTTGGAAAGGGCTCATAAATTAGCTGAGGTGAAAAATAAATAATAAGAAAAGAAAAGAAGCTAAGCTCCATTACCCAGTACTCTAGCAGATTTATTGGGAAGTCACCCTTTCAGCTAGTGTTTTTATAACTTAAACAAATCACAAGTAAACATCATATTTGTATGTGACTTTTCATGAAAGCAATGTTTCAAAGTGATTCATTATTTATTACATGCTCTGTGGTATACAGGCTATCTATCCTGCCTCTGTTCGATGTAATGAGAACAAGAAAAAAGACCTTGTGTGCTTTAGTAGAAGATAGCAAAGCTGAAGTAATTTTCAAACAGTATAAAAAGAAGGCTTTTATGTACAAAATTCACGAAACTTATCTCAACAAATCAGAAGCTTTTCTGAAACTCAGTAGCCCTTCCCACTTGCCTCCTTACACTTTGTCCTTCAATAAATACGCTTTATGGTTACATACTCATTTAAAATTCATTTGAATATATAAATTCAAAATCATAGAAAGTCCTAAGTTGGAAGGAACGCACAAGAATCACTGAATCCACCTCCTGTCCCTTACAAGGAAAAGCTGAGGGAACTGGGTCTCTTTAGCTTGGAGGAGACTGAGGGGTGACCTCATTAATGTTTATAAATATGTAAAAGATGAGTGTCATGAGGATGGAGCCAGGCTCTTCTCAGTGACAACCATTGATAAGACAAAGGGCAGTGGGTAAAAACTTGAACACAGGATGTTCCACTTGAATATGAGAAGAAACTTCTTCACCATGAGGGTGAACACTGGAACAGTCTGCCCAGGGGGGTTGTGAAGTCTCCTTCTCTGGAGACACTCAAAACCCGCCTGGACACATTCCTGTGTAACTTCATCTAGGTGTCCCTGCTCCAGCAGGGGAATTGGAATAGATGATCTTTCAAGGTCCCTTCAAATCCCTAACATTCTGTGATTCTGTGATTCTGTGATATGACATTCCCAAAATTCACACCATGTGCAATCTTTTCCTCTCTGCTTAGAATAATCAAAAATATTAGCATACAGAAGAACACTGAAATAATGTATTCATCTTCGTTTATGAATTTTCTCGACAACTTATTTTTCTAAATCGTAAATGCGTTTTGTGCTGTAATTCCAAGTCATATAAAGTGGCACAAGAAATTATGTTAATACTACCATGTTAATTATTAATTTCTATATTTATAACTATATTATATATAAGTATTTTAATTTAGACATTGTTAAACCCCACCATTTCACCGACTTTCCAGGAAAGCAATATTTTTTACTTCGCCCGCCTGCCCTGCCTGTTGTCGCTCCGTACCGCAGCACGACCCGGCAGGCGCCCGAGGTGATCAGCACCATGGACAGAGGCTGCGGTGAGGGGCGGTGCCTTGGGCCGCAGCTGAACCCGTCTCCGGCATCGCAGGTCAGCTTCAGTCACCCCAATAACCCCTGTGTTGGGGGCGAGGAGAGAAAGATGACGCTGTGTGAAGGTCTGCTGTGTTTTAAGACCTCAGAACACAAGCTGCAGTGAAAAACGGAGTAAACTGTGCTTTACCAGCTGAATAAACTACTCTGACACTGTTAGCTCTTTGAAGTGTAGACTATATTTTCCTTTGCTTTTTGTAGGATGTCTGGCATATTGCAGATAATCTTAAAATGTGATAGGGAGCCATCTTTGAAAATAGATGGTCTGAGCAAATAATATTAGTTATGTCCCCCTGTTTGACTGAAAACGAGTTAATTTTCTTCATGCAGTTAGAAACCTGTATTTTTCGTAGATAGCAGAGTCATTGTTTGGATTTAGTTTGAGAATAAGAAGATAACATCCCAGGATAGAGTCAATTTTTTTAATTGCTCTGGTCTGAGATCCAAGGCCTCTGAGCTCTGCCCACAGGTGTGAGGCAGCTGGGAATTGGGGCATGGATGGGGCAGAGCTTGACTGACATCCAGACTGATCAATAAGAATATTCCATCCCTTTAGCATCATGCTTCATATTTAAGGACAGTTGGGATCTTCTGGCAAGTCATGGAGTTGGGATGGAGCCCTGTTCAGGTGAGCTCTGTTTGGGACTTGCTTTATTTCTTTATTTATTTTGCCATCCTGCTGTTTTGCAGAGGCCTCTGGGCCTTTCTGCCTTTTTCTCTCTTTTCTCTCCAGGATTGGCTGTTTAGGACCAGTTGCTGCTGCCTGGGACTGGCTGTTTGATGCAGACAGAATTTGTGAGGAATTTCACTGAGTGTCTTATATTCTAAGTTCTATGTCCATTTTATACATATTATTATTATTAGTAGTAGTATATTAGTGTTATTTTATTATTTTATTAAAATGTGTTTATCTGAATCCACAAGTTTCTCCCTTTCCTTTTGATTCTCTCCTGTTTGGGGGTGGGATGGGGTGGTAGCGAGTGAGCAGCTGTCGTAGTCAAATTGCTAGCTTGGGTTAAAGCACAGCACCCCTCTACTTGTTAGGTAACAACTATTACATTATTATGGACTAGATAGCTACTAGGCAGCTGAATGTCAAAGTTTCCTGAGCAACATCAGACAACAACATGAGCCAAATTAGCAGAATATTTTGTTCTCCTCCTCCCTTCCTGTGAAGAGGAATAACACTGGACATTCTCACTGGGAGGCCGGCTAGACTACCACCCAACTGAAATGTCAAAGCATATGTGGTATGTTACACTGCATTTATTAAAAAACAACCCAAAATCTTGTCAATGGCATTAATATCTCATGATTCCAATCCAAGAATGACTTGGGAAATAATTAAATTTTCTATTAGGTGAGTGGAAAGCCTGTATCAAACCTAGGTACTGTAGTGGTGGAAGATAATGTCTGTGGTTCATCTGTGGCAATCTTAGAAATAAAAGAAGCCTTCTTTCATAACTTCAGACACCAGCATCACAGACATTTTCAAGTGAAGTCACTCCAGACTCTAGAGTCAGTGAAGTGTTACGTTCACCTGAAGTGAAGGGTGCAGGTCACCTGAATATTTGAAGACATTTGCTGCACCCTGATTCCTTCCAGTGCTTCAAAAGGAATACTGGGGTAACTGCTTCAGAAGTAGAAACATCCACTGCAGATGTTGCTTTTATCCAGAGGGGTGCCCTCGACACTGACACCAAGCAGTATGCAAGCAACTGGGCAAGAATCCAGAAGTGCCGATGTCTTTTGAAGAATTAACTACCTGGGAGTGGGAAGGCTTCTGGGAAGCCCCACACAACCTCACACTTGCCTGGACGATGTGCCATCAGATGACAGATAGTATCTGACTTGTTCAAATACTTCCACTAATATTGAAATACAACCTAATGGCAAAAGCCCACAAGCAGCTGCACATTAAACTTCCTCTGTATGTATTTTATACCTTAAATATAAGCCACTGACAAAAGTATTATATATGAGACCATAACTAATTTAGCTTCACATTCACCCCACTGTTTTGGATGTTGGTTATACTTCACTAGTTTATTTGATTTTTTAGACATCCTTCCCATTAAAATTTCAATCAAAATAAGTGCAATAAATCAAAAGACACCGAGAGCTGGAAAGTATGTCTCGATTCAACTACTTTTTTGTTTGTTTGTTTAGGTATCTACTACTGATACAGAAAAATAGAGTGAAAGGATACAGATATAATTTATGTTATAGGATAGAGGCGATTAAAGGAAGAGTATTTAAAACCACCTCTTTCGGATTCAGCATCTGCTTTGAATGAAACCTCTTCTTCCTATTAGTCCAATGAAAATCAAAAGCAGAAAAAATTAATGCAGTATTGTCGTTTTGAGTCTACAGACAGCCTGAAGCAACAGTTCTGCTTCAGGAAATAGGAAGGATGCTCTAAAGTCATCCATTGAAATGGATGAATGATAAAGATGGGAGATGAAGGCTGAAAATATGCTACCCAATTTTAGGCATATGATAGAGCTACTTCAGACAAAAGTTGAGTTTTCCCTAGGCTATGTACACAGCCAAGGAAGACAGACAGTTTGCTCTAGAGATGGACCACAACATCTATTGAGATCTCTCTATCTCACTCTCTGGTAAATTTTAGATGATTTAACTCTTTCTGTAGGCACCTCCATTCACTGACAGAAGTTCTATGGTATGCATTCCTTTTCACCCTCCTCTCTGTCCCTCTCCATCCAAATTAGCGAATGAGAAATTATCTCAGCAGGTTAAGATGAGGTGCTTATCCCACATTTCAAAGCTGTTGACTAAACTCCTTATATGCCAGAAAGGAGGCCATGCAATTGCCATAACTTTCAGCTTCTCCTCTGGCAAGAGGGCAGTTTCTCTGATGCAATCATCAACTTTTCTGATGCCCTCAGATTTTGATTGCCTCTCTGTGCTACCAAAACCTTGCTATGTAAACCCAATACAAACAAATTACTTTGTGTAGAAAGGACTGAATCATGTGTTGCAATGAGTAGATTTTGCCATGGTTACCAAAGTCAGGAACACTCATTTATAGTGCCAGAATGCTAGACATTTTACTGTCTATGATATGCTTAAAACTGGGAATTTGATAATGACCCAAAGTACAAAAAGCATTGATTTTTTTCTTCCGAATGAAAGAAGCCCACTGTTCCACTTGATCTACACATAAACCTCACTTTTAATACTGGAAAAGTATTACCTCTTTATCATAAGGAAGTTGCTAGTAGCATTTCTAGTCTTTTACCTAGAGGACCTCCACAATTCTTACAACAGAATTTAGACCCACCAGAGATGTCATGGATCATGGAGCAGCCTCCTCCTCTCCTCTCCTCTCCTCTCCTCTCCTCTCCTCTCCTCTCCTCTCCTCTCCTCTCCTCTCCTCTCCTCTCCTCTCCTCTCCTCTCCTCTCCTCTCCTCTCCTCTCCTCAGGTATAGTTGTGCTGTAATAACAGCAGATCAAGGAAAAACAATGGCCACATTTGGGTTCCCTGCTTCTACATTGCTTCAGGGAAACTGTTTGTGACAATCTTATTTTATGTCTAGACTGCATCCCTCTCTTCAATAGCCCGCCTATGCTGAGGGGCTATTCCCCCTCCTGCTTTGTTCCTCACTTTATTTATTCCTAGTCCACACACACAGAGGGAAGAGTCACAGACCACAGAAATATTCTTATTTTGTGTGCCAGGGCTGGCAACACTAAAAGCTAACTTGATGAAGCAAAATGTTATTATGCTGCTCTATACCAGTGTGTTGTGTAGGTGACAGATGTATTAAGAAAAAAAATGTCAGTTGTTTATTTATAGTTTTCCTAACTACAGATATATTTAAAGAAAAAAAGAAAGAAAGAAAGAAAGAAGGCTGTTTATTTGTGGTTTTCCTAAATACTACCCACAGCACAATGTACTACTCAGTTATCTTTTACAATTTAGTGTCATAGCTAATTTACAGACAAACGCATTACTGCTCAGGGAGATGAATACTTATTACTTGTTTAAGCCTGTGGAACTCACTTAAGTCTCAGGCTGTGAGCATGCAAGCTGCCTTGGGTCATAACAGAGATGTGTGTGCCACTGAGGGACCCAGTGAAAGGAAGGAACCCTTCCTCAGAGAACAGGCACCCTTCCACTTGGGCTCTGGCTTTGTTCCCACATGCTATTGGGCTAGACAAAGAGTAGAAATAACATGCCTGGGTAGTTTGTGTGAGTTACATGCCAATCTTTTACATGCTCTCTTGGTCAGTAGGAGGGGTAATCAGCAACTACTGGTCCCAGCACCCCAACCTTGAGGTATATGGAGTTGATACCAAACTATGAATGTCCACTCAGCAGGCATGTGGTCTGGGCCACAATCCAGCACATACCCATTAGCAAAGTTCAAGCAGACCCTCCTTGCAGTCTACTACATACAATTTTGGTTATTCAGGAATAAGGTGGCAATATTACAATAATAAATATTTTTTTGAAAAAGGTCAGAGAAGTGGGAGTTGAATGTTTTAATCTCTTTTTGTAATTTTCATTGAATTGTAATGGTAACTGCAATAAAAACACAGATTTCTCCCCCTGTTCCCCATCACAAAGAGACATACAATCTCAGCACTTTCAGACTGAAATACAGCCAAATTGTGGTAATGAATCACTGAAGTACGAGCCCATAGAAACAATGAAATGCATGTAACTATGAAAAAAAAAAAAAGATTTTTGGAAAGACCAAACAAAGTCACTGTCAGCAAGGAAATTACTTCATATGGATCTGACGCTGACTTTCCAGTTTTCTGCCCTTCCTCCATACTTTTCCCTTTTTGTCTCTTTTGAAAGGGCTACATGGAAAGTGTAGCTCATTGTTAAATGATCTGATAAAACAGGCAGAAAAGAGAAAGGGCAAGATAATTTCACTTGTATAGATGAGCAGACAGAAAAACAATACCAAGACAATCAACTGAGCAAACAGAGGCTCTGGCAGTAACACAAATGATTATGTACACACTATTCTCAAAATTTGAGATGCAAACAAATTTGTAGGGGAAACATTAATGAAGAGATTATTCTTATAAAATATATTTGCTTATGGAAGGACTTTTACCTGTGTCTATAAACTACTAAAACAAGAAACAAAAATAGTAATCCTATTCCTCTATGCAAGATTTGCAAATCTGAGCAGAACCCTTTTTCCTCATTCAATTACAGTTTTAGACTAGATCTTCCACTGCTCTGAATTACTATGCTTCTATGGCATTCATGGTATTCTGTCAACATACATTACCTGACGTGTTCTTTGTACACAGTTTAGTGATTATGAAGATACCAAAATAAAGCTTGGAGACTAAGCCCTGTCTCTGTTCAAGATATGAACACAGCCTGGGAAATGTGAACTTTCCTGCATCACATGAAGATATGAGGAGCAAGCAGCCAGCAGTAAGTGCAACCATACAAAGATTATAGTGTATTTGTAAAGGTATATTTACAAGAAGGCCCTTCAAGATGACATTTAATCTGTTTTCCATTCTGGTTTAGCTTCTGAATTGGTGGGCATTTTATGTTAACAAAAAGTTTTCAAATGGGTTCAAATACCTCTTAGGTCTGTTTTTTTTTAGAGGAGTTTCAATACACAGATCTGGTCAAATTTATTAGCAGCTGATCACCTAATTCCTTTAGTGCCACTTGAAAACTGTACTCATTAGTCACACTTCAAAAATGCCTTTTGATATTGAATGCCTGGCATCCATAGATTTCAAAAGTTATTCACACTTCCAAGGTTTTGCTCAATTCAGGAAACCATTTTAGTACAAACCAAAGACCCACTGAAGCTCACAAATATTATGCTTATATTTTGAATCAAGAACATATAGAAAAATATGTGGCCTTCCATTCCATGCCCTGCTGGAAGGCAGTGTTAATTATACCTAGTTCTCCTCTGAAAAAATATTTGGGCAATATCAGCCCAAAGATCTACCTGTGATTTGACAGCCTCTCCAAGCAATCTATTCCAAGGCTTATCTCTGCTATCTGTACCCTAGTGTGTAACCATAATCCTAATTTTTATTATTTTATTATTTAAGCACATTACTGCCCACCAGTGAAGAGGAGGTTCTTCCTTCCTAAGACAACTTTTTATTTACTGTAAAGTGGTCATTGCATTCTTCTTTCATAATTACTTTAAGTTATGCTTGTTTTCCTCATAGGTAGTCTTACCGCCTTTGGTCATCCTCTGCTTTTCTATCTTTGATGAGTTCTTATCCTCCACAAAACTTTGTGCCTAAAGCAAAATCATAGAATCATGAATAGTTTATGTTGGAAAAGAGTTTTAAGATCTTAAAATCCAGCTGTTAACCTAACACTGCCTACTCCATCACTAAATCATGTCCCTAAGCATCACACCTACACAAAAAATGCAGTATTGCAGTAAGGTTACTATCATCAGAGCTGAGTCTGTCAGGTGGATTACTTCAATATCTCAGAGTCTGCAATCTTGTTTTAATACTTGTCAGAGTGGTGCTTGTCCTTTGCAGCTGTACTGAATACCTGTAGGACTTGTAGTTGCTTTATAATTTTAATTATTTTTCCTGCCCTGCCCCTTTTTTTCTCTTTCTTTTTTTTTTTTTCTTTCTCATTTTATGTATCTCACTATATACAGCTAAAAATGAAAGTTTTATATGTTTTCTTGTCAAGGTTTGATTGCAGGGTGACAATAAACCATGGCAGGTGCTTTGTTAACCCTCTGTCCCCCCAGCCCCTCCCCTTCCCACTAAGGAGAGGCGATAGGAGGAAAAGAGAGACAGACTTGCAAGTTGGAAAAAAGTTAAAAATGTTTTACTAATGCTACTAATAAAATAAAGAAAATAATACCAAATATACAAAACCAATCTTGAATTTTCCCAGTAGCTCAGCACTGCTCCAGCAGCTGCAGGGCAGGCACCCGGAAGTCCTGGGTTGGACTCTCCAGCAAACCAGAACTGGATTCAAGGATGCAGGATCTGTCACTCGGCCTCAAATTGCAGGGATGACTCACAGGGTCCTCCGCAGATGCTGTCCATAGTCAAAAAGAAACTAGACCCTCATGATCTCCCACTTTTATGTGACATATCACGTGAATGGAATGAAATACTTAGTCGGTCAGTTTTAGACACCTGTTCAGTTCGCTCCTCCTTGCAGATATGCGACATGCATTCTCATCAGGAACCTTGCATACCATTGTTATGTCTACCAAAACATGTATCCAACTTCAGAAAAGTGCAGTTACTAAGAAGAACCTAGCTGAAAGAAAAATTTGCTAAAAGAAAAACTGGTCTTGTTTTTAACAAAACCAGGAAATTTCTCTACTGAATTTAGTTGTTTTCAGTTGAGCCTAGAATTTATTTCAATATAGCCTAATAGAGAAGTTAATAGTAAGAACATTAGCTTGAAACTTGAGAAATTTAAAGCTTTCTTTCTAATTAAAATTCTTTGTTAGCTGCCGTAAAATACCATACACATATATGTACTGTACTTTCTACTAAATGCCTGAGAAAGTTTCTTATTAGTGCATCTGTACATTTCAAAGAAAGATACTAATTTATATTTAGTAGCTAGGTTTTGTTATTCTAGATGTAATTTCTAAGCTTTGAAAGTATTACAGATCTCAAAAGAAGTTGTGTAGGAGTAGTCTCATTTCACCAGGAAAAAAAAAAAAAAGTGGAAGGGGGATTTACCTGGCTGAGTGCAAGAGCAGGAGTGAGCATCCTTTAGATTCAATTCTGTGATAAATGTGGAGCTGTGAAGCATAGGAGAAGCACTCTGCATGTTGATTACACACATGGCAAAATACAAGCAAAGGAAAACTTCTTAGAGAGGGTCAGTAAAGATGTGTTAATAATGGCAATTACCAGCTGTGTTGAAGATGGTTCTTTAGCACATAATATCATGAGTGTTTCTCAGTCAAGAAAACTAACCCGGTGATTGTGGCAGGAAGGCTCAAGTGACTGAGGATCACAAAAATATTGACAAGTTGTAACTGTTAGATCATATGGGAAAGTGAAAGTGGCCCATTTCTAAAATGGACTGTCAAGAAAGCATTTACTCCAAAGTGGTTAAAATATACTTGGTGATTCTAAAATTCTTTGAGATATCTTATTCTTCACAATGAAATATGCTTCCTTCATTTCAGGGAGACTGAGAATCAATGGGAACAAGCATCAAGTTGTATATCCAGGAACTGATTGTAGTAATCTGTTTAATTCTGATTTAAGAAAGCATTATAAGGAGATGCATTTCGGAACAAATGGTCTGATTTCCTGGCATCTATTAACAATTCTCAGTAAACAAGCTGTACATATTGTAATGGCCTTATGGACATTTAAGGAGGATGCTCATATAACCTTCGCAATAAATACAGCAAAGTTTTCATGAGATACCGAAGTGTTAGAATTTGTGTTGTTTAATATTTGATTTAACTTCCAGACCATCAGCAGGGCTTATATTCAACTGTTAGAATACAAAATGCCTTGTCACATGGTATGGCCTTCCTTGTTTTCCATTACTGCGCTAACTCTGCCACAGCTAATACAACCCATTTCCCCTGGGTAATGCCATGTTTAAGAAGGAGCTAATAAGCAATATTGTAATGTAGATTTTAGAGCACTTGTGAGAAGAAAGAATCACAGATGAAGCTGAAAGCTTGTTTTACTTTTAAAAAATCACCTTTGATTCTTGAGCTTTTTAATATTTTCTCTCTTTTCTGAAGGCATTTTATTCCGGAAAGCTGAACACACTCCCATTAGCAACATGTTCAGTCAAGAGCATCTGGGAAAATATATTTGTTGCATTAAAAAGCCATATAAATACTCCCACATTTGCTTTGTGGGGGATAATACATAGCAGCTGTATTGTAAAAGCTCATGCTTTGCAGAACACAGTCCATCAGAAGAGACATGTGTTTTGGTTCATCTGAGAGAGAGAGATGGCCATAAATCACCAGGTGGTAATAGGAATTGTCTGCGAAATCTGTGCTCGGCAGCAGAGGGATGGAGGTGCAGAGGAGAGCTCAGTGGGAGAGCAGCTTCCCTGCCTGCCTGTTGCTCCACTATGGCTCCAGCACTGTCAGTCCTTCCCTATTTTAATTTCCTGCCCCAGGCAGGACAGGACAGCTTCCCCCTGCCCTTGGCACAGCTCCCACATCTGAAAGCAGAGATGCTTTTGTCTCTTTTCACCCGACTTTGCCTCAAGCAGAAGAGCTCCCCATTCTCTTCACAGAATCATAGATTCATAGAATAGTTTGGGTTGAAAGGGATCTTCAAAGGTCATCTAGTCCACCCCTTCTGTAATGAGCAGGGACATCTGCAACTAGATCAGGTTGCTTAGAGCCCTGTCCAGCCTAGCCTTGAATGTTTCCACAGATGGGGCATCTACCACCTCTCTGGGCAACCTGCTCCTGTCCTACCACCCCATTTATGAAGTGGGCTGTGGAGTTACTCTATTTATGAACACCCATTAGAGAGCTGCCTGTCTGTTAATAGGCGTGATCTCATCAGAAGAATACCCCCCCGAAAATCCTTGCTGCTTTTCTGTCAGAGATGTGCGATGCCCAGCATAGGTGAGAATGAGTGCCTTGATATCGTAAAATGATTTCCTAATGGAGGTTCAGACCTTGGAGGTGGGAAAAAGCATCAGCGGGTAGTGTGTGACACTGGATCTGATTGTATATCTGCTTTATATTAATGGAGGTGGGAAGCTGCTGAGAGAGCTGGGATTAGCTCCCAGCAGGGTAAATATAGGTATCTTCCAAACTCTACTGGGATAATTTAGCTGCTTTAACATTTCCCCCCATTTCTGGAAAATTAAGGTTTTCTGTAGCCATATGGTGATTTTTTTTCAGCTGTTATTTGGCATAGAAAGGCAAAGCTGTTTTGTAATATTTTTTTTTCCAGGTAGAAATCTTTTCTATCTAATCAGTCAACAGCATCTAGGCTTGCAAAATGTTTTTATTTGCTTATGTTTCTTACAAAAGTTTGTTTCTGAACAAATACCCAGTCATCCAGTTTATTTTGTCTTATGTTCATGGCAAAGAGCCAAATTTGGGCCCAAGAATCCTGATGTTGTGGTGCTTTTCAAGATAGAGCATTGGGTGTTAGATGTTTTTAGAAATGCTCATTTACTGCAGTAACAGTACTGAGTAATAAGAATCATTTGATGTTTGCTTTGAGGTACTGACATTTAATAAATACAGAGGAGGGGTAAATGGATTGTACTGATGTGATTACTTTTGTATCTGTCCATTTTATTTAAGAATATTCCTGTGTTTCAGGCATATTCTTTGGCGCTTGTGAAATACTATATTTCCCTACAATGGTGCAGCAATGAAGTACTAGAGGCACTGGAAGCAAGCAGATGCAATGGGAGATGCCATCACAGATATTTTCATCCTGCTGCTGGCTTGCAGTTTGAACCCCAGAGCAGATTTCTGTGAATCTGACAGGTTGGAGGGGCTTTTTTATGCCGTATAATTTGGAAGTGATGTTGTAGGATGATGTCTGCAGAGGTCAGCTCTGCATCTACAGCATGGGGCCTGTGGTCAAGGCAGGTCCCTTACCAAGGAACACAAGGCAGCACTGCGTCTGGCTGCATCTCACATTCCTCTAGGAGTAGGAAAAGAAAGTAGCAGTTTAAAGGTACTGCAATTCCAGATCTTTTGTGTGAGAAGAACCACTTGAGACTGGTAGAGCTCACAGCCAAGCGTACAATATCTGCCAGAGTGTGAAAAGCCTGGAATTAGCGAAGGCAATTACTCACCCAGCCGCACAGGGAAGGGGAGATGCTCCTGCAATGTCACACAGCGATGACCTTCAACAGAGCCCATAGGGAAACAAAATGCTCATCACCTCTCCTCAGCATTTAGTGGAAACAGGGCTTCCCTTCCCTGGGTGGGTGCAAGGGGCACAGATGGGAAGTTTGCCCTTTAGTTCTCTTACCAGAGATCAGAAGATACCCTGGCATGGCTTCTATTCCTTGGCTCATTCAAGGAGAGCAAAGAAGAGTGCAGTTTTCACTCCTTCTTCAAGCCTTTTATTTAGAAGAAGCACTGTGAGAAATAGGACCAGGTTTTAAGCTCTTTATCCCATCTGCTGCTGGGATAACAAGGTCATACAGATGTGCTGCATTGTACCTTTCTTATGGGAAAAACAGAGAAGAGTTAAAAAAAATCAAGATTGTTATATGTAAAGATTATAGGGTTTTTCTCATAGGCAGCTCTTTATTTTTAAATGGAAAGCATGCAACAAATTGATGGTTCCTTTTTGTAAAATCTTATGAAGCTTCAAACATGGCTAGCTTTACGGATGGTGCACACAATCTAGTTAGTGACGGGAAATTAATCTATGCTGGATTACAGCATCCTTCTATTAATCTACATTGGAGAGGATATTCTTGGCTGGACAGAAATAACAGGGGTACAGCCAGTCTGGTGACTTCACCAGGTTACCCCACAAGGTCATCAGTACAACCCAGGGAGGCCTCCATCTGCCTCAAACCTGTCATTTCCTTCACTAGTCCTCATTGTGTTAAATGTGCCTCCAAGTAGGAAAATGCTGCCGTCTTATGGAGCCACAGCCTGGCTATTCCCAATAGTCCCACATGTTGCTGTGGCTCGGTCCACCAGCTGGAGAGTCTGGACCTGCTTTATGCCTCCACTGTGGGAGTGGGTGTTGGCTGTAATGGCTGCAGTAGGAATGAACGCTGCTTCCGAGGGATGTTTCTCTCTAGCATACAGAGCAAAATTGCTGGTGGTGAGGTCATTACTATGTGTGTAAACCTGTCAGGTCTGTTCAGAAGCCATCAACGCTGCTAATGTTTTCGCAGTCATTACGTCAGTGCCCAGACCTCATGATTGCTGTGCCCGAGCACCTCAAGTGAGATCTCTAGCTTTACTCATCACAAACACAGCTTTTCACTGCTTCCGTGAATAATGGTTTTGGATCTCACCAAATATATTCTATATCCAGAGGTGGAAGGGAAAAAAAACAGAAGAACAACTTTTACTTTGTCACCTGTCTGCAAATCCAACGGCAGAAAAAAATTATTTGCAGCAAAACAAGCTATTAAAGAGTGATGGGTAATCCAGGAAAATTGTTTTGCTTCCAATTCACAATTCAAGCCTAATGTAGGCAGAAAATATTAACACATTGCACACATTGAGTGACTACTATGGATGAGTTGATGCACTCAGTGTCACTGCGGAACTGGCTATTGAAGATGGGCACTTGCTTTCAGTACAGGTTAGACTTTTACATATCTTGATAATCGAGGATTTTGTACACATTTCAGAAGATCTTTGCAGGTGTGGACACCACATTCAGGCGGGACTGGATTTATTATTAGCTATTCCACTGGTATTGCTTATTGGCATATCCTGCCTCCTTGGTAAATGTGTGGCAGCTTTAACTCACTTTCACTTAGGAATAAACCACCTCTCAACTATCTTGTGGTAAACGTAAGCAGTTACTACAGCAGAGCCAACATGTTACAAATCAATATTTTACTTTATTCTTGTGCTCATAACCAAAATAATATAGTTGCCATCTGTCATATATAGTTGTCCCTTTCCCTTGGAAGTGACTTCAGCTTCAGCAGACACACCATTACTTTAATGACGTATTCTAAGGATACATTTGGCTTTCATGGTTGTGGGATCTTCTTTTTGCTTGTTTACATGGTCCATCTCCCTCTGGAGTTGAGACCATTTATATGTTGGCATGGAAGAGAGGGACTGGACCTGTTCTTTCTGTAGCACATCCAGCATCAGAGCAGCACCGGTGCTGCTACTCTTGCTATGTGAATAAATACAGATGTTGCATTTCTGATGCTGCCAGTTAGAGACCTTTCGCAAGTTCACACCTCACAGAAATGCCGAAAGAAAAAAGCAGATGGAGGGCCAGAGCTGGCTGCATCAATAAACAGCTGGAAGCCAGATGGGTAGGAGACTTGATTCTAGTCATGCTCAAAGACTTGTGGTCATTTGGAGTAGAGGATAGTGGAGGTTTTTCTAGCTCCCCAGAGTTTAATAATTTCAGACAAATGATGATATAGCTCTTTTATGCCTTGAATATAATTTTCCTTTTATGGAATACACATCATATTTCATTGAATATACAAACATGAATATACATTTTTCCACAAAAAGTACCTTTACACTTGAGTAATGTTGGTAACATTAGTTTCTTAAGACTCTCTCTCGGAATACAATGGGAACTTAGGTCCAGCTGTTAGTCAGTCAGAAAAGATCAGAGATTGGAAGTGAAAAAGCTGTAGCCCCCTCTTTACCAAATGATGAACATGTAGCACTATTATTCAAGATTTTAAAGTTAAAAAAAAAAAAGGTTTGGGAAATGAACAGGGGAAGATTGTCAGAGCAGTATGAAGTTAGGTGTGCTGCCTATCCTGTTTATTTTATGAGAAAATAGAAATACTTATAACAAGGTGTAAACTAATGTAATAAAATATAAAATGATTTGCAGTGATGCATTTAAAAAATCACAGTAAGCCAAACATTTAAAAAGAAAACAAGAATTTTGGTGTAAGACTGTATAAAGCATACTTCTATGTGGTACATGGGTAAGCACAGTTGTGGAGGCAATCTGAACCTTAAAAACTTAAGTGTGAGCTCATGAAAAACAATGAATAATGAAGTAAAAATTCCAAAAGAGCTTAAAACTTATATCTCTCGTTCTCTACTTATTCTTTTGAGGCAAGCCAGGAAATGACAGATCTGTGTTAGAGAAGAAAGGTAAACAGAAAAAGAGGAATAGGAGCGTTAAAGAGTGAAGCCCTTAGGAGTGATAGAGCTTCACAGCAAGGAGACTGGGGAGCTGTTGCAAGTACTCTTTGTGAAGGAGTGATGCTGATCTTGGAAACATGAAGTTAATCCATCTGGAGAAAAATTAAGCTGACACACATGGATGCAATGGGAAGGAAAAACCTCTGGTGCAGTAAAGCTAAGAGGAAAGGGGATGTACAGGTAAGTATTTGCAACATCGTATATCTTAAAAAGAAAAGGCTGGTAGAACATGCAGCTGGATGATGGGGAAGGGGAGACGTGAGGACATCTATCATGTGCTGGGAAACTGCAGTTTTCTTCCCGCACAACTGTTAGTTTTAGGCCTTGTTGGTTACACATGGTTAAAATTACTCTAGAGGTAAGACGGACTGATTTATATTAAAAAAAAAAAAAAAAAAAAAAAAAAAANAAAAAAAAAGAAAAAAGTTTCACCTTGGTTTGAAGAAAGGGCTCAGCAGAGGTACCAACTGGCAATTAACTGATAGCTGAAAACATCAAGGGAAAACCTTGTTCATTATTTTACATTAACCAATCAAATAATTTTATAGTGACAAGCAGAATAAATATTCTGATAATATAATATGTTTGAAGGGAGAAGAATGAGTAAATCCCTGTGTGGAATATGGAAAAAGAGAGTGAGAAAGCAAATTAATAATAAAGGAACCATATTGAAAAAAGCAGTTGTATGAAGCTGTGCTTAATAAGAAGCTCTGTCTGGAAGATGTTGAATGCTCAAGCTTTAAAGAATAAAGCTCTAATCGGTGGCCTAGAGCTCTTTGGCCAGATACTCCTTGAATCATGATAGACGTTGGTAGGAACCCAGCAGGGATGGCAGCAAGGGACCAAATTCACCCGCCGTTGGTGAAAGAAGGGGCTGTGGGAATGGGAATGTAGGTGGTAAGGGAGGGCTGTCCCACTGCGGTTCCTGCTATGTATTCCTCCTCAGCCAGGCCTTAACTTTATATTCTAAGAACACAGAGCTGTCACCCCTCTTCTGATGTGCAATCCCACATTCCAGAAATACCCCCTCAGCCTCACCCTCTGGCTGTGATCATCATTTTGTCTTGCAAAGCAGGAGGCCCTGCACTAGTAGATGAGGATGTGATGTTCAGCAGGGACCATGTGCTCAGAGGTCCACTTCCCAATTGCCGTGCAACTGCAGCATCTCCTGACTGGACAAGCTGAAGCATCCTCTGTCATGGGACCTAAGGAGGCTCTGTCTTGCTTGTTGGGAAAGAAGATGCCTGAAAGGCTTGTAACTAAGCTGGGAAAACACTCATGTGGACAGTGTGAATCCTTTCTGGCTAAAAACATAACTTCATAAGTGACTTGCTTACTTGCGAACAGGAGGGAAAACAAACACAAATTTGTCAAAAGAGCTTAACAGCTTGTTCTATTTTTATAATGTTTCAGGGTTTCATTTGCAGCCTTGCAATGAAATACAGCCCACATGAAACAACTCTATCTATCTATCTGTCTGTCTGTCTATCTATCTATCTCTATATAGATTTTTTTTTTCTTTGACAGGCCCTACACACTTCCTGGGGACAGTGACAGCTGAGGGGGCACCGGGGGAGCCCGGGCTGCACCCCGGCAGAGCTGCGCCGGCAGCAAGACGGTGCCCGCCTTGCTTCAGTTCTTCAGTGACTCTCTCGGAGAAAAAGAAGTAGGAGGGTTCCACCTGCCGGACAAACAATTAAGCCGCTTGCTTCTGAAAAAGGGATGGGGAAGTTTTCCATCTGTGGTTCTGTGCTTTCACTCGTGTGAGAGACAGAGAGACTAGCAGCACAGGTCTAACTTCTCTGCTATCCATACCCAACAACACTAACAGCTGTGTATAGATTACTGCAATGCCTTCACTTGCAATGATTTTCTCTTGGGGTTAGTAGATTAGTACCGAAGGTTTCCGATTTCCTAATTAGCTACACACCTAAAAGCAATCAGCACAGATCTGTTTACATGCAAAACCCAAACTGTCCTGTCTATTCCACTGCTGGTCACTGAAATAAGTAATATAACTCTCCAGGAGTCCTCTCCCTTGTGATTAATAGGTACTGAGAGTTGCAGGACATGATGTTAATTACCTAAAAGGAGGATTTTGCTTGTTGTGAGTCAGACCTAACCTGATGCCCCAGCGTGGAAAACTGACATGCAGTGTTTATTTTTCAGTTGTCACAGAAAACAGAAACTTGTTACTTTTAGAAGCTGAAATTTGAAACACAGATAATAAATTACTGTTTTTCTGTCTCCTTTCAAGTATTATCCAAAATACCACTAGAGCTGGTTGAATTTCTTGCAGATCTCAGCTGATCTGACTCATGACCTTATCTGTTGACACAGTTTGGAAACTGAAGAGCATCATCTTGCCTCTTCATGATTTTATCTCAGATTATGTCCTTTGTCTCTAGACATCCCGGGGTTGGTGCAGCCTCATACTGGGAATCTGAGCTGTTCCAAACCCTACTACTACACTGGGAAAACCGGTTGTAGCAATCTGCCACCATACCAGGATTCTCACAGAAGAAAGAGAAGCTGAGTATATACATGTAGGAAACTCTATCTATATGCATATTGTGTGCACATAATCTATGTAACATATAGTTTTGAAGTTAGTAACATTATTTCCCCTGTGTTTTTTTCACCCTGTTTCTTGCCTCCTCTGGGATATAGACTTGGATGTAGGGTAGAAGATATGGTGTACAGACTGCTAGAAAGTCGTTGTTTTCCCTTTTCTCTCTAAAGTGCAAATTCTCACAGTACACCCTGCAGCAGAGCAAACCAGTAACATCAATTAGTGAGCATGTTTCTAACAAATTTCTTGCATGTCAGGGATACAAAGAGCAGAGAGCAGCAGTAAAGAAAAAAAAAAAAGATAAAGGAAAAGGTCACTAATGATGGCAGACAAGTCCTCTGCTTCTATAATGCCGTAACTACCAGAAGAAAAAAGCAGCAGAGATCTGTGGAATGCAAATCTACAGAAGTCAAGGGTGCCTGCAGTCATAGTATGTAAACAGTGTATAGTTTTGTGTTGGAACTGATTAGAAGCACCACTTGTCCTCGAAAGAGCCAGCTAGCATATTTTAAAATCAATCCGTAGCTGAATAAATGTACAGCTGAAAAGGCTCATCAAATCTCCTGACTTAAATGGGTTCTTGTTACAGGTTAACCAAGGTAGCATTAGTCTTCCCTCACCACCCTCTTGGGACTGACTTTCTCACCTGCTATGTATTAATCACACATTTGATTGTGGAGAGAGAGATCACCTTGTAGAACTGGTTAAGTCTTCCCTCCTGATTTAGAAAAATGCTGCACTTCTGTAGGCTGTAGACATACAACCAAATGTTCTCTGTATAGGACTGCTGAAATATGACTGATGGGCATGCTCATTAGAGTAAGCAATTGGCAACTTGGTGCATGAAGGAAGGACCAGACCAAAATAGAGATCTGGACTGCCCAGCAGCTGGGAAGTTTTGTGAGTTGGCTTCTTACTTGCCTGCTCCAGCATGAACATCCATCAAATGCAAGAAGACAGATTCTGCTTTCAGCTTTGTGTTAAGAAAAGAATATGGACGTGAAGATTGTCATGAGTATCTTTAGGTAGCAGTAGGAGAAAGGCAATTACACTACTGTTTACTTGTGTGTTATTGGTGGAGAATGGAAAATGTCTCATTTGCTGTACTTGCTGGTCAGAAATGAAGCTTTAATTTTAAATTAACCTTGGCTTTAAACTAGTAGGGTTGCATTTGTCTGTTTTAGGGTGCTATATGACTGTGTATGTACACATACTGTCTGCATTTAAAGGGAAAGCGTATGACTCATCTAATGTGAATGACTATTTTTGACACGCTGTTGTACCAGAAGATCGTGTCAGGGGGATGTAAATAATTGCAGTGGCTGCTGGTCTCCGTACTGCTGCTTTCCATAATACAAAATTAATCGACATGCAGCTGACTGAGACCTGAATCCAAACATCCTCTGAGATACTCCTTAAAGCGGAATAACCATACCCCACTTACCAGTCAGGTTTAATATAGGACTGACAACAGCTGCCTAGAAGCTGTCATCAGAATTTATTAACTCATTCATCTTGCTTACGTTTTGTTAGGAGGACAAACTATGGAGTGATCTTTCTTTTTCGAACACCCAGAATCTTGCAGTCACCAGGAAAGGCTTAGTCACATCTATTTCTGCGAACTGAAAGCAGAGAGCACGAGAAGAACTGCAGAGCAAAACGAATTAACAAAAGGTTTGTGTGCTCTGTAGCTCCTATTTCTTCAGAGGAAGAGTACGGTGGTCTGTGTAATGAAGGTAAAAAACAAACCAAACCAGCCGTGACCCGCGGATTAATTCCCGTAGTCACAGCAAACCGGGAACGGGAGGTGACGGCGGCTGCCCGTCCCGGGCGCTCCGCTAGGGGGCGGCAGAGGAGCGGCGCTGAGGGAATTAATCCGTTTGGGTTCACCTGGTTTTCGTCCCTGAAAAGGGTTTGGGTTTTTTTTGTGTGGGTGTGTGGTGTGTTGTTGTGGNTTTCCCCCCCTGGGAGGCTTCTTGTTAACTGGCCTTCCAAATCCTCCCATGGTCGATTAAAGAAGACCCAGCGGTGGCTCTGCCAGACATGTTTGGGAGTCAAAACATACAAAACGCAGTGCTGGTGCGTATAGTATATGAATCCTCGTGGTACGCTGTCAACGTGCCAGATGCTGGGATAATTTCTCCCTTATTCCTGCTAGGGAATGGATGACTGGGCATTTGTATGGTGCTTGTGAAAGGAGGAAGTTTGTCTTCAGGCCAGGTGGGGTAGCTGGGATCTGGAGTTCATCTTTCCTTGTGTGGCTTTGCCAATGCCATCAATTCAAACCACCCTTTATAAGAGCAAAAGGCAATTGGAGAGCAGTGGAGTAGTTACCTTAAATCAAAGTAAACCCACAATGGCAGATGAAACTTGCAGCACAAATCCCATTTGTTCCATCCATGGGGTAAAATTCACCTCTTTAGCCTGTCTTGCCCGAAGGGGTCTGGGTGAAGAAGGGCATGTGGATTTATGGAGGGGGTCCTGTTTTCTGAATAACACCCTCATTCAGGGAGTGAAAGTGTGTAAGAGTCCAGCACGGACGGCCGAGACAAGTGTTGATATGGAAAATCTGTTCCACCCTCCCTGGATGTGGAAGCAACACCCCATTGGGGAGTGCTGTCTGTACCCCTGGGCAGGCCAGGGGGAAGGAGCAGCAATAGTCCTGGGATGGTACCAGTGGGAAAGGGGTGGGGAGAGGGTGGAGTAAGAGGAAGGAAGAGGAAAAAATGGGGGGTGCACAGTGCTCTTTGGGGAAGAGGGGGAAATGAGGCAATAGAGCTGACCTACAAAGGAAATCGGCAATCAGGTGTGTCATTGCAGGCAGGAGCAGTGAGAGGTGTTTTTTTTTAAAAAAAAAAAAAAAATTACAGAACAATCAGTACTTCATTCCGTTTCGAAATGGAAAGCCATTCCTTATTCATTAAAAATGTACGTTCCATAAAATATGGATCAGCAGCAGGCCCCTCTGGTGAACAGTGAGTTACAGTCCTCTCAATTTGAACTAAATTATTTGTGTTGGTTTTACGATCTGGAATGCAAAGTCCTGTGCTCCAGTGCTTCTTTCCACTCATTTTAAGTAGTTTTATTATAATACTTGCAGCTTTTTAATATATGAACAAAGTAACACATTCAGGGGTTATTGGAGAAAAAAGGAAAAGGAGACCAGAAAAGTACTGCTTATAATGGAAAATAATAATAAAGAAATCGTAAAGTACTTCTGTGTAGGTGAAAGGGGAGAAGGAAGTGGGACTGAGTAATGGAACCTCCAAGTATAACCTCTTCAAATTATTAAGTGCTTCATACTGAATCATTTGACTTGAATCTGAAACTACAGTTGTAATTACAGGTCAGCTCTGGAACATGAAGTGCCTTGTTGCCTTGCACAGATACAGACAATTTTGCCTAAGGATTCTCCTTTCAAACCCCGTCTCAGTTTAGCATAGTCTTGAAACTCAACTGATCTCACTTGACATATATCATCAGTTATAGCCATGAAAGAACATCAGAAGAACATGAAGAAATGGTTTGTTTTGCCACTACACAACAGAATTAAGCCCAATCTTGCCTTGATCTCAAATTTGAATTTACAATGCCTTTCCTGTAAGTTTGCTCAAAATCAAAACTAATAAAGATCTTACGCTGTCCTGAATTGAAAGTAACTATAACCTCTGAATCATAAATTAAAAACAGGACGCAAAACATAAATTTATTTATTTTCTACATAGCTTTGTTATTTAGTAGCATGCAAAATCTCTGTTTCTTCATTGTAGGGGTTCTGGGAAAGAAATCTCACTTTTAGTCTCTACCTAAAATATGTAGGTTTTAGTTTTCTTGCAAAAATTTAAAGCATGTTGAAAAGAACTCCTTCCCTTCAGATTAATGAAGGCATAAGCTTGAAATCCACTTGAAGATTAAGGGCACTGTCTTCTCTGTGGAGTCACACTAAATTGAATGTTATTTATAATTTATAGGAATGCTGAGTAGGAGGAGATTCCTGCAATATATAAGCTTTCATCCATTAATTTAATGAATATAATTATTCCCTAAATCTTATACATAGCTCTTGCCATGTTGAAAGAGTAGTCTGTACAGATTTTTCAGAGTATTACCACTAAACCTCCTTAAACTTCTCTCAACTTACTTTATTTGAGATGCACTGGGTATTACCACATTCTTCTGGGTACTGCATTACTACACACTTTGTAGGTTCTTGCCACAAATATTCATAAATATTGTAGCACAAAATATACATTATATAGAATTATTCACTAACCAAATGTAAATGCATTTACTCCAAAGGCCTGAGCTATGTCCTGCTGAGCACATGCTCTCTGGCTGAAAATTGATTAAATGTCTTTGATCTCTAGAGCTGGTCACCAGCGTCTGATGCAGCTCCCACTGAACTTGGTGTGGGTGTCTCTCTTCATTTCAGGGAGAGCTGGTTTTGCTCTTTGAAGCAAATACTGTGTCTCCTACTGGAGCAGAGCACTCGGTGGGCACCTGTCAGAGCTATTGCTGAGCAATGACTCTGGGCTTAGACTCGTTGCTGTTCCACCACCTTAAATTGACTTTGATGTGTATTTTTTCATATCGTGACATGAGGATGTAACACAGCCTGCGGAGGCAGATTCTCAGCTTGTGGAAGTCAGCGTAACAGTGTTGTTTCTATTAGTGAACCTGTCTCAAACATTCAGGGCCAGAAGCTGCCTATTTCAGTGAGCAAACTATAATCCAAAACCTCTGGCAGATCCCTGAAGATAATAAGGACAGCAAAACTCCTGTTAGACCCTTCCATTTGAATGTCACAGATATCTGAGAACAAACTTGTTTCACAATTTCAGTATTTGTGCATCAAATCATTACTTTGTGCATCAAATCATTACTTTGTGCTCTCCATCACACAGTTGAAACTTTGTCTCCTAATATTTGAGCCATTGACTCTGTGATCATTTGAGTTTCATAGACACAGTACTCTTAGTATAAACCAGTTATTATAAGCAATGTATTTTCAATAGGCAAAACTGCTAGTCCATCAACAAGACTAATAATAATAATTTAAACTGCTTCATTCACAGGAATCTGTAAGTTCCTTTTTTCACAATAACAGCTTTTACATAGTATTCCTAACTTTTACTGTGCAGACTTCTGTTGCTGTCCCTTTGAAACACCTCTCATTTACACATTTAATCTCCTTTTCAAGGTTTTAGCACTTGGCTGTGTATACATTCACAGCTGTGACAAATTTCACCTCTAAGTCTTAGAGCCTTTTTTTTTTTTTCCACCAACATTTCATAGAAATCTATACAGTTGTCCTTAATTTGAAGGAATCCAGAAGCAGCAGCTTATGAAATCCAGATATTACCCTACATTTCCGCAAACCACAACAGACACCTAGGTGATTACAGTTGGGACCTATTCCAGATGGAGGCACAGAGAGAGAAATTTCAGAGATAGCTCCCTGCCAGCGTACTGAAATTTGCTGGGGCTGAAATTGTTTTGTACTTCTGAAGGTGGGGAAGGGCATTTTCTACCTTTCCTCCCCTCTTTTCCCACTGGGGAAAAAGTCGCTGCACATCTGCAGCACGTGCAATGATCAGCCGCTGAATGCAGAGTTTGCAAAGGGCAGAGCCTGTGGATCCCTTCTGCACGGTGACTGCGAAGGTGTGTAATAACTACACGACTGTGACAGGAAATACTCCTTACTCCTCATATGCATTTATGAGAAGTTGCAAGCCCAGTAAGAGCGGCCACAGGCTTTTTGCTAACTCTGCTGTGAGAGTTTGCTGTCCAAACCAGAGCCTGGCACCAGGCGTCCCTGGGTCCGATGTGCAGTTTAAGTGTGGGATAACAGTGAAGGACTTGAAAGTTGGGGCACAGGTTGTAAACAGAGGCTGCACAGCTATAAACAACTCCATGAAGGACAGCTGCTGGCTGTTGGAGAAGAGCAGCCTTGAGACCTGAGAAGAAATTGCTGTATTTCAAAGTATATAACAAAGAAAAGCAATGGCAAATCCGATATATACAGCTATTCCATGATGACTATACTTAAACCCCCTCCAAGATGTAAACAGTTGCTACAACAGTTGTGGATATTCTATGGAGAAATTAACTGTAGGACTGGGTACCCATGGCATGGAAAGCAGATCCAGGGTAAATTGTCTGAAATCCAAATGGCGAACAGTCAGGTCTAAGCACATTCTTCCCACAGGCTTGGCCCAATGCTTTGTGCCTTTCATTGTTTGCTCCTTGGGGAAGGCAATCAGGCTAGGCTGTTTCAAGGAGAGGGATCTAGTGATCTCCTTAACACCAGAACACAGCAGCTGTGTCCTTTGGTTCAGCCTAAATCTCCTAAGGGAGAGCTAGACTCACCTAGCTATGTGGACATTTACACACAGAGTTTGAGGGGGCTGCTCAGTTTTTATCTGAAAGGATCCAGGTCCATACCATGGTTCAGAATTAAATCATACTCTGGAGCCACTTCCTGGAATTTCCCAGTCTGCCTCCTGGTTTTGGTAAACAATGTTACCAAACTTTTGGCTTGTCCTAGTGCCAACACATATGCACCACTGACGTTCTCTGGTAACTGAATCATACCTGTCTCATTCACTGTGTTGTCAAAGCAAACCATCGGGAATGTTGATATAAGAAAGATAATAATCTTAAATTGCACTGGGGGAGTGGGGGATTAGACTGGTTATTAGGAAAAATTTCTTCATGGAAAGTGTTGTCAGGCATTGGAACAGGCTGCCCAGGGAAGTGGTTGAGTCACCATCCCTGGAGGTGTTTAAAAGACGTGTAAATGTGGTCCTTAGGGCCACGGTTTAGAGGTGGACCTGGCAGTGTTAGGTTAATGGTTGGACTTGATGATCTTAAAGATCTTTTCCAACCTAAACGATTCTATGATTCTATGAAATTGTGCCTAGTCTGAAACCTGGAATCTGCATCTGCAACAGCAGATAACATGACAGTGTGACGTCCTTAAGAAATGAAGATGCTTGGAAAAACAAAGCCACACTAGCAAAACTGCACAGCAGCTTCTTTAGCAAATAATTATGTGTTGAAGTCAGTGGGAGCAGCAGGAGAGCAGCACCTCTAGGAAAAAAAAAACCAAAAAAATTGCTCCATATGTTTTGAATAGGAGGCCAGTACATAAAAGAGTGCAATGTGAATCTTCCTAATGCTAAAAGAATACAGAAAGAGTGGTGCTTCCCAATTATCTTTTCAATTGGCTAATATGTCACCTGATGAGTATGTGCCTCTGCTGGGCCATCTGGGAGTTTAGTAGCTGCATGAGGCATTAGGTTATATTACAAAACACGTAGGAATTAATTATCTGGGGCAATTCTCTTTCAGCCATCAAGATATTCCCCCTACTTGGAGCCAATGAGTTTATTTTCTCATGAAACCTACACTATATTCAGTCCCTAAAATAAGTACTAATTAGCTGAAGATAACAGTCAAATAAACCTTTTTAATTGGGAAACAGAAATTGGCAGTTAGACATAAAAGTGTGTATGTAAATATGCTGATTATCTTCAGAGTTTGATAAATCATCTGTTTTCCATGCAGAATGCAGGTATTTCTTCTCAAACCATGAGAACACTGCAATCACGTCAATGCCTTAATTATAAAAATAAAAAGAAGTCCAAAATAATTAAATTGACATCTTTCTGCCTAGCTGGGAGACGCTGATCTGTGTTTTGCCTTGGTAATACACTCCTTTAAGTACTTGTAGTTAAAAAATGAAAAGCATTCTACCTTTCATTCCTTCTTCATGTTGGGAGTGAAAAATAAAAAAAAAAAAATTCACGGAGCAAATTAAAAAGCATGAGAAACACTGACATGACTATATTGAAAATCTCTTTTCTTAGTTTCTTGCTTCGAACTTGTATTGTACCTTTTGCATTTCAAACCCTGATGTACTGGTACAAATAGGGCTTTGTGATCACATTAAGCTGCAGAATTATTCAAACAAACAACATTGACAATCTTGTGTCAAAATCTTTAGGACAATGTATATGTTCTTGTGCAATGTCCCAGTTCTGGGATCATATTGTAATGGAAAAATATTCTACCAGAACATTTTCAACCATCTTTACTCTCCAATCTTACAAGGTCATTCACCGTGAAGCAGCAAGGTCATAGGGTAATTACCCTCTCTAGACACCTTCATTTTATTAGTATGAGTGTAGTTATTACTGAGATGCTCTTCTCTATTCTGTGACAGAATTAATGTAAGCAAATATGACAAGAGGTTACATCTGCTTGGACTGAGCTTAATCTGACGTGGGGCCTGATTTTTGACGTCCTTGAACATACATTAAATTTTTAAATAGCACAGAATTGTCACACGTGAGCAGATGTTTTGCTGTTTGCAGCACTGATGCCCCTTGCAGAACTAGTGGGGGCTAGATTTTTGTGAAACCAGCGTGGGATCAGCAAGGAGCCTCTAGGTTTCCTGATAAGGAAAAAAAGTTTACCTTGAACTGTGTTGTTCAAAACATGAGTTCTATTTAACTGTTTGTTTTGAAAGGGGAAACCTAAAGCAGATACTGAGACAAATGATGTAATTTCATGAGTAAGCATTATCTTAAACCATGCCTGTGAGCTTAGGGCCAGATGACTATCAAGGCCACTTTAATTTGAATGAATGTCTGGTGACCTCGTGTCTGTCCTGCAATAACCTGGAAGACTACAGAGATGCCTTAGGACATCTACATGACCTATTTGGGATTAACTATGGCCTGCTGAAGAACTTCGTTCAAAAATTCCCATGGGATATGTAGAGAAGAGGGATCCAGGAAAGTTGGTTGCTTTTCAGGGATCACCTCCTCAATCTCAAACATGGTCCATCCTGAAATGAAGTCAAGGAAAGCTGGCAGAAGGTCTCCTAGATGAACAAGGAGATCCTGGTGAAACTTAGAAATAAAACCAAAGTGTACAAGAAGTGGAAACAGGGACAGAAAACCCAGGAGGAATATAGACACACTGTCTGATTTGGATGGGGGTTGCCCTTGGTTACACCAGTGCTGAGCTGGCCACGAGTCCCTGCAGCCAAACCCTTAGGAGGGGAAATGCTCCCAGAGTTCTTACACAAGAACAGGATTTGGAAAGCCAAAGCCTATCTGGAGCTGAATCTGTCTGTGAAAGGCAACAAGAAGGCCTCCTACAGGCATATCAACCACCAGATTAAAGCCAGAGATTATTATTTTTGCATATTCTTAATAAAAGGAAATGGTCAGTTATGAAAAACGAAAGGAGAAACACTTTCTTGCCATTCCTGTTCTCTCTCTTTATCCTCTTTCTTTAGCTTCTTCCCTCTTTATGGTTAAGAGCCAAGACGCACACTTGATTTGGGGAAACCTCCGTTCATATTTGCTTTCTCCTGTGCAAGAAAGACAGCAGACTAAACTACTCTTCCTCCTTTCTGCCACTAGTCAGCAAAGACCTGTGTGTGGCAGGGCCAGAAGGGGAAAGGGTCTTTCCCTCTCTTCTGCTTGCAAAAGTGAGCAGGCGGCAATACCTCTTGAACACTAAAATCAATTGCATGGTCCTTTAAAACTTCTGTGCATCACTGTAGACTTGGGTAGAGGGACAAGTATGTCTGCTTTAACTTTAAAACTGAAAAACTGTAGATTAACATGAAATTTTCTTATTCCCTCGCTTAGCAGTGTGCTTACCTCCAGCCTGTGCTGTCCTTATTGAATTTATAGACAAGCTTTTATTTCCAAATTCCTTAAACCTATCTTTATTTGCCTACTAAAACAAAACAAAACAACCAAACAAAAAAACCCCAAACAAACACCACAGCAAAACCTCTGCTTTTTTAAAAAAATGGGCAAATATGGCAGCAGGAAAACAGTGTAGAAACAACAGCTGGTGCAGGAGGTTATGAACTTCTTGTAAATAACCACAATGGTAAAAAGACATTGTGCCCACACCAGCTTCCAGAGAAACTGCAGTCCTTGAGCTACGTGCTCATAGTTGTCCCTAGAAAAATATCCATGAGGAACTGCAAAACTCTGAATACAAAATACCTTGTGACACTTTTGCCAGAATAGCAGATGCCTAAGAGGTTAAAAATATTTGGAAAGCTACACAGCCTGCAGCGCATGTTCTGTGGTGAGGAAGCACTGCCGGAATGAATGTGCTGTATTTTCACTGGGTAAACTGCTTTCCATTGACTTGCACCACTATTTGGGGTCTGCACTCCTGTTTCCAATTATGGCTCTTTATTTTTCTCATTCCAGTGAAGGAAATATGTTCCCAACATAAATGTCACAACCAGAATTGACTGAAAAGTTCCAAAATCAAATTCCAAAATCTGGAGTCAACAAAAAAAAAAAAAATAGAGGAATAGATTAAAAATTAATGTTCAGTTTTTGAGCCAGCTAGAGAACTGATAAAAACGGTAGAGAGATAATGTTTTAACAGACTGTTTTTCAGCTCATTTTGGACATCAATGACTAAGTAAGGTATAACAGCTATCAGTTTTTCACAGCCATTAACATATTGACCCCTTTTGCTTTCTAGAGAAGATAGGAAGAAACATTTGATTGCAGCAACAGGGTTCCTGCAGTCTGTAGCCCAAATCAAGACAGAGACCAACAAGGTGTTATTTCTAGTACTAATGTGAATGCAAAATTCTTACTGGCAGAATTAATTGGGTCATCAGCTGATTTATTAACTCCATCTGCTACTTGTTCCTATTTCAAATCATAGCACCACTGCACTAAGAAATCTCCAGCTTTTCTACAGGCAAAGACACCTGCAACAAAAAGAATCTCTCCCTAGTGCTGGGGGGCTGGATGAGACTGCAAACCCTATCAGCATCCTTGCACAACATGTGGCCAGCTCACACAGCTGAAAACTTGGAGATAAAAACCAAGCAGCAGAGTGACTCTGGATCCTCATCGCTACTGCTAGCAAAGGCTCCCCATGCAACTGTGCCAAAATATTTAATCAGCACCATGTGGCATTGTAGGGTGACGGGGTGCACATAATTTTCATTTTTCTGTAATGGCAAAAATGCTTACTAAAAACGAGTTTTTTTAATCTCTCCTCAGCCTGTGAATGCTATAACTCCTATCTCTTGTGGGTGTCTCCAGGCTCTGGAGCAGGCTGCAAGCACAGAGGGAAGAGCACCCCTTCTGCTGGAGATGACCAGCTAGGCAGCAGGGAACACCTCCTTTTCTTAAATGAAAAACCTAATGGAGAGCTGCCTTTTAATAGGTCTCAGCTTTTACTTGTGTCCAGGAACCCTCAGCATCAGGCTTCATGTACAGGCATAGCATGGAGCCAATTAGTGATCTCCTCAGAGGCATGGGCACAGCATGAACATTTGCACTTAACATTTTTAGAGCAGATAGAGATGATCACAAAGTACTGAGCTGGCAGGGTGGACCAATGTGCACCGTGCTGGTAATGAGACATTTTGTTTTCTCTTATCGTGTGGTAGGGTGTTTGCTTGCTGGGGTTGTTCTTAAAGTTTGCTTTCCCTCTCACCCTCCCCCAGTTAAATGCATTTTCCCTCATGTATGAACTGATTTTTGGTCCCAGAAAGGTGAAGTTATCTAATAAACAGAGGTAGCGTGCTGACTGCAGGCTGCAGGGCAGTGTGTTTGGAGAAGCTGCAGGCACAGCATGGCAATTCATTTCTATTCTGTTGTTTTGTCATGAAAGCAAAGCCTAATTGAAGATAGTTAGTCTTTAATGAATAAAGCTCTCTGCATTTTCCAGCTGTGGCCATGTAATCAGCGTTCACCCGCATGAAAAGGATTTTTTGTGCCCATATTTCATTTTGATGTGCATCTGTGCCCGTATTTTGCCCTTCTTCTGATTGGGTTGACAGTTTTCATCTTTATTTAGTTCTGCGTTTCACTTCTGTCTTTGCATTTGTGTTAGAAAACAGAAACAAAACCCCAGAAAGCCCCAATGGATTGCACGATCTAATAGCTTATCAGAGTGCTCCTCTGACCTTGATCATTTAAATTAATTAGATTCTGTTTGCTTTTGCTTACTATTTTCCAAACTACTTTGTTGTAATACATCAGATCTTTTCTATCCTGTTATTTTTGGTCACTCTCTCTCTCCACAACACCACTGTGCCACTGCAACACACTTTTTAATTAGTTTCACCACAGTCATCAGCTTTGTGATTATCTCTGCATCTTGAACACCTGGTCTGACTTTAGAAATGACTTGCCATCTGGTCAAATACTGGGTGATTATAACAATTTAATGGCAGGATAGGATAGTGCTGGTTAAGAGACCTGATTGTTCCCTCTATTCCTTCCCCTCATGCAGTGTGGTTGCATTCCTTCAAATTAAATTAAAATCTCATCATCAAGTTATCGCTCTTGGGTGTTGTTTTTTTTTTTTCCCCTTCATTCACAATACTCATAAACATCTCCTGAAGTTAGTTTAGTTTTAGACTCTCCAGACATTATGTCTCTAAGAACTGTGTGAATTACTGCTTTAGATTCACTGATATGATACTTATTCTATAACTTCCATTGCGTATCAATAAATGAAGCAGTAAATGGGTCTTGTCTGGCAAGTAAATGCTGAGGCAACTGCAGGGGAGCCATTTGTCAGGAACACATACAAATGGAATCTCACTAATGTGCTACAAAATGTTTTGGGTTTTTTTTTCTGTACAGTTTAATACTACTATATACATACTCTTGGCAGCTGATATGCTGAACCATACTATAAATAAGGTGATTCTTGTGAAAAAGTCAGTGGATTGGATAATGAACTTCATGCAGCCTAGTTGTTTTATGATTAGCTCATTTTACAACACTTGGGTGAATAAGGTGGTGGTTTTGTTTCTTCCTCATTTTTTTTTTTTTTTTTCTTTCCCCATTAGATATTGGCTGAGAAAAGGATTTGTGAAGCAACTTCTCAAGGTTTTTTAGTCTATTACTAGCAGCTGGTTTGGAAAAGTAAATAGATGTGGTTCATGTAAATTTCTTTTACATTATGCAAAGGAAAAAATGCTATCTAGATTTTTTTACACTGAAATCCTTTCAGCATTCATAGTTTGCCAAAGTATATTGTTGTAATTATTCAGATTGCATGATCATAATTACAGTAACAAAAGCAATAATGAAGCATCCTTCCATTGGGAAATGAATGAGAAGGAGAACCCTTTTGTAACTCATTTTTCAGGTGCTACTGGCAAGAAAAAAAACAACCTATTTAATTTTCTAGGGATTCTTTCTTGTATAAATACCACAGAGTATTAGATTAATTTTTCATCCAGGTCCCTGGGAACCTAAATACTTTTGTCATGTAATACTTCCTTCTAGCAAACACCAAGTTCAGCCTGTAAAAGCACCAAGTCTATAAAACAAAGAAAACATTACTGGAGGTGAAAAATGGAAGGGGACATGGAATAAGTCTGGAAAGCGAATGATAATCAACAGTATTGTCCATGTATCAAATAAAAATCCCTTTATTACATCAAACATAGGATGTGGCAGAGCAATCTGAGACTTCATCCTACTCTACAGGAGAGGAAACTGCACCACCACTCACTGTGGTCATGGTTGCTGTGTCCAAGGCGAGGGACTGGCGCCCAGGTTTGGTCTGAACACTGCAGTTCTCAGCATCTGTGCAGGATGGACTGCTTTGTTACTCCTGCTATCGAAACCCCCGCGCTCTGCTGTGACCTGGGGAGAGCTCACGGGCACTCCTCTGGTGCAGCACTCTGCCACTTCAGCAGAACAGCCTCTGTGTTTTTGTCCAGCTGGAAACTACCACAGCTGCCGCTTGCTTGGAAAAAACTACATCTTTGCACTACCTCTTTCTTTGCAGAGGAAGTCACCTGCAGAGAGTTTTCTGAACCACGAAAAACAAGCTGCCTCCCTCCAGCCCCGGTCTCACCTTGTGCTACCCGCTGTACCCTTTAGCCACAGCAGCGACTTCCCATTCCAGGCACATTTGCTGCAGGTCTTGGTTGCGCCCCTTGTTTACTTTTTTCGGATAGATATTTTTATCCAAATTCTTAAAACGTAATAACGGTTAGACTAAAATATCACCAGATAAGAGAGATCCATATGAGAGTTGATGTATGCAGCAGCTGGTGAGAGAACTCCAGCCTCTCCATGAGCCTAACACACTTTTCCGTGCTCAGCTGAAGGTGACAAACTACTCAGTCTTCAGAGCTTTAGGGCTTCTGTTTGTAAAAATAAAAGTCCTTGAAAGCTTCAAAGAACTAATTGGAAGACAAAAGGAAAAAAAAAAAGGCTTTCTTAGTATAAATGTACATCACCAGTATAACCCTGACTTTCCATGACAGGAAAATTATTTTTGCAGTAAATTGTTTAATCAACCAAAACTCAAATCATTCTTATTTAATCAGAATATTCAGAGAAACACGGGGTTTAACTAAAGTCTCTTCATCAGGACCTTGACACTGCTATGCACTCTAATAGGTAAATTTAAGTCTTAACTCTGCAATCAGTTCCACTTGGGTAAGCTCTTACACAGAACCATACTGCTGTCTGATTGCGGAACCAGGGTCACAGCAATGCAGCCACACCGTGGCCCCAGGTTCCTTGTGGCACAGCCCTGAATGACAAATACATAAATCTTCATCTGATAATTGACTTATATTATCTAGGAAGTCCGAGGAATAGAACCTCAAGGTTAAAGCAAGGTAATTGTTGGCTTGCTTAAAGATGTGGTAGCAAGATTTTTTTTCTTTTTAATCATACATTTCTTTCATAAATAAAACACTATCTCCTGTAAAATAATAAAAGATGGGATCCAGTCTGTCTTACTTGGGTGAGACATTTTAAGTATGGTTGTGTTGGTTACAAAGCAAACCAGAGTAGCTAGTCAGCTTTGGATTAAACTTCACTGAGATAAAAAGCCTGTTTATTTCCACCCAGATCGGATCCCTGTCCTGGTGCCCTGCCTCGTTCTTGCAGAATGAAGGGCAGAGGGTGAGGGCAAGGAGCAGAGAGGAAGGAAAGCCCCTGGCCCAAGGAGCTCATGGCCCTGGATGGTCTCAGCACACACAGCCACTGCAGAGCATCCAAAAGGAACTTGTTTCTTAATCCTCGCTAAGCGTGCCCCAGCTCTGTGACACTGCTTTCAGCGTGGACCTCTACTGAAGTTCCGCATAGGTGCTTTCTCTCAAGCAAATTGTTGCCCTGTTGATGCCAACTCACCAGAACAGTTTTGGTAGATAAACGTAATTAAAATGGAGACTTCTGGAAATCAAAGCCTCACTGATTGCAATAGGGGCAGGATGTCACTTGACAAGAGAATGAAAATAGTAATCAGAGGTTGATTTACCCCAGTATGAAATAAATTCAGGGTACAAAGCAGCTGATCAGAGGTGGTCTTAGTGATGAAGGAAGTAACTGCAGGGATGAAATTTCAAGAAATTTAGGGACTGACTTTTATTCATAATCCTTTTGAAATTTTAGTCCTATCAACTTGTATGCATGTGTGAGTAATCTTATTTCCCATATCTTTCATTTTATTTTCTAACAGCTAAACCACATCCTTCCAAATGCACAAATTTAAAGCCACTAAATCTAATTTCAATTCAAAAAAATAAGAAATAGATCGAGAGCTTCACAAGGCTGGTCATTTTGTTTCCAATGAAACATGAGGCATTCCTAGCAGAGGACTAGTTTAAGACCAGGTACTTGGTCTACAGGTTTATCAACCAGAAGAACTAAGGCAATTTGCAAAACCACAAGCAGTCCATATAAACTAGGAAAATAAACCGTATTTGAAAATGTTGGCATGTAAGCTCCACTTTGCACCTTGATATTCTTTAAGGTGTTATGGCTGGTCTTGACTGGAACTAATAGGAGATACAGAAAACTGAAAAATCAGAGACCTTATTCTGTATTTCCCCCCCACAAAGGTTTTGTGGCTAGTGTCAGCAGGGAGGACTCTCCTTACAGTGCCACCTTTCCATTTGCTGTAATGAAAGGATGATAGGAAAGAGAAAACCAAAAATGCAGGGGAGGGAGCTGAGTCATACAGCTTACCATCTGGATGGGTTATTTGGGATAACGGCAGCAAGAAGGGGAGATACGTACTCTCCCCTTGGCTGCAGCAAGTCAGTCCCCAGGGAGACTTGCACATGAATTACTGAGGAGGGCATCACGTTCATGCAATCCCTTGCATAAGATACCTGTCTTTAAGGGCTATGACTTCAAAGAATGGAATCAAATTAATTTTCTTTGCTTTCCTGTGCTCCTCTCCCAATACATTTTTTTTTTTTTTCTGATGTTGCCTATGTGATGGCAGGTTTGGCAGGGCTGCAGACAGGGGCTGCACCCAGAACCTCAAGGTGAGATTCTGAGCCAGCTGAACTCAAAGAAGAAATTCATTACTTCAAAGGCAGTAGCAGATCCAAAACTCCAGGTGAAGTCTAGCCACTCCAGAAGAAAGACAGAGGGAGTGTGTCAGTGTGCATTACTCCAGTGTCTCTGGGAAACAAACAAACAAATGAACAAAACCCCTCAACTAGCATTCATACGGACTCTTGGTAACTGTGTGATAAATAGCCTTAGCTGAGCTGCAGGAAAACTCTGTTAAAGTTGACGTTCTCCCGATGCAAAGTCAGTAACTATAAAAATTATCACAAAGAAAGACCTCCTTGGCAATCAGGTGTTATCCTCAAACGAAGCTGCTTCTTCTGCAAATACATGACTGTTACTACCACACACTGTATGAGTGATCCATCTAGCCGGGTATTGCTTCCCATACAAGCCAAATATTTCCGATAAATAGACAAGAAATTCTTATTAGCATTTTATATTAATCTGTTAATTCCCCTTGATTAGTACTAGCCCTATGACTTCAAACAGGAGGATTTATAGTTCTCTAGTGAAATTTCTAACTGTTATAGCGTCACCAGATAATATTGTTGCACAGCCTCTTCTATGTTCTTCTTAGTATTTTAGCAGGATTTTAATTTTTCAGAAAAAATTGCACAGTTACCGATTTTATGGTGCAATGACATGCAACAGATGAAGTTTTCTGCCAATTCAGTTTTCTGTATTTCTATCTATAGACAACTCCAGACAGAACAGCTACCTGGGGACCAGGATTTGCTGGCTAGCTTGGGACTCCTACAACAGGTTTTCCCTCCTGTGGTTTGTTTTATGGAATTCGTGTATTTATACAAACACAGGAAGACAGACTATACCTTGTACTCCATGCCACTGACTTTTCCTTCTTGCTAAATCAGTGTCTTGTCCCTGGATTCTGCCATTTTGTAACTGGGTGAAGGTCATGGCAGAAGTGTCTGAGAAAATGGTGTCTGAATAAGGGTCAGTGTATCAGTATTCTTTTATGGGCATCTAAGTCTAGTTGCTCAAGAATTTTGTTCATTGCCTTGAATCAACAATTATAATAATAGCATTAGTGCTACAGTGACGCTGGTGAAGTCTCAAAGGCCACACCAGCCATTCATGCGAGCTAGAATCATTACAAGCTTTCCCCTGCCGACTGCAGGAGCTCAAGCGCACATCCACACCACACACCACGTCTGAGTAAAGTCTTTGTTTCCCTGTTGTTCGTTGCCCTGGCCAGATGCAGTCCATCATCTCTGTGAGAAACTACCAGGCCTGGTTCATTGGACTGCTGAGTTACAGGCTCTTGCTGTAGCAGTCATCCCACCTACAGCTGGCCAGAGCCCCACCAGCTCCGGCAAATGCACTTCCATGGAACAATGACGCCTTTGTTGGGTGTTAAGAGCGTTTGAACAGCTGCACTGCCACAGGAATATAGCCCCCAAATAAAGCTTGCCTGTATTTAGGCCCAAACAGAATCCCTCCTTCACACCCAATTTCAAGGGTTAAAGATTGAATGCAGTATTTACATTTCATATACAAGCAAGATGTCTGGAAGCCTTATAAAAACATCATTATATTTATATTCTGTATATGCAGAACCACAGGCGCATTATGTCAAAGTCATGCCAAATCAGAGACTAACACCTACACCTGATTATGAAGGAATAATATTTTTTGCTAAAAAGTATTTGTGTTATATATGGTATTTCCATCATGTCTACAATAGCACCAGTGATCAATTATAAGTCTTGCAAAACTTACCTGCCTCACTTGCCAAGTGGATTATTGTGAAAAGGTCCCTGAAGACCATCAAGTGACTTAAGTTATTCCACATTAAATGGAAAATTGATCTAGTGACTAAAGAAGCCAATGCTGTGATGTTTTCTGTACCAAGAATCTTGAATTTTCAGCTTGCTACAGTTTGAAAAGAAATCTAGTGCACTTCATAATGATACCGTGGTATTCTCTAACAATTATTGTTGTAAGAAAAGCTATTAGTATTCTTTTAAACAGTTTTAATGCACTTAGTTTGACTTTCCTAATAAACTGCAGAACAGATAACAATGGTTCCTAAATATTGATCCATCTGTCTTCACTTTGCTTGCGGCAGTTGAAAATGTACTGAGAGGTTTTCTTGCTTCTATAAGCAGCTGCCATGCTTAACGTTTATTTCCAATAGACCAATGCTTTCTTTCCAACACAACAGCAGAGCTCTGCGCTCTGTGAAACACCAACTTGGTGACCTTGGGAAGCGGTATTGACAGTGACACCCTATCAGTGTGTCTCAAACCGGATCTCTCACTAAGTCTCTGTGACATATGGGCTGTATTCGAAACTTCAGAGCCAGATGATTTTTTTCTGGATGTTTTTGCTTAACTTTCAAGAACACAGATAAGTCTCTTTTGGTAAAGGTCCAAGCAAAAATACAGACAACGTTTCAAAAGTTAGTGGAGGGAGGAGCATAATGTTGGGTATTTTAGTGGTCACACGGTGACCATCAGGGTGCAAGGAGGATATTTGAGCATCTGGCTTTTTGGCAGTGACAACAACTGCAGTTTTTCTGTAGAGACAGTCTGTCAGTGCAGCTGGTAAGAATAAAAAATTTGTTAATATGCTCTGTAACTATGCTATATCTTGACTTCTGTATTCCTGATGTCTCATGGTAAAAATGTATTTTGTAAAACAGACGTTATAAGCAAAACCAGTGTACTGTATAAGAATTCTCTCCAGAAAGCGTGGGGTAATTATTGTATCTTAGTGAAAGAAGAATAATGAACTTTTAAATCTGAATATGGTTTCATATTTGCAGAGCTAGTATATACATGCACAGCAGAAAGGAATACCCAAGACTGAAATATGAACTAATAATTACCCTAGCAAGTTAGAGAGAATAATATATTTTGCAAGAAAATCCCTCTTAGGATTCAATTAGATACCTGAAATTTCACCTGTTTTGCATACTTAACTCAGTAGCACGTCTTCTCCTGTCTGCTCCCAAGTCATAGCTCAAACAGCACCAGTGCACTGTGAAATGCTGCTTGTTGATGGGGTCAGACAAAGTTCTAAGCAGTTTTAAAAGTGTTTTAGCCTCACTCTGTGTCTGGGTTAAAGTGCATTATGAAAATCTGATCATACCCTCGTTAGATCTCAAATGTAATAGCTGCTCTTTTCCTTGGAAGTATTTTGTAGTTAAGGCGGGAACTAATGAAATAAACCGCTATTATCTGATCTACATTGTTGTCCTCCACCATGCTGTCTCAGGTGCTGAAAAGAATTACACCTCCCTATCTCCCCTTTCACTCAAATGTGTACCTCATGCCCAGTAAACTGCATCTCCTTATTTCACTTTGTGCAAGAAATCTCCATTTTATCTTTTTTTTTTTTTAATTTGAAAAAGACTTTGATGAGAGGAAGAATATCACATAAAAGATAAAGCAAACAAGCAAACAACAGGACGTGTTGCAACCCCCTTTTTCAGCAAATCCACCAAAATGTCGTGCTCTGTGATGTACTCAGTGCTGAATCTGGTGCTGGATACAGATCCCTCTTTCTTATGGAATCTGTACAGTACTGACTTTGCCCTGTGCAGTTACTGTTATTTATTACGCACATGCACGTGATTTAACTAAAACTGGAGAAAATGTAGGTCAGAAAAGTACAGGATAAGAAAATCAAAGAGGAGGTATACAAGTGAAAAGATATTAGAAGACACTTGAATAAATTTTGTACACATTTTAGCTACCCAAACCCAATGTCAACCACACAATATGTCATCTTGATTGTCCAGCACAGGATAAGCAGCTGTTTTGGTTGATAACTGGCATCCTCAGTGATGCTGCAGTTACCAGAAAACTGATTTTCCTACACAGCTATGACTGCTGCACATTTTTCCACTGCATCTGAGATGGTTGGTGGTGCCATGGCAGCTTGAACCCAAGTAATTTCCCATGAGGTTACACTCGTGAGATTCCCACAACAGCCTGAGAAAAGCCTCTACCAGTTCTGCTCACTACAGCATGGCCATCTCAGCAATGCAGGGGACTGGTCCAGCCATGCATCTGCTGATAAAGCAGAGACAACTTGCCTCCAAATGCATTTTGAAAAGTGGCAACTCTGGGTCACCAGTTTTAGCAAGGAAGTGGTTCTGATGCTAAAGGGCAAAACACTAAGAAGGCAGCTACTAGTTCATTGTTAGATTCTTGAACACTGTTATTAGTCTCATTTTTTATCCATTTGCTCGTCAACTGCTTTTGTGTGGGAAGCATTTCACTTCCCAGGAGCACAGCTTTTACCAGCTAAGTAGGAGAGGGCTATTACCAGCTTTGCTCATTGTTTGCACATTACCTGGGCTTGCATGTCTATTTTGGAGCCTGTTTTCGCTCTTAATGTTCTCAGCTGGTGAGAGATGGGAGTGCTTACAGGAGTTACATCGTGTAGAGTCATGCCCTGACATCCCGACTCAGAGCTAGTGCTGGTTGTAAGCCATTTGAGAAGTAGCAGCATTCTTGTGAATTTCTGGTGTGCTTGAAGCAGAAACATAGAGACACTGCCCTCACTATGCCACCACGGAGTTTCTACCTCCTGCTACTCTCACTAGTGTGTCCTAGTGCAAGACGCCTTCAGTTTTTCCAAATCTCTCTCTAGCCTTATTTGAATGGCTTGAAGATTGTTGGAGGGAGAAGCCTTGTAATAATTTAAAAAAAAACTGGGGCAAGAACAGATTTGTGGGGGAATCCTTTCATCTGCGAATTGTGTTCATTCAGTTTATTGACTCACACTGTCACGGCAATGTCTGTCTGAAAGCATCATTCCTACAGTGACCCATCAAAATAACATCTTTACAATTTCGGTCAGTAGGGCAGTGTGCCAGGTAGCAATGTATGCTGCTGTCAAGTAAAGAAAAATGGCCATTGTCATTGCCAGCTACAAAACTGGAAGAAAATGGAGTCTCTTTTCTGCGAAGACAATAAGGCCACTATAGAGAAAGGAATACTGAGGTACAGCTCTTTGAGATATTTGTTCCTCTAGGAATTTGTAAATGAGAAGTGATAGCTAACTGGACAGAAACTTTGCTGGTATAACGACCATCTCACCTAAGTCTTCTGCAATATCTTAGATAAACTCATTCTCCTGGATGAGTTGGGATATTCAGACAGTATGCTGTGATGTTGTGCAACATTCCTGATGGATTCGTGTGAAGGTTTCCCTCCTTGGGATGGCTTAGCATTAAGCAGGCGGAACCAAATCAGCAAATGATAGACAGATTGTAGACTAACCTGATACTTATCCAGATCGCAACTGGTTTTTAGTCTCAGTCTTTCAACTAATAAATGCAAATAGTCTTGGTGCTCGCCAGTAAATTGACAGTACAAGGCTACAGCTTTGGTACTAAAGTCTTTTTTGCAGAGAGCTTAGCAGACTCAATAAAATGGATTCTGTCAGTGGTCATATGGAAGATTTAACACTTGTTTCACCACAGTGTAGCAAACTGAAGTTAAGCAATATAAACTCAAGAAGATTTGCACAGCTAGTTGAACACTCAGGAAAGTCCTACCTTTGCCAAAAACCCAACAGCCATCCATGCATATTCAAGACTCTAAAAGTTAGTCATACAGCTCTAAAAGGTCTGACAAAAATGGCTGGGACCCTACCAGACAGAGCTTCTCCTCTGATTGTATCTTTTTATTACTGTATACGTCTGCATGAATTGAAGTGGGAATTCAGAAGCAATAAGGCATGTTCCATACTCTACTTCACTTTTCTCTAGCAAAAAATGCTTGTATATCCACATTTGATGTGGCAGCATGTCAGATCAGTGTATGCTTGTCCCTTTCAAGAACTGGGAGGGATGTCACAGGGAGGCTCGTGGCACAGTGCACAAACATGGACAGTGGGTCTGATCTTACTGCATACGTGCTGTTGAGTACTCTGCATCAGACACATATCAGCTGTGACCCCGTACAGCAGTCCTGTTGCAGCCAGGGTGGTGTGTTCCGAGTACTGCTTGGGAGCTTGGACTGATCCAAGACCTCACTCCTGCTGCCTCATCACTGAAGATGGCCCTGAACATATTACTCACGTCTTCCATTTGATGTTCCCCTGGAAGCAGGACTGTTTGTCTGGTGAATCATCTCAGTACAAAGCTGGATATCACCAGCTGAGTGCTTAGAAGCTTCCTGAGCAGGAGTGCTTTTTCTTCATTCAAGGAGGAGCACTGATGCCCTCCCATAACTACCATCCACAGAGCACAGTGTAAGGATAGAAGAAGAGTGGAAAATCTACTTACAATGAATCAACTAACACCTAAAGTGCCTGCCGCATAACTCTGATGTAGATTAATCTCTGCTCTCCAAAGCAGTACTCAGAGTAGGCATCAAGTCCACCCTACTTGTTAATTGAAGGAGTTATACCTCTTTCTTCAGTAAGGAAACTGCAATATCTCTGGAGCAACATGAAGTGACTGGGCATGGCCAACCACCTTCATCAACAGCCTGCTTTTCTGGAGTAGGGGACATTATAAATCCAGCAGACAAATATGGAAACTCATAGGAAATACCCAGATAGCCCAGAAATGTCAGGTGACACGGTGTCTCTTGTGCAGTCAATTCTACTTTTGTAAAGTAGATATAGAAAGAAACTGCAAGTAGTGGAAATGAATTGGGAGGTTTAAATCAGTAGTATTTCCCTCCCGCTCAGGAGGCATGGAGATGACTATACAAAGCTCATCCAAAACCAGTGAATAACCAGGGAGGGTGAAACTTAGACTTCAGTGTCAGGTGGAGTTGCTAATTTATTTCTCTCTGTATCAGCCTGCCTCCTGGGATATTATGCTAACTGGTTAGAGGTTTAGATTTCCAGAAAATCCACACTGTGAAAATATAGCACGTGTTCTTCTGAGTGTGACTTTTGCTGTTGAGATTGCTGAGGGCTGTAGCTGGCCTAGGCAACCTTTTGCAAAAGGAAAGAATATTCATAGTAAGGGCTGGGAAGCCACAATCTGTCCCCTGCAAACCAGCTGTTGCCAAAGAGCAAGTGGAAAGGTTTTTGGCTCCCTTTCTGTGTTAAGGAGTCCATAGCAGATTATTTGATAATAGTTATTTTGAGATGATAAATGCATTCTGCCTGAAAATGTGACACTTTTGCAGAGTGTGTACGGCTATGTATTGTCATGTTAAGTTACTTTTTCAAGTCATTGCTCTCTTTGTGAGAGGCCATTCTGTATGATTTTAATAGATTTAGCTGAGACTATGAAAATGCAACTGAGTTGATTTTAAATAAAGCAAATTCTGTGTTTTAAGAAATTTTATTGGTTCCTTTGAAATGCAGATTTGTATTAGCTGAGCATGAAGTAAAAGGCCGTGGTGGCTGTACATGAGAGATAAGTAGAAGCAGTTGCATATTCATGCTTCACCTCTCTTTTTGGGGGTGGCTTTTGTATTTACATTACTATGGACACTAGCTGAGGGGTGAGATTGTCACCTGCATTTTCAGGTACAAGCACAGAAACACATTAAAGGATTACTTTATTTCTGCTAATTTATTTTTTGCTTTTCCTTTCACGCAAACAGCCTGGAAAGTATCTCTTTTCAAAACGGATACTTTCAAGAGAGAAAATGTGAGGTTTTACAGGACATTGCATTGTTCACATCACTTCTGACTTCTGATTTTGGAAATATCTGTACCTGAGTTCTTGTTAACGCTTCAGTTCAACCCACTTCCTGCAGGTACTTTACACAAGACGGCATGCTAATGTTTTAGCTAATATATATCAGTCACGTTAATGTTTTAGGTAATATGCATCAACTTTTACAAGAAGTCACAAGAAAAGTCAAAGGGTAATAAGTTACTTCTGGGGAGATTCAGATCAGACAAAAGTGGGAAATATTTCATTATGAGAACAACCAACCATTGGAATAATCTCCCCTGGGAAGTGGTGGATTCCCCAACATTGGACTCTTTTAGGATTCAGCTGGACAAGGTGCCGGGTTATCTTGTCTAGACTGTGTTTTTTCCAAAAAAGGTTGGACCATATGATCCTTGCGGTTGCTTCCAACCTGGTATTCTATGAGTCTGTATTTCTATGAAATAAACGTACACATATGTGTTGATAAGATCTGAGCGCACAGCATCCTTTGATGCCTACAACTGCCTCAAATTAATTTATAATTTGTGTACCCAGTCAGAATACACATTGACAGCAGTGACATTTTACACCCACTTGTTTTAAGAGTGTCTGAGCGCATAGTACTCAGGGCGATGAAGAGTGAGAGCCCTAATTTTAACTTCATTCAGAAAGGACTTTACATGTAAGCAATCCATCTCCCAGCCTATGCCATTAAATTTGTTCTCACACATTAGCAGAATAGTAGAGAGTAAGTCCAAAAATCTATTTTCCCTTTAATTTTTAGAAATTACCCCTCAAATCTTGTCTTCCAAGTTACATTGGTTATAATTACTGAGAAGACCTTAAAAGTGAAGATGTTGATTCTCTAATTTTCTTATATCCAAAAGTCACGCTATTTAGATGTTTACTTTGCCTTCCATTTTTTCCCGGAGAAAAATCCTGGAAAAAAAAAATCTTAAATGAAGCATTATAAAATTTTACTGACCCATTTAGCATCTTATTTTAATAGCCATATTAGCATGCTCCTAAATGGAAGTCCATGAAAGCAGGAACTGTAAACTTTATGCCTTCCATTCAGCTGCTCTCCATTTTTCTTCCATTAGAACTGCATTTACAGAAGGGATCAAGCAATACCATACAAAGCTTTTTAATTGTGTCCAATAGAATATCATCCTGAAAATAGATCTAGTCTGAATTTTTTAAAATGCTCCAAAAATCCACCTTATATCCATGACAACATTTTATAACCTGCGTATTTAAAGGACCTAAGCCAGATCCACTTACTGCTCCAAGTACACTGTTCGAGAATTTTGCCTCCCATTTGCTGAAGAGATGTGAGATACCTAGCAGAAACCCTTAAAGCAAAAAGTGTTACGCCCGTAAAACCTTTTTTGTAGGAGCTTATTTCTCTGTGGAACTGTTATTTCTCATCTATGACTTCCTTTATGCTTCACTGTAGCTTTACAGTAAAGAAAAAAGTATTTTAAACAACATTAAAAACCAAGCCATAGCAAACAAACAAACAAAAAAAACCCAACCCCCCACTACACCAACAAACAGACACAACCATTCTGACTGTTTTGCAACCAGAAATGAGAAAGCTGCACATTAGTTGGTAGTGTGCTGCCATTTCTTAGCTGCAACTGAGCATTGAAATAGGATGTAACTTGTGTAAATACTGAGGTGGACTTAGTATGAAAGTGCAGTTTTTATTCCATACAATCATCTGACAAACACCTGTCAAACAATGAATACTGGCATTAGACATACAAGGTACTTTTCTGAGGTTGAGCTCAAGAGCATGACAAACTATTATTTAATCCCAATGAGTCCAAATGTGCTTTCCAAATTGTTTGGGTATGAGGACAGATGGATTTGGCTACTCACAGAAAAGGCCTTTGTGGCAGGGAAGCTGTGAAGCAGTGTGGGGCAGACTTACTAGGAGGCTGTCTGGGAAGGAGTAAAGTTCATTAAAGGTTTGAGGGTGGATAAGTGAGACAGGTGAAAGGATGTATAAATATGAGAGAGATGTGAACATTTCTCTAAAGAAGGAATTTTTGGGAGAGATGCAAGCTGGAGCCTCAAATATCTTTTCAAAACGCCATTTCAAGACCTCTAAAAGAATAACCTGTCTTTTTTTTTTTTGTCATTCAGCTCTGATAATATCAGATGTCTCATATCTGCACGCTTATTTCAGATAGCTTAAACAGTAAAATTTAATGAAAATGTGGTATTAAAAATGCATCACATGGCAAACTACCAAATTAAGAATGTATTGTGTTTATTTCACTTATAACATACTTAGACTAAACTATCTAACAGCAGTTTCCAGTGAGATAAGCCTGAAGTTTTATTTGCAATGACTTGCATGCAGAATGGTTCTCCTCTAATAAAAACAGGAATATAATGAGCATGAATGAATACATTGCTACCAGTCTGGGAATAAAAAAACATTTTACTTTTGTTGGAATATACGTCTAATAGTTTCAAATAATGACTATGTTATTTTTCCAGTATCACATGTGCTGTTTTAAGTACTCCCCTTTCTCTTGTTTCACCGTTTATGCATAGAGTGGTGCCATTATTCTTGTATCTCATGTCTGTGAAACAACTCTGTCCTCTTTCCCAAGTTGACTCCTTGTCACTGTTATCCTGCAGCTTTAACTGACAGCTCAGTGCTATTCAATAGCTGAATATTAGAATCATAGAATCATAGAATAATTTTGGTTGGAAGAGACCCTCAAGATAATTTAGTCCAATGGCTAACCTAACACCGTCACTGAACCATGTCCCTGAGAACCTCATCTACAACCCCTCCAGGGATGGTGACTCAATCACTTCCCTGGGCAGCCTGTTCCAATGCCTGACAACCCTTTCCGTGAATAAATTTTTCCTAATATCCAGTCTAAACCTCCTCTGGTGCAACTTGAGGCCCTTTCCTCTTGTCCTATCACTTGTTGCTTGGGAGAACAGACCAGCACCCTCCATGTTACAACCTCCTTTCAGGTGGTTGCAAAGAGCGATCAGGTCTCTCCTCAGCCTCCTTTTCTCCAGGCTATTCTGAAAGAACAATGCGCCAGTTCCAGAAATTACTTATTCAAACACCTGACTTTTCATGTGCTCCTTGACCAAAGCCACACATGCAGACAAGTCTGATTGTGTGTGCCTAGGTAAGTACAACCAGCAGTTCATTATGTTGGCTGAGCAAATGATCACCTCATTTTGCCAAGGGGAAATTGCACTTGACCATTTCCTCCTGTTGGACACAGCTTTGTTCTCCGATGAAAAAGTCACACAACCTTTGTGTGCACATTGATGTGTTCCATCCTCAATGAGTCTGAGGCAAGTGGAACAAGTCAATGAGTTAAGCACAGCGTGTGTGGCCCACATGCATCTTGGAGCACTGAAGAAGAGTTGTATCAAATAGTGGCAAAATATATGCTAGAATATGTGCCCAAGACTAGGAAAGCAGTGAAACAACATTCTGTAATTGAAGTTCAGTGCCAGAAATGCTGAGGTGAAGCAACACTTCATTGTGAAATTCACCCCAAATTTGTATGCATATGGGAAGGTAATAGCTTTTTATCACAGTACTGTGAGAAAGTAGGATGGAATTATTTTAAATGAAAACTTGAGGTTCTAGTGAAGATGCTATTAATGTATAGTGACTTGTGTAATAGATTATGTCACTATGGATTGTTAAATATAATAATTAAAGGTGCAACTTTACTGCATAATATCCCTCATCGTAAGTTACGGGAAAAATTACTCTTCTTACAATAAAACACGATACCATTATATTTATGCTTCATATAGGGTCATATTAGACAGGATAATAAGATGGATTGATTCACTACCAGAGTTTGGTGTACTCAGTTACACGAGTGTGTATTGTTACACTAAGGGAAATGTGAAGAAGATGCCTCACAAGGGGCAGGGGGTGCAAAAGATTCCAGCAGACTACACGCTGTTTTTCACCTGAAGGGTCAAATTCACATCACAGCGCTGAAGTTTGCTGTAGTGCTGGATCCCTACGTCCTGCAGCAACTCACTTCTCTGAAGGCAATAGAGGAGCATTGCTTGCTTTCAAACGTAAATATATTGCACATGTCATTTCAGCTGAAGGGAAGAGTAATAGCTGATAAAAAAAGCCATTCCAATCTTTCGCAAAGAATGAGTGTGCACAGCCCACTGCAACCTGCAGTATCTTCAAGCAGATGAGAGGAAACACGGCAATGTCTGGAACTTGCCAAAATTAGTCAGTCGTTGTTTCTAGCTAAACTTCGACATGATCAGAGCCTATAGAGCTGCTATTCAATGAATTACTGCTAATGGCATTTATTACCGGCATTAACAGTAATTTACCCACAGTTAAACAGAGCAGCCAGCTACAGTACTTCTCAATCATTCTGAATCCTCACTTTGCCAGTTGACTAAAATATTTTATGCTACCATTAGTCACAAAGCCTCAGCAAACAGCCAGTAAATTTAGACAGAGCCTGGGATCCTGAAAAGTTACACCCTGCTCATGTCTAATTTATTGTCAGTGTTTATGTTTGTGCCAAGACTTGGGCTTTCCCACTGATCAAGATTTGAAATACATAATCATAAAATGTTCTCAAGGAGTACGCTGATAAGTAGTAGAAAATCACGTTCTGCTTAGTGAAGACATTAGTAGTACATTCAATGTAGGAAAAAGTATATCTTCCTGTCTACGAGACTGGTACATATTCCTTGGGTCATTTAACTTGATACGTATAGGACTTACCGAAATTCTCATTTGTCTCTGTGTCCCCTGAACTGCAGGACATATTGCACGTGTGGTGGCATAGGAAGCATGTTCATGATGTTTGAATGGGCTGCTGTCAAGAGAGGCATCTGGTCCCTATCCACCCCTCGTCCCCGCAGCGGAAGACCCAGTCCTCTACCTTGAACAGAAATAGTCAAAACGTCCTTCTGTGTGTTGAGCTCTAACATCAGTGATAATCATCTACCCTGAAAAACAGGAGACAAGGGATGGTAACAGTGAAAAGCAAAATAATTTGATGTTAGAACCTCTTTATGTTGTCAGAATGAGTGGCCTAGCTAGTGATGCATTTGTATTAGGGATGCCCAAAGGGAGGAACAAAGAGGACAAGGGTGCCTTTGTAAACACATGACCAATTCACTATTTAATTCATGTCAGAAGCAGAGTCTGTGCTCCCTCCACAAAGTTCTCGTAACCAAAAGCGTTTTAGAAGTTAAATGTTTTCTGGAAATGATTTTAAGATAGCCACTCTGCTTAATCAGCATGAAGTTCAGTTCTGCATCAGATTACTAAAGCATACCATTACCCCCCAAGGGCTTAAAATTCCTGCAGTTTCATATCAGTCATTTTGCCATGAGCACTGCAATTCCCATAACATGATCCAGGTCTTGGAAATGAGGGTAGGAACAGTTAAAGTATCAACATTAACTTGTCTGACATAGGCTTCACTGATAAAATATGTATTTCCAGATGTTTGGCTTCAGAGCATTATTCAAACTGACGTACTGCAAAGATTTATCTTTATCTAGCCTATACGATATAACCCAGTCAGACACAACAAAAAAATGAAAGGCTTATTTTTAGACAAAATGCAACGTTGTTGAGTTTTGACAATGATTTAGCAGACATCCAGTTGGACTTGACCAGGAGTGTGCCAGTTGCCTTCCAGCTCACTGGCCAGGTTTTCTCCACTTCAGAGGGAAGGTGGATGCCCAAGTGTTGGGCAGCCTGAAATGCCAGTGCCCGTGGCCTGAGGAGGATTTGGAGGAGGCCAGCCAAGTGAGATGTGGTTCCCACAGCTATATGGGGAACAGTAATTTCTTCTTCCAGGTAATTTTTCTTTTCTTTAAACAACAAAATTTTTGTTCAAATTGGAATCAAAACAAAACATGTATTTTCTCCTAAAGATACACTTTTTCTCTGCTGTAGTCTAAACACATAAATTCCTGGTCTGTTTGTGGGCAGCTAAGAATTACAGTGTTTCAATAGCTGTGATGGTCTCAGGATGCGTGTGAGTGCAATTTTGTAGTGAGATATAATAGCTTTGATTAGGTCAGTGATATATCAGAGATATAATAGCAGTGATTAGATCAGCCTTAGATCAGGCTGGGCAGCACAAATACAGTTTGAGCACACAGTCCCTTTCACAGATTCAAAACACAAGTCTGTCTAAGACTGTGCTTAATAAATGACTTACAGTTACTTGTTTAAAAAAAACACAACTATTTCCTTATAGCCCTGTATGCTCCCATTAAATATTTGTGGGTGTCTTTGGTAAGAAGAAAGGCTATAATTGCTCCTGCACTTATCTGGGATCAGATTCTGGATAATTTCCAAGTGAGTGCGCTGTTCTGAATTTGGATGTTCTAGTGTTGAAGTATATCCTTTCAAGCACTTAAATATGAATTTAAGGAACTGATAGTGGCACTAAATGTCCCACCTCAAGCTTACAGAGATACTACACAGACCTGTCTCGGTTTTCATACGTTCTTTAATGCCTCGCTGCATGCTACAAAGGCCTCTTGGCTTACTGCTGTTACTGGCTGTCCACTCTCCCGACCCCATGAGACCAGGTTGTGTCCTGGTTTACAGTTTGGGAGGTCCATGATCCACTGGGTAGGCTGGGAAATGCTTTGGGGAGGTAAGGTGTGTGGTTAAGGTGTCCCACCACCTTGGTTTGTAGGTTCATGCAAACCCTCAGGGAAGGAATGCTTTGCTGTCAGCTAAAATTGCTCTTAATTCAACCCAAATTAAGGTAAAATGGTGAGGGGGAGGGTAGAAAGAATGGATTTACTTAAACAAAATTGACAACGCAACTGCCAATGTTTGTAAAAGACATGGGTCAAGAAATCAAAGAAAAGAACATGCTTACTCTATTTAATTTAATCCAAGGGGTTTATCTCACTCCTCTGTTGGCTGATTTGCTGTAGACATTCCTAAGGCTACCTGCTCTGAGATTTTGTCTCTCTGCATTCTTTCCTGTCTCAGATTGCATTTGCTACAAATATTTCCTGATAGGACATATTTGCTCTCATAGCTAATCCTCCTCTCAGATTCTACTGATTTAATCTCTTTTTTTTTCCTCCGGAATGTAGAATCTTTTGCAAAACATATAGTCTTGCTTCTCCCTTCTTAATGAAAATATAAAACATTATAGTCACTCTGCTAAAACAGCTGTCATCTTCTTTCCTTGATTGTAATTAACCATTGGGTGACAGTGTCATCAATGCTAGTAATGTCCAAAACAGAAGTTTCAGATGAAATTTGGAAGGACCTACCAGAGTCAGATAAGCAGCTGGAATAGTGAGAAATGTGAGCTGGAGCAGAAGGTAGTTCATACTGAAAGTAAATATTAAAATTTTTCATCAAGTGTTTTTTAGTTTACCATTGAAATAGAAAGGAAAAAGTATGTCTTTACATATCAGGAAAATATCTTCTCCCTGCAGATAAGTGATATTAATATAAGATCAAGTAATTAGAGGATATTGCATATATCAGGGTTTCAAAACAGTCTGTGAGTTAGTGTTGTCTCCACATTTTACAGCATATGCAGCTTTGCTCATCCCTGTCACTAAAAGGTAAAATCATAGTCCAGACGAAGTAATGAAGTGATTGCTGATGTGATTTTAAAATGAGAATGAAATTTTTTTTTTTTTTTTCTGAAACGATGAATATATTAACAGTTACTTTTTATGTAAACTTTTCTGGCTAGCTGCTGTTATGACTAGTCTAGAGAGGAAATGTGTAAGGTGATATTAAGCTGTCATCTAAAATGAATAAGAAGATATGGGTTGGATGCAGGAGCTGGAAAGAAAAAAGTCAATTGGAAAAGGAAACATTTACAAACTAACACTTAAAATCAGAATACGTAATTCAGTTCTGTAGCCCCATGACAGATATCACTCAAGAAAAGCACTTTGCAGAAGGCTAAAAATGATTAGACGCGGCTAGGTGAACAAGATGAATACCATTCAGTAACACTTCTTAAGATCAAATTTATAAGAAAACCAAGCCATATGTAGGCAAATAGCTCCCTGAAGTGAAGAAGAAACTTCCCCTTAGTAGTATTATAGTGCAATAGTTCGTTACAGGTGGCTTTCACCTTGGCTTAAAGCCTTTGCCCTCGGCTGCTGGCAGGCACAGAATATTGATCAGGAACACCTGCTTGCTGAGGACAGGTTGGAATTGACCTGTTCACAGAGCTTTCTCATACTTTTTCTTGCATGCGTGTTTTAAATCTTTTACTCCTCCCAAGGTTTTCATTTTACATGCCCACTTTTTTCTTTTTCCTTTTTTTTTTTTATTTCTGTTTCCTATTTCTTCTCCTACAGCACTTTCCCATTCAACCTGTTTCTCCCAGTCCCACTCATGACATTTTGACCTCTCCCAGCCTTTCTTGTCCCTACATCCTTCTTATGCTCTATTATTGTCTCACTTAACATAAAGCAGTTTATTTTTACATTTTTGTTGTTGTTTGTTGTTGTGTTTTCATGTACACGGAAGAACAACCTAGTAACATGTCCAAGCAAACGTATTGTGGCTAGTTGTCAGCAACAGCCTGAAGCAGTGAAACACTAGACTTTCCCTCACTGCTGGACTTCTACTCGTAGAGAATGTAGTGCACTGTGACTCTTCTATTTTCGGATCATGTGGATCAATTGGATCATCTAATGGCAGCATCCCCAAAGATAATCTACTAAAACTCCTCAGATGATCGTTTAGTTCCCTGTTTCCTGGTATTTAACGGGTGACTCACCTAATGGTGGCAAACTCCTCTTTCTTTTTGTGGGTTGCCACTTACTGGCCCAATGGTGTTTCAGAGATATGTAGCCTTTTTCAAACAGCAGCTCCCTTAATATTAATTTCCTTTCTTTAATATTCAGCCTGAAAGCAAAATCACAATTTTATTGTCATTTCCTCCCCAAAAGCAAAACCTAAGAAGATCCTCTAGAACAGAGAGGAAATTGAGATAATAGTATTTTCATTTATTGACGGCTTAGTTCAAGCAACTTGCAGTGTGCAGAGGATGCAGGTATCAGAGACGGGAAGCCTCTCAGTGGTGCCTTATCAAATCCCTTTCACACAGTGTGTGTGATGTGGTGGTTGTGGGTCTGTGAGAGGGATTGTCTCCACACCTGGAGCACTGCATCCAGCTCTGGAGCCCTCAGTGCAGGAAAAAACATGGTCTTGTTGAAGAGGATCCAGAAGAGGCCACAAAAATGATCAGAGGGCTGGAACAGCTCTGCTGTGAGGACAGGCTGAGAGAGTTCGGGTTGTTCAGCCTGGAGAAGAGAAGGCTTTGGGGAGACGTTATTGCAGCCTTTCCATACTTAAAGTGACCTGTAAAAGAGATGAGGACAGACTTTTTGGCATGGCCTGTTGTGATAGGACAAGGGGTAATGGTTTTAAACTAGAGGAGGAGAGATTCAGGCCAGACATGAGGAAGAAATTTTTTACCATGAGGGTGGTGAAACACTGTCCCAGGTTGCCCAGAGAGGTGGTAGATGCCCCATCCCTGGAGACATTCCAGGCCAGGCTGGACAGGGCTCTGAGCAACCTGATCTAGTTGAAGATGTCCCGCTCATTGCAGGGGATTGGTCTAGGTGACTTTGGAAGGTCTGTTCCAACCCAAACTGTTCTATGATTCTATATGATTCTATGATTGGATTAATGGAACTGAGTGGCTCTGTCCATAAAGATTTATCTTCACCTCCAGTGATGTGGAGAGATTGATCCTGATTCCTGGTTGCAGCTGAGCTGTGCTGGGAGCAGTGGGCACCATGGGCCGACTGGCTCTGTCACCATCCTTCTGCACAGGGGGTGTGATGGTTCAGAGTGCACCACAGCTCGAGTGTTATCCCCAAACAATTTTGTAACCTCCTGGTTCTAGCACAACTGACAGGTATGAAGGTAGCTGGCATAGTGAGAGGGCTTTAAAATACCACTAGAAACACAGAGTGAACTGCCAAAGGGAATGCAGAAAGCTTATTACAGAAATTAACCAGTAATCACTCTTTTGATGTCATTGGCAAGGTGGTGTGTGTGGGGGTATTGCTGACAGGCTATTTTTTAGTTTTCTCTTTTTTTTTTTTTCAGTTGAAAACAAGTGGAATGAAAGAAAGATATAGGCAAAATAGATTCCCTCTGACTTCAAAGCAGAAATGATTCTCCTTTGGAAATTCATGCAATTACCAGATAGTGTTAAAGTATAGTCATGCTTAGATGCATACAGAACATCATACACAGCACATTCCACACTGTGTGTGCCAGCAAACACTCCTAAACAACAACCAGACAGAGGCATGGTGCCACTTCACTGTTTTGTTTCAATGAGCCAATTTACAGGAAGCATCTTTCTTCATTTAAAAGGTCTGAGACCTCAGATTACCTGCATAGATTTACTTCATCCAGACGCGATGGGTTTTAGAGATTAAATTAAATCCAGGAAGTTTACAGACACATAAGAAGGTAGATTCCTCACCCACAAAAGTTACCATCAAAAGGTGGGCAGATGGACAGAAAGCTAAGGAGGGGAAGCTAGGAGGCATATAGCTCAGCACAAATTCAAAAAGTGGATTAAGAAGTTGCTTTTAACCCAATAATTTCCCAAACATTTAAGAGTGTTGTTCCTTGTTTTGGCAGCTTTTTTGCCTGCCTCTCCTATTTTCCTCAATTTTTTTTGGCATCAGTTTCCTTTTCTTTATCTAGTGCACAGCTAATCCAGTGTGTATACAAGTGTAGGTGCTTAAGGTAATTGCTCAGCCTTGAAAGGAATTTCTACCTGCAGCCAGTGACTGCCTAAGAAGGATTTTGCTCTTGCCCAATAATTGTCGTTCACCTACGACCCCTTTTTGGTAAACTCATAGCTGTCTCATTATTACTTAAAAAAAAAGGTGCTTGGAATAAGAATGTGTTCCATTAAGCTGGCAAGTCTAAGCGAGTGTCAAACAGCAGTGCCCATGAAGTTCATGAGAGGAATGCTGATTGATTTTCTTTAAATAGGCCAGACGAGGGGTAGAGCATTAGGCTTGTCTAAACAATATGCAAGTCAGCATGGGGCTGTGTGTTTTCAAGGAGAGGAAAAATGAATTCATTCCAATGGCACAATATAGCAGTGAGAATAGCCTAAGTGCAGGAATTCAGGCTCAAACTTTTAAAGGTATATTTTCTGTTGGCTTAAAGAATAAATATTCCGATTTTTCATGAGCAGATACTCATACTTTTAAAATCAGAGCATTAGCACCTAAGACATCCACAATTTGTCTCAGTATATGAAAATGCTATACCCTGTTGAAACAATCCTGACCAGAATTGACAAGATTCCCTGATCTGTTTGGGGTTTTCCAGCTGTCTGTCTGCAGAGCTATTAAGAAGCTCAGCATCTGGAAGCCTTCACCTGCCTTGATTTTCTTCCCAGGCTGATGGAGGCTTGGAAGTTGTCAGGCTTCCTGCTGCAGAGTCAGGCCCCAACTCTCAGGACAGTCTGGCAGAGAACCAGACAGGAAACACTTAGGAAAAGTCCCTATCCATTGACAAACAAATTAAGACTTTCTTTTTCTCATCTGACCTGCCCCAACAGGTCAGGGAAACCTGAATGGTCAGCTTTGGGGAAAAAGCAGCAACAACCGATCAGAAGATATGTTAGCTTAAGCTTCTCCTCACTGGTATGTGCTGGAAACAGGTGTTGTGTTTTCAAGGGCAACACTAGTTCTCACATTTGGATTATGGTTCAGGACAGGTAGTGTTAGTAAATCTTAAAAAGATGTTTTCATTGTCAGGAAGGTAAGGACCCACATTTTCCTCTCCTTTACCAGCACCCAAACACTGCTGCTAGCTGTCACTTCTGTCAACAGAGAAAACCCAATCCAAGGCTGCACAGATAAATCACCATCTTTGTCTTAAATAACAGTAAGCCCTGGCTCTCATTTTATTGCAATGGAGAAGCATGTGCAATTTATTCTGGGGCTTTTGGGGGCAAATTGGCTTACATATATTTTCAATCAGTTATTCAGCTTCTGTGCTGTCCTTGGCATAACTCACAGAACTAATATTTCATAAGTGCAGGTAAGATCTATTGCCCTCCTTCAGATTTCTGCTTGCCTTATTAACATGTACTGTGCTTGAAATTGCACCAGTTGTAAATACAGGGTAGAATCCTCCACTGGTCTAAATTGTCTCACCTTTTTTGAGCTGCCTGGAGGTAAGTCAGTATACTTGTGCTTAAGCAAGCAGCCCACTGTGAGTCCCCAGCAGCACAGAGAGCAGCGAGTCCCCTTCCAGTCACTGAGAAAGGAAGGTAGGGCAGCTCCTGCCTAATAGCAGCCTCAGCACCTTTATTTACTGTGCAGCTCAACAGCAGGAGGCTGGGATGGAAGCCGTGATTGAGGGTTTCCATCTGATCTGCGGCTCCTGGCAGGACAGGAGAGGTGAGACAGCAGTAGCTGCATAACTGGTACCTCTGGGGAACTTTTTCTCTCTAACTATGGGGTGTTTGTGGATTCCCACTGACATCACACAGACTCTCGTGGTGCGGCTGCACGTGTGTGTTGTGACCCTCTTCTTAGAGACAGGTTTTAAGTGCGATGATGGGAAATTCTCCAGGTGGCAGTTTAACCCAGGCCAGAGATATGCCTATCTTCTCTCTTGGTATTATTCAAGTCACCCACGTGCCTTGTGCTTGGCACAGACTAAACACCTCATGGAAGTCTAAGGAATAAAAGATATGGGCTCAGTGTGCACTGTAGACTTTCAAACACGTGCTGACTCATTTCAAGTAAATCACCTTCCATGCTATCACAGAAGCTCATTTAAAGTCTGTATCTGCAGATTACATGCACTATCATTTCAGTGTAAAGATGAGGCGTGGATCAGAAACAGGTGCTAAATGGAGGATGAAGGCTTAAATAAAGCCTGATTTTCAGAAGTGAGGCTCACCCCTGGCTCTTCAGCTGGTTTCCAGAATACTTACGACTTTTGGAAAGTGTGCTCTTGTTGCTCAAATACTCCAAAACAGGACAACTGTGGTTATCGAGCTAGTACAGCCCATGCAAAATGCATTGCCTTTGACACTGAGTATATTTTCAACTGTTTAATCAGCTCATGATTCCACAAACTGTTTTGAGAAGATGAAGTAGCATCTCTCATCTGTATCCCTTCGATGCTCCAGAAGCCTCAAACACTGAGTTATAGAGAGAAGAAAAAGAGATGTGTATTAAAAGGAGCTTTATAAATAATTTATTACAAATGCAAGCCAGCATGGATCAGATTCTGTCCTCAAACATGACACAAACATCAGCTGTGGGGAGAGTCCCAAAGCTGATTTGTTTGGGTGCCATTGTCACAGAAAGCAAATGGTGTTACACTGTCCCAGTACAGGGCTGGAGCTGCCCCTCTGCACAGGGCTCTGATGGAGGGGTGCCTCCAGCTCTGCTTGTCCCCAGGAAGAGTTCACAAGCCAGATTTTTGGGTCACTTCCACACTGGAGTATCTTGCCAGCTGCCTCATTTGGGAAAGACTACTGATTATCCCGTGGATGGTGTGTAAGTCCTAAAGCTGGTAATTTTCTTGGTATCTGTAGTTCCGACGATTATGAAATGAAAAGTACACATTCCATCTTTTACACTTGACAAATTCACTATTCTATATTTCCCTTATCACAGTCAGTAGCATCGAAATTGAAATAATACATAGTGGTCTGAAGGTGCAGAAAAAGACACATTTACATACCCACAGAAGGGGGTAGAAATGATTATAAAGAATGAGCTTTTCCTACCTTTGGATTTTCTCTCTTCTGAAATGTAATACTGCAAGGACAGAGTTCAGTTTATAATATCACACAATTTAGTAAATTCTCCACAGGCATCTTTCCTTTCCTTTCCTTTCCTTTCCTTTCCTTTCCTTTCCTTTCCTTTCCTTTCCTTTCCTTTCCTTTCCTTTCCTTTCCTTTCCTTTCCTTTCCTTCCCTTCCCTTCCCTTCCCTTCCCTTCCCTTCCCTTCCCTTCCCTTCCCTTCCCTTCCCTTCCCTTCCCTTCCCTTCCCTTCCCTTCCCTTCCCTTTTCATCTTTGTTCCTGTGTTTTCATGCATGGGTTTATTATCTGTCACCAGCTCTCCAGAAAAAAAAAACCCATGGTTTCCTTGATTTAGGACTTCACAGTTACATGAGGAAAAAAATGTGCCTTAAGGCTCTTGTCTTTACATGTAGTTTATTTGTAGTTCTAAAGACTATCAATGAGATCCACAGTTTCACTGGTACTGCAGTGATTAATACTGCCCAAAGATCCTGCTCTACATAGCTGTCTTATTTGTGATTTGGGATATTCAAGAACGAATTAAAGACTGAGATCCTATTTTGTTACTTTTAGAATTCTTTGTCAGTCCTTTAGTTTGATGGGTTTTTTTGTTTGTTTGTTTGTGTTTGTGTTTTTTCTTTTTCTGAGTAGTGATTTTTACTTTCACATGCAAGGAATTAATTCAGGCTGCATAAATCAACCCCCAAAATAATGATAATAAATTCTCTAAAGTTTATAAATTATGCACTTCTGTATTTAGGAATCATAACGAAACAAGTAACGAAGCAGAAGAGACTGGCAAAGCTCCGAACTCAGTGAAGACTCTGCAGGAGTTGCCGGATGAGACTATTCAAAATTTGGAGAAACAGCATCTTAGAACGCTACCCATATGTCCACATAAATTAATATTCAGGCATGTCTGCTTTGAATTCTCGCATCTCCTCAGTTCCCCTGGTGAAACTCCTCTAGTACAGAAAAGGCCAGGATAGAGATTACGTGCAAAACTCTAACTGCAGAAAGAAGCGTGTTGTTTGAAAGTCGCTGAAGAGTACACACCTGCCTACAGTCATGATACCTGCAACTGACTGATGAAGCGGTGACTCCCATTACCTCCCAAGAAGCTATGTTTATGAATTTCACCGTGGCTGTGTCTCTGTGACGCATGCCATGGAGCTCTGCTCCTTCAGCAGGGTTTCTCCAGAATCTCTGAGTCAGAAAAATTTGAGACTGTCAGTGAAAAATAAACATTTCATGTTTTCCACATAGCATCTCTTCTTCATCCTGTTAGAGGTCCTTAGAGGACTTCAAGAATTCTGCGTTTTAGTTCAGACTTTCACAAAGTCTGGTAGCTGTTACAAGTTGGGTGTCTGTCACCTGTCTACTCGACATCTGTATTCTGGATATGACTGCAGCATGGACCCCAGCTGGAGCCATGGTGCAGACAGACTGTGCTATGCAGATACAAAGTCCAGTACTTTTGGGAAAGAAGATGCACTAGACAGCCATGCTCCTCAAAGGCAGCAGATATGGACAGATTAGGAGAGACCCAGTGAATCCACTGTGTATGGGCTGTGCATTCACTGCCACTAATGTATTTTGAAAGCATCCACAGGGAAGCTGGGCAGGGAGTTCATCAGGGCCTTGGTGATTCTCCAAAGGGCTGGATTGATTAGTCATCATCTGCACGTGCAAGGATTTCTTCCAAAGTTGCACTTTCATAAGACCAAGTTTCTGGACCTTTCTCTCAGGTACAGGGTGCTTGCAAACAGACTGATGTGTGATGGTGGAGGCAGATGCATGAGTTTTATGGGAATCCAAGTGGCAGAAGTGTTGCAGTAATGCAGGGCGCCTGGTGTACCTTGAAAGGGAGCCAGCATTAGCAAGGTCTTAATGGGAAAATATAGGGTATGTGGCATCAGTTATTGAAAGATATAAACTCAATAAGATAAATATCCAAAATGACTGTAAGCATTATGTATTTAATGGAAGAATCTTTTTTTTGGCATGAGCCCTGTCAAAACTGTCTGCTCCTGCCCAAATGCTGAATAGATGCTCTGGCAGAAGTATCCTCAAAATGTGCACACTCTCTAATGGATATGGTTACATGAATTTAATCCAAACCTATAAATACTGAAAGGGATGGAAATAAACCTGGCTTGACTTTAGAAAATAAGAAGATTTGTTTTTAAATACAGCATTAGAAATGTGCAGCATGTATGACAGCACAAAAAATGTCTGGATTTGGCATGTTTTTGTTACAGTAATTCAGTTACAATAATATCTCAAGCTTATTATCATCCCTTCAAGGGACAACAACGACCAGAGTCCCAGGGCCAGACCCAGCTCTGTGGAAAACCAGAAAAACACAACTGCTAGAAAAACTGATGTGTGAAGGAGAAATGTAAAGACACTTGGAAACAATTTCACCGTGTGCTACTATCTAATAGACTGAAAGTGTACAGAAATGTTTATTGTTGGATTGCTGCACACATATGAAATCTGAATTTGTCAGCTCACTTAGCCAGCTTATATACACTTTTCTAATGAGCAAAAGGAAAATTAAAAAAAAACCTACAGTCTTTTTTAGAATGTTATTTGACAGTCTAATATGGTTTGAGCTAGACCTGAACAAGTTTATCTAATCTGTGTGGTTTTCACCAGTGCTGTTAACTGACTGTTGCTGGAATAAGTGTTATGATGTAGGCAATGAGTTGGACAACCACAAATAAAAAGAAAATCTGAAGCAATACATAATTTAGTGTTGTCATTCATTGTGCTAGATTCTCTTTAATATTTCTTTCGGAAAAGAAATCTAAATTGTTTAATTCTAAGCATAGTACTAGGATCTTTATTTGCATTAGGGAATCAAAGGTATGCGAACTGGTAATAGATGAGGAAAAGTGCTAGACATAGTAAACTGTCAAATGTAGAGACATTAGATTAATTTAAGAGAATGTCACAAGAAGCACAAAAGACCTAGTCCAGCACCTCAGTATTGTATTTGAGCTTCTTTCCTCATGGATTTGCTGAAATTTAAGCTACTCTGGACTCCAGGTTATATTATGTTTTCCTTCTTACGTGTAACATGCACATTTTCCTTTCTCCAGAGGACAAGTGAGCTGTCAGTTAGCAGAGGCTATGACCTCTGCTTGCACAACAATATTTTAGCAGAGGTTAGAGCAGCTGGAATAAAACAAAGGATCTGAAAGCAATTTTTATGTTAGAAAAATCCCTGGGGCTTTTCATTCTGAAGTTTGCATATTTCTGCTCTCAACACGGTGTTTCTAGGAAATGTACTGATAGAATTTGCACTTTTTTTTTCTTTTTTTTTTCCCTGTGCATTGTGATCTCAATGGCAAGCGAGGCCAGCCCAGCAGACTTAGCTGGGGAAACAGCATCCTGCAGTTTCACCTGCTGCAGTAACCTCCCAAAAAGCCACTTCTGAATGGTACAAAAAGACACAAATCACTATTCAGTCAGGACTTACTGTGTTTGCTTTGTGCCTTGCTACACATCAATCACCATATTAGGCTTTCCTGTGGATCTAGCAGATCCTTGCTAAGGAAGGACAGGCAAAGATTAAGAAGGGTTCTAAAGACTGAAGGAGAATACTTCTGGGACAGCCTTCCAGTTAGAAGAGAAAGGGGCCAAGATCTGAAAAGGTTTAATTATAAAACTTGATAGCTTGCTGATAGTATTTCTATAACAGGGTGAGAGTAATCCTGGAGCCTGTAATTCAAGACTGAAATTAAGATTTCCAGTGCTGACTTTGTTGGTAGATGCAAGTGAGGCTGGGAGAGACTTGGTCATGTATGCTTGTTTCACATATTGCTGCTGCTTTTAATGAACACTATATCCTAGAATCATAGAATGTCCAGAGTTGGAAGGGACCCACAATCTCATGAAGTTCAACTCTTGTCCCTCCATAGGACAACCCCAGAATTCACACCATGTGTCTTAGGTTCCAGTTCTCCACTACCCTCTGGGGGAAGAACCTTTTCCTAATGTCCAACCTAAACCTCTCCTGGGACGACTTCTTGCTTTTCCCTCAAGTTCTGTCACTGGTTACCAGAGAGAAGAGCTGGGTGCCTGCCCCTCCTTCTCCCCGTGTGAGGAAGCTGTAGCCACCATGAGGTCTCCTCTCAGTCTCCTCCAGGCTGAACAAACCAAGAGACTTCAGTTGCTCCTCATACAGCTTCCCCTCTAAACTCTTCACCAACTTTGTGTCCCTCTTCTGGACACTCTCCAGTAGCTTTATATCCTTTTTATCCTGTAGCACCCAGAACTGCACACAGTGCTCCAGGTGAGGCCGCACCAGTGCAGAGCAGAGCAGGACGATCACCTCCCTCACCCGGCTGGCAATGCTGTGCTTGGTGCACCCAGGACATGCTTGGCCCTCTTGGCTTGTGTTCAACTTGCCATGGACCGGAACCCCCAGATCCCTCTCTGCAGAGCTGCTTTCCAGCATCTCATCCCCCAGTCAGTATGTACAGCCGGGGTTCCTGTGTCCCAGGTGCAAAATCTGGCACTTGTCCTTATTAAACTTCATGTGGTTGGTGATTGCCCAGTTCTCTAATTTGTCCAGATCCCTCTGCAGGGCCTCTCTGTCCTCGAGAGTGTCAACCGTTCCTCCTAATTTTGTGTCACAGAAGAAGTTACTTAGTACTGCCTCACGTCCTGCGTTCAAGTCATTTATAAAGACATTGGAGAGCGCTGGCCCTAAGATGGATCCCTGCAGAACCCCGCTAGTGACTGGTCGCCAGCCCCATTTACTAGAACCCTTTGAGCATGGCCCATCAGCCAATTGCTCACCCACTGCACTGTGTGTTTATCCAGCTGTATGCTGGACATCTTGTCCAGGAGAACACTGTGAGAGACCGTATCAAAAGCTTTATTGAAATTTAAAAAGATCACATCGACAGGCTTCCCTTTATCAACTAGGTGGGTAACCTCGTTGTAGAAAGAAATTGAGTTGGTCAAGCAGGACTTTCCTCTCATGAAACTGTGCTGGCTGGAACCAATGACTGTTGTCATTAATGTGTTTTTTGATATCTCCATATATTTTAGGGTTCTTGACTACCTTCAAAGGACAAGAAGAATAATTTTAAAAATTTATTTATTTATTAACTGCAGGTATATAACTTGACTTTAAGGTAGAGTGGGGAAGAATATGTTTTGCTTTCTTTGCAGGACTGAAGACCAGTCGCAGCAAAAGTGATATTTCCTGGGCATCTGCTCTTAGCGATAATAAACTCTGTCTTTTATACAGTGTTGTGTCTTGTACAAGCATTCAGTGCTAAACTAATTGTGTGATTGGACACAGGAAGGAATTTTTTCCGCAATTATTCTGTCAGGGACCTTTGATTGTGTTTTTTTTGCCTTCTGTCATGCGGTACATTGTCCACTTCTTAGTTTTGGCTGGTTATTTTCACTCCAGAAATGTCTCTATGTTTCTCAATTTTAAGTCCTTTCTTCCTGCAGGAAGTTGTTTTTTGAAATTCCAGTCATTGTACTAAAGGTTTGAAGATTGTTATATGAGGTCAGGGAGGATTTGATGTCTTTTGGTTTGGGGACACCTGCATCATGTTTATCCAAGTGGTCCCTTACTGTTATACGACACAACAAAGTGAACTTGGCAAACAGAATTAGGCCCATCATTAGTGGAACATATTGAGAATCATCCACAGAAAATTAAAAGATGATTAACTTAAAAGGGTTCTGACTTTTGGATGCTGCTCACCTGAATTAACAGGGCTTCACATGCTGTATTTAACCAGGTACACATCTTTGTTTAAAATACAGCCTTTACTACTGTCAGCTATGATTTTCTGTCTTGGTGGATCACCTAAAGTCCTTAATTCAAAAGCCTGAACTAGAAAAGCAATTGATCTACCATTTTCTTTGTAGGGTTATCACAGCAACGCTTCATAGTCTGGACTGATATGCTAATTTTTGGAAGGACTGTCATGTATTTATTTAGGCTAACAATATAAAGTCAGTGAGATTACTCGTGTTCAAATCACACACATTGCTGGATTCAGGCTTCCTGCACTAAAGAATCTGAGACTTGCTTATCTGACAGACAGCCAACTCCGTTTTATGGTGATATTTAGGCTATTGGTCTCCTGGCTTAAAAACCAAGTAACTGATTTTAGGACAATGCTTATGTAAATCTTGGCTCTGAACTAACTTTCAGCTTTAGTCCAAACAAAGCACATTTTTAGACCTTAAAGCCATATTGAAAAGTGGATCTTTATTCCTACTGAGAGGAGACTGAAAAGTCGCAAAATGTTAGCAGAAGATGTTTTCATCCAAATGATTTGAAGTTCGGAACTGGGGCTGGCTGGATTAGTCTTTGTTTCTATTAGTTGTACATTTTATATATTTTCTATAAGAACATTATATAAATATATAAAATATAAATACATATATACATACATGTGCACACACATATATGATTCACCAATTTAATGTAACAGGCTTTGTAGTAATTCTAGATAAGCCTAACGAAACGATTAGGAAAAGCGTGGATCAAAATTGCCTGAAATGTTGAACTGATGAGTCTAACATCATGTTTAGCTCTTCATTAATCCAAAATATTGAGGATAATATAGACTGACATTAGCCGATAAGGCTGCACATGTAAATATTGCCTCCTGATTCACCAAGATTGCTGAAAATAGCAGTCATCACTGGTGATTCCATCTGATAAACATATGCACATTTTCTTCCTGACTAGTTTTAAGTGGTGAACAATAGTTTTACCTCTGCCCCTCCTGCCAAAGCACCAATTCCATTTATCAGTTTTAAAGAGGACTCCTTCACACAAAGAAACACAGTTTGAATGAAGACACTTCAATACCTTCTGATGAAAATATTCAACACCCAATTCTCCAGTACTTTGTCTAGAGAACTCTGCATGTGTTCAACTAGAGCTCTGTAGGGGCAATCACTACAGGACATGGCCCTGAGAACGTGTGAAATTTATATGGATGATTACTTAGATGCCCTCTTGTAAGAACACAGGTGTGTACTTAGAGAAAGACCAGAAAAAGGTAGAGAACAGGCTAACAAGCTCTAGCCAATATTGTCTGGATTAAGATAACCAGAGATGCAAAGAGGCCAGATATATTAATTATGAACATTTTGCATGGTCACAGCCTCTGTCTGGGGTGTAAGGAAGAACACTGAAGCAGTTCTCTGGTGGTTCTGCACCTGCTGGGAATTTTTCTGTACAGGTGGAGTCCCAGGGGTCTTGTTCAGACAGTTTTTAATTTGCTTCACAGTTTTGAGAGAGGCTCAGAATCTGTGCTTCTGACCTCTAGCTTTAAGGAACATAAAATGTGTTATCCCTCAGCTGGGTTTTGGCCAGTTTGTGTCTTCTGGATTAACAATTCTTAGTATTCGCCTCCTGAAGTAAATGCTTTACTTCCTTGAGGAAGGCAAGTAGATATGTGCACCAAGAAAAGCTCCATGTGACCCTTTTCTTCAATTTGTGTAGCAAAAGAAGTCTATATGAGAACTGCAGCTTTAATGTGTGCTCATAAAATCTTTCATTTATTATTTATATAATTACTCACAAAGTGCTGTTGCCATGGTAACTTTTACACACAGTGAGACAGATCCTTGCATAGACAGTAGTCACGACTCCAAGCACTACTACATGAAGATAAGTCTGCACGGACATTTCAGGGTTTGCCAAGTTTTTCTAAAGTAGTTATTGACATTAAAATAACCTCCTTCTGCTAAATTAGAGAGAAGAGCCTGGTTTTAGCCTAATTTCCTTAAGAAACAAGGCTTAAGCATTCATTCTCTCCACCCGTCTGCTTCTCCCTAATATCTTTCAAATCCGCTGGCATAGTTTCAATTACCTTTCACTAAGACGTCTCAAAGACAGTTAGATCTGACACATTTAATGGAAAGTGGTTGTATGAAAGAGTGAGAATCCTAAAATAATGTGTCACAGAGGGAAACGTTCCACCATGAGTTTGAAAGTGGTAAGCTCCTTTTGTCCTGTTGTCCAGACAGCATCAAACTGATTGTGACATGTGCTATTTCTTTTACAGTTAAAAGGGAAAGGTGGCAGAAAAGGTGGAGCTGTGAGAGGATGAAGGGATGAGGAGTTCTGGTGGAGACTGGAGATGTTGCAGGCAGGATATAAGAAACCTCTTTGTAGTGATGGGGCTGTGGGCTTCCAGGACAGAAATTAATACAAAACGAGGACTTAATTCATTCTACCACTCAAGGGCAATGGTTTCCAAATTCTGCAGCCAACAGCAACCTTCAGTTTCGGGAATAAAGCCCTAGTTTTGTATTTTGCAGAGACTTCCAAGCATAATGAATTACACTACATGTGCAGGGTCTAGTAAGCTCACACATCAGACAGTCCAGGCAGCCAGCTGGCACCACAACCTGGTGTTTTGGTAACCATGATGCAAGGCAGATTTTGTCCTGGGACAACCTGGGTTGAAGGAGATTTTGACCCATGGATCCCTTGTAAGTTACACAACTTCTCACCATTCAACAGTGATATCAAAAGCCACCAGAATCTCACCAGGCTTCTCAGCAGCTATTGGATTATGGGGATCATGTTTCATATCTGGAAATACAAAACGGCTTTGTTTGGAAATGCAATATCATGACAGATATTTGAATGTAGACAGTTTCTGTTGGCTAAGAAATATAATATATGTGTATGCATGCACGTATAATGTTAGTTGCTCCAAAATGGCAGGACGGAAGGAGAGAGACACATTTTTGAATGCTTAAATCTGGCCAATTCCAATCACAACATTCCAAAACCAATTAAAAATAAGATTGGTATTTTGTACCACAGTGCAAAATATTCTGTGTTTTCTGTATATATACATTTAACTGACTTCTTTACTGAAGATTTTGATCTCTCTCTCATCGATGACATAGGTTCACCATCTTTAAAAGTCATTCCAGCTTTAGGTGCCTAAATATGAGAGTTTTATGCCTATGCTCAAATATTTTGTTCACTATAGAACAGATCAAAAGTCTTAGAGTAAATCAGAGGACTGGCAAATAACTGTAGAACAACGTTTTCGTTTTTGGACAGAAAATTTAATATGGTTGTTTTTTTTAATTAGCTAAGAATCATGAAACCATTCTTTTACCCTGGATCTAAATACAACTGTTAGTTCATACTGCTTATGACGAGATTACAAAGAGAGAAAACACTAATAAAAAGACTGAAGTATTTTTTTATTTTTAAGGAAAACGGTTTTCAGAAGCTCTACTACATATTCTATGTGAAGTGCTTTGTGCTGTCAGAAAATCTCATAAAAGGCAGGCCCTACATTAGTGACTGAATTCAGCGATCGTTTTTTATGAATGTGGGGATTAGACCAAGATGGGTCAAAGAGCCATAGAGAAATAAGCCCAAAATCACACATCAAATGCTGATGGAGAAGGACGGGGTTTTTTGCATCTTAGTCTTTCCTCTCTACTCCTTAAATTCTGCCTTAAAGCAGCCCACATTCATGCTTTAACTCTCTCTTCCACTCTAAAGGAAGCTTGGCAGTCAAGGATGAACGATTCATGCACTACATGATTTTTTCAATAAAATTAAAGTCCAGAAATTATCAAAATGCAAACAGAATTGAATAAAAAAAAATTCCAAGAGAACAAAGTAAATCAAAGAGTCAAACAACAGCATGAGAGATTTGCAGGCAGTGCAGAAATAGCCAGTGAAACCAGCCAGTCAAGGCTGCCAAGAAGCCAGATGCTGTGAGAAGAAGAGCATTTTTCATAGCTTTCAGTCAATGCCATGTGATTTCCAGCTGAGAAAAGAAAGAAGACACTCATGGTATTTATTTGTTAAGATGAGTGACAGTGTAAGTATTTAATTTCTGAATAATTTTCTTTAAAGTTTGAAAAGAATTTAAGAATCATTAAAAAACCTTCCACTATTTGGGTCTGATTTTGGTGGCCTCATCCTAATCCTCATTTGTGTTACCAGATTACCATAAATGTGATCATAATTCATTAATTAGGCACTTTGTGATCAAGAGAGCCAGGACTGAAACACAAAGGGTTTAGGACATCAGACTGTTAGGCACTTAAACAAGATTTCCCCTATAGCTCTTCCACAACTTGCTGGCACTATGCCTTGCTGGAGCTAGTATTGATAATTCTTCATGTTCGTAAGTGCCACCTTCACTTAAAATTTTGTTCAAAATAATGCACTCAATCAGTAAGTGGAATGTATCTTATTTGTGAATATTTTCATTCTTCTCTATTTGCAGTTCATGGGCTTTCAGTAATTGGCAAATATAATTAATATTTTGGCACGAGATTTGTGAAAATGTTTGCAATAATATAAAACAACAGGTGACTTTAATCTGTTTTTGAAATAGTTACAATAATAATCAAGATATCTTTGGTTTTATGTATCTGTATTGCTTGTGCCACTGAGAAAACCACAGAACAGAAAAAGGGGGAAGAAACTGGAACTACTTGCCTGTTCTCACAAACATGACACCTTATTAAATCTGACTGCGATGTATAGAGCCTGCCTCTTTAGAAATAGTTCTGAGGGTAGTCCTAGGGATTCTAGGACAGAGAGCACCACATTGACAGAAAGTCAGTCTGCTGAAATGCAGCACTACTTCAGGAAAGGGAAACAGCCTTCTAGATCAGTGGTCTTTCTAAAAGTGTCAATAAATAAGGCAACAAAGGTTGGCCTATTTCTGGACACTTTTGGCTAGGGCATCAATTTCCTTTTTTTCTCTGTGCACAACTTTTTGCATAAACTTTGGAAAGCTCCTAAAAGGATTTGTATTGAAATCTGTCTTTCCTAAAAAGAAATAGATTCTCCTACCTGCAACACTCATATTAGCATAACAAGGACCACTTTTACTGCTGGTAGGCTTTTAGGAATTAGTCACTGAACAAACCACCTGTTACCCTCTATTAAGTTCAGCGCTCCTGTATTCTGAATGAGAAAAATCTTATTATAGACACGGAGAACGCTGAAGGAAGAAGGGGTCACGAATCAAAATAATAAAGAAATATATTGCTCCTAAATCTTTGTGCAGCTGGACATGCACCACCACAATTAAACAAACAACATTACCGTTAGCTAAGTAAAGGGTGATGTGGAAAATAGAAGGGAAAGTATGTTGCAAAAGAACAACATAAGCTTCTTACATACATCTTCAGAAGAAGAAAAGAATATTCCTATCTGTCAGTTCAAGGGCACTTCTCAGGAGCTTCTCAGCCGAAAGACTGACAGTCTTGCTCTGCTATTTGAATTTCCTACCTCAAACTGCAGCAAGGAAATGCATCTCTTTTTGAAAGAAAGCATCTTCCTCCAGAGATGATGAATGTGGAGGTAGGAGTTAGTCAGGGGCCTATTCCAAGTGAAAGGAGTGCAGAAAGTGGTGGAAGTCAGTTAATTCATATTAGCTAGCTAAACTTAATGATGGAAAACAGGACACATCCCTCCCTTCCAGCCTTATAGTCATGGAAATAACAAGTGTAGGAAAATGGATTTTGTTTTCTTTTTCATCTTTCCACTGCCCACAGCATTCCCAGCAGCAGAAATCTTTCACTTCTCTCTCCCAGAGACACCCGAAGGGAACACATGCCCCAGATTCATGCCAATGCAAATTGCTAATCTCAATTGTGATGTTGTGTCAGCTCAATCAACAGACCAGCTGATTTGTTGGGTAACAAATTTGGAAAGCTCTTCTCCCTGAAGAGCTTAAAGTCACTATGGTCTTTTTTTCCTCTTTTATATAGCTGTTCCTGTAGCTATGTGCGCTTCTCCTGGGAACAGTGGGAGAAACCAAGCTACTCAAACTGTTCCTAAACTGCATTGACACCTCTGCAGAGATAAGAGGCTCTGATGAGCTCTCTTTTGCTGTGATTCCCAGCTTATTCCTGAAAGCATATGTTGTCAGAGCGACTCACCATCTTTCACAAGAATGACGTAATCTCTCAGTTGGAAAGACTTCTTTAAACAAGACTGCACTCCCATTCACTTTCCAAAAAAATCTTTCAATGACTTTCAGAAACTGAATGTTTCCAGGACTTGCACCAGTACCACAGTGTGTGTTGTTATCCGCCTTTCTGCTAGAACAAAGCATGTCTATCGGCATTCGTTGACGCCATTGTGGAATACTGGTAAATTCAAAAATAAATGGTTTAGCCTTTGGACCTTATTGTAGAAAAAGCCAAACCAAACCAAAATAAAACAAAAACAAACCAAAATAAAACAAAATAAAACCAAACCAAACCAAACCCCCAACTACTAGCAGCTTAGGCTGAAAAGATAGATTTTCAGTGATGCATGACATAGACAAAGATGGGTGAGAACTCAATGTTCTGAGTGTGTTTGGTTTTGAAGGGAAACAGCAATTCCATTGAATTATGCCACTTAGGATGCATCACACCACTCTTGCTGTCCACCCCAATGCTTCCCTCAATCGATTTGCACCATGGTGGTTTAAATTCTGGGCAATCAGGGACCCTGCCCATCGTACCAGCACCACACAGAGCACTAAATGCTGCTGGGCACCAAGCAGCTCAGATGGGTTCAGTTTGGTACTAAACAAGTTCAGTATGTCCAGAATAGACTTCACTGGTCCAGCTAGTGCAATTCCTCTGCCGTAAGGCACATCAGTGATACTTACTGGTAGATGTTAATTTCCTCTGTTCTTAAAGAACCTCAAGTTTTGCAAAGCAGCTCAGTTCATTTTTAACCCATTTCTAGAAATGAGACCTGGTCCTATGACATTACTTCAGTCTTCTTGCTGTTTTAGTCCATTACTTCTTGTCTTGTCTACTATGGTCATGGAGTACCAGTTCTTCTTTGCCCTTTCAGTAACCTTTTCCATCTTTGAAAATTGTTATCACATCCTCCCTCAGGCTCCTCTTTGTAAGCTAAAATGTTTCAAGTGCAGATATTTGATGTAAGTCATGAATCATTCTTAGTTGGCTTGACAAAACTGAAAAAAGCATTTGAAGCAGCAACTCGGAGAATTTTCATTTGAAACAAAGGATCATTTCAGGATTTTCAAAGTAAAGTTTTGGAGTTTTTTTTTGTTAATGTCATGAGTAATTTATGACTTCATATCCCAATATGAGATGAAAACAAATATAGAAACATCTGAATTTTGCATGGAAATTAAGTTCTAGCATCCAATTGTCACTAGCCAGTGATTTGCCTCCCTGTGACTGGAGTTCAGAGGATGATGTACATGTACACACAGGTTGTTAGGCTGAAACTTAAAGATGGAACAAATGACTGAAATGCAAAACATCTGTTCTGTTGATTGATACTCTAACAGGTAGGTTATTATGGACTAAGTGCAAAATCTGTTTTAGACAGTTATTCTCAATGGGTGACTCATGCACACCTGTACCTTCACTATGCATAAATTTGCAGCAAAATCCAAAGGCCTTGTCTTGCAGCTCCCTGGGGTTCAGATTGCTTTTATATTTAGGCCAGGGCCTAGTCCTGGGTCAGCTATTCATTTCAATTACTATAGTCTCAAGTTTAACCTCTGGCTTTTCTGATCCTAATGTTATTTCTTTCATAATTGGAGTCTAACTCTGTATTGCTGCTGACTGACCTGTTCTCACCCTTGTAGATCTAAATTTTGAACCTATGATGACCTCACCTTGCTTTTTTCTTAGCATTTAATACCAACAGCAGGGGGAGAAATATTGCAAGCCTTCTGATGTCTTCCAAGCCAACGTCCACCAGGACACTGAGCTGGCTGGACATTAATTGTTTGCTGACATTGTTGGATCAGTCTGTAGCCCTGCAGCATATAACTCATGTTCACATAGGTGAAGTGCTAGGAATATGTGACTGGAAACAAGATGGGACAGAAACACCTTTTCAGGTGGAAGATGAGAGTTTGGTTTAGGTTACTGTGTGACCTCCAGCTGTTTAACCATTAACTCTACAATTTTTTCTCTTTCACTGCTGGTTCCAGTCCTGCCTGGTCCTTTACAGAGCCATTTATCTATGTTAATCCAGCAGAAAACCATCTCAAAATATTCAGTTAGTTTGCTGAAGTGGCTCAGTAGTGTGTTGCAGAGTACTGGAGCAGTACAAAGAGAGAGCTGAATAGTAGGACAAGGGTCAGCTTTGCTTTTGTGAATCTTTGCCATATGTACGTTAAAGATGAAGTGAAACTCATAACTCCAACACCCTGTGCTATCTTAGGGCTAGCAATATCAAGATGAGAGCTTGTTCAGGTTGCCTGTATGAAGTATGCTCGTGCTAGTGTAAGGATGATCACTTTGAAATATGCTTATTTTCTGTGTTGATATGTGCTTCTTTTGTTCTGAATTATCTCTGCTTCCTAGCTTTTCATTTTTAAATGGTGCTTTCCATTCCTTCATTTCTTACATACTCCTGGACAACATTTACTTCTCAGCTTCATCAGTACTTGTCTGTTACCACACGTGATGATAAATGGCTGCTCTCACAATATTACAAAGAACTCTCTGTAGAGTTCTAAATTAAATAGTGGCAGGTAGCTGAAAATTAGCAGTAATGTGTTTAACAAGGGATGTGCAAAGGAGAATATGACTCAACACTTCACTTATTGCTAAAAAAGATTTTGCTACACACTTCTAGCTTATTTTTAGATGCAACAAATCTATAGAGTAGTTTCGGGATTCATCTGATCAAATGTAGACTTCTACATCAGAGCTAGTCACTATAGACCTCCTTTATAACTAATGCAGAGAAATTACCCTTACCAGAAGGCAGTTGATAATATCCTTGTGTAAACTAGGTAATCTGAACTGCATCCTTAAATTATTTTGCCTGTAAGGGGAACATGTAGCTACTAGTTTAGATACGGTAATATTTTACTGTGGTGGTACAAAGGCAGAGAAAGAAAGTGCAGGATTTTTTTTTAATGAAATAATATCTATCATTAGGCCAGCTAAGTATTGTTGGGAAAATTACACCAGCTTTTGCATACGTGAGACCTTTTTCAGGTATGAAATAAGCTGATTTTAGAGGAAAATAGAAATTGGGAACAATTTCTCAGCATTTACTTACACAGGTAGAAGAGATGCAAAATTAACAGTCTCTGGCCCAGGTCCTTGGTCTGCCATGAGGTTCCAGTCTCATATGTAACAGTGGTGAAGAGGCAAGGCTGTCTTGCAAAACAGAGATTAGAGCCTGCAGACAAGGAACAGGCTTGTCGCCAGCATCAGAGAAGCTAGAGCGGGGAAAGGAAATCTCACAGGATAATGATTAATGCCTTCATCAACATGAATGAAAATGTCAATTTAAATAACGGTTTCATGAAATGATTTGAATATCTATTCCCTATCTTTCCTAGTAGCTACAGAGACCTTTTATTTCAGAAGGTCTTGTTCTGACTCCCTGGATTGTCAAGTCCTGAATATTAGTCAAGATATTGGATAAAACCTAGAAATAACTCTTGGAAAAAGAAGAAGTTTGCTCTCTGCCAGTCGTGTGCCTTGTTCAGCAGGGTCCAAGGCTCTGTGTAGACACTTTCTGTTGATCCTTACGTCTCCTCTCCTCCTTCCTACCTCAGACCAGTGTGGAGATGTGAACTGGTGCCTCGTTTTGGGCTTTGCAGGCAATGCCTCCTCCTTTCTCAGTCTGGAAATATCTGCTCCTGACATCTGGCGCTCTGGAAACAGGAAAGGACAGAAGGAATTAATGAACTGCAGAAAAAATAAGGACAATCTTTGGGACTGTGCTAGATCTAAATGGTGCTGAGTGACAGGGCTCAGCTTGGAAAGCAAATGATCCTACTGAGGGGACTCATGGAGGTGCTTTATAACCTGCCGACATGAAATCACAGGGACCTGAGGCATGTTTTGGGGTGGCTCTTTGGAGAAGCAGCTGGCCACCCACAAGCTGCTCTGGGCAGCTTGGAGAGGTGAAGCCTTTATCTGAAATGCCTCTGCACTCCCCAGCTGCTTGCTGGACAGCAAACTTTCTAACCACCAAAATAAAACTACTTTTTTGAGTCCATAATCCAAGTTACAATATAATTTACAATTTAATAAATATTTGTCAATTGTTAATGAGATAACAGTTGATAAATATGAATTATTTAAGGCCTGACAAATATGATTTGATGGCTACTTGGCCAAATTGTCATAGGAAAAATTACACAGCTATTGAACTAGATCAAGCTGTATGCTTTTGTCCACAGATGCTGGCTAACCAGAGGGCTAACTAAACAATCTGTAGGTGCAAATTTGACCACAAATACTTTTGGTTATGCATGGCTCCATAAGTAAATTTAAGGCCTGCATGTGAAGGCATATACTGTTGTGATTTAGCAAATACATCTTCATCTCTATAATTAAATAACCTCACTTTAGCATTTTTTCACTTTAGTAGATTATATTCTGTTATTTTGTTCTGTTTTATTATTCTGGAAGAAATATATTCTCAGTTATAATACATTTCTTTTATATGAATTAAATACGTTGATATATCTAAATTAAATATACTTAAAGCATTTAAGTGCTACTAAGACAAACAGGCAAATAAAATCTGTGTGGAAAGGTATAATCCCAAATCAAGTTTATTTTGAGCACAGTTCTGTTTAGATTTTTATCACCATTTTTGCATATTGATGTGTTTGATAGGTTTCAAGAGCATGCCATATATTCAGTTGAGGAGCTGAGTATCTTCTACAAGGAATCTTCTACATCTGCTAGCTCTGTGATTCTACCACTTGCTATTGAATAATGTATTAAGCTTTTCCAGGCTCCTTCTGTTTGCCAGATGAGAGAGGCAATGGTTTCTTTATGTTCACTTATTGTCTGCATTTGAGAAATGTCATATTACATCCACAGTGCTGCCATTGTTAGACAACAGAAAAATAATAATAAATAAATCAGAGAGGCAGCCTAGATTTACCTTTCCACATAAAGCAAGGAAAAAGCATCTGGTTTCTGTTTTCTGTGTAAATCTGATGCATGCCTACATGGATACGAAAACACTAGCTATTATGTATGGTCAGCTCCTGCTTTATCTTCCCATAAGAAGTGTTAGTTCCTGCAACAGAGGTGTCAGATGTTCTTAGCAAAGGCAATTGTTGATCTGTGCTCTTGTCCACTATTATGTCTTTGTCATAATTTTCAAGTAAGCTTGCACCACATCCTGTGGTTTGGTCATGTAAGTATTGCAATGGAAATCAATTACAGTTGGAAAACTTCATTGTCTATTAATATTATGTTATTCATTATGATTTAGAGCACTAAGGAATACCCATGGATAACCCGTTACTCCAGTGCTTGCAGCAGAGACTGTAGATGAGACATGAGTAAAGCTGATGGGGATTAGAAGTAAAGGTAAAGTATGGCAGAGTAGTCACTTTGTCACTCAGTGTATCGACTTAAACAACATGGGGATAAAAGGCTACCAGAAGTTAAGTTTTGCAAAGGAAGAGTGTGTCTGGCATGCTTGTGAGTAGGAGAAATGGATGTGATTTTTAGCTAACAGGTTAGGAAATAAGGCTCAGATCAACCAAGTGCTGTAGAGGAGAAAACATCTGGGGCTGGAAATGGTCTAAATAGCCAGGAAGAGTAAGAGTACAGAGACCTAAAGGACATGGAAGGTGGCACTGATCAAGCATGTTAGAGTATACCTGTGATTCATCAGAACATAAACATCTTAATAACACATAATGAGAAATATTTTAGTCCTGTGCCCAAACCCAGAGATATTTCTAAGAGGAAAAATAACCTTTCTCCAGCCAGTTAAGTATGTCTAGGACAGTGTGTAAAGGAATTAATCTTTCGTGTGAACCCGATGAGAAGCTTTATTGGAACCCTAGTGATACAAAAATGATTAGCACCAGTGATGTAGAAAAGCGAAATATACCCATGCACCCATTATGTTCATCCAAATCATGAACATGTTCAAAACTAAAGCAGAATAGAGGAGAACAGTTTTTATGTGCTTTTGAAAGCCTAATTTCATCAGGGACTAGTATCACAAGTTTTATTTCCATTCAGAATCCAGCATAATGAATGAACAATATTTTTCAAATTCTAATCTAAGCAAAGTGGACACTGGTATATGTAATTATTGCACTGCAGTGTATTAGCACCGCTAATCAGTAATGATGGCCCTTCTTCAAGGAGACAGAAAAACCACGATAAACTAGGGTAAAAAGTGCTCTTGGGCCTATAGAAATCTTACAGCTCCAGAAACATTCATCACTTGTAACTCAAGGCTAATAGCTGTGAAATTTCTAAAGGGAATATTTTGCTTCAACATTCAAATGACCTGAGGTTTAACAATGTTTCATTGCAGCCAAATTAAATGTTTTGATATCTGGAGAAATTATATAAAACCTTCCCTTAACTCGTGCTGTGCCCTTTCTGTATATATGTGTTAATCCTGTTAGTTCAATGACAGAGATTGGTGAATCTGTAGATTTGCTCAAAAAAAGAAAAAAAGAAAACCAAAACCAAAGTCAGCAGCAATTCAACTATAGTTCTGCATTTATGATGGTGTTTTGTTTTGTTTTGTTTTGCGTTATTTTCAATGAAAAATACCCCCAAGCTTAAAACAAAAAAAATCTTCAAGGAAACAGTCAGATGTAGGTCACTGTGTAGTCTTGGGAACACGTTTTCTAATTTTGCCAAGTTAAAGGAAAATTATATAGCCATTTGGCTACTGTGTACATTTTGGGAATGATAAAAGTCTTCTGAGTGATTCTACAGTGACTTAAATTCAAAGGGACTCTTTCCAGGAAGATGAAATGAAGCTAGATGATTGCCATTTGCTGCAATAGCTCATCAGACTCAAGGGTACTGTTACCAGAGGGATAACAAAGGGCAGTTATTAATGATGAGGATTTTTGGGAAATTTACACATCCAAGACCCACTTGACATAGGTTTATATTTACCATTGCCTGTCTTTTCTATGCTTCATCAAATTAGCAGAAATACCAAGAGATTAAATATGATACTGAAATGAAACAGGTCACAGCACCTTAAATGTTCTGTTGAAGCCTCCAGCAGTCCAAGGACAAGAGGCAAAATGAAAACCAGTTATTGTGTCTCATACAAGCGTCACAAGTCAGTTGTTGCTTGTTTGTTTGTGGTTTTAAGCTGATCTTGATGATAAACTCCACTTCTTTTCTATCAGCTACCATCCACTCCCGAAGTTTTCTCAGAGAAATCTGTAAGACTGAAGAGAGATTATGATGCAAGCCTCTCTGTACAAACACAACAAAATCTGACCATAAGGAAGATGTCTATTGTCACACTTCTGCCTTTTGTACCCAAGCAGCAAGTACCAGGCCACTAAACCTTTTTGACCAAAATTTGGGATCTTTCTTGGAGGCACCAAAGTAGGATTTAAATTTAGACAGTTGGGAGGACAAGGGGTTTTTTTTGTGTGGTGTTTTTCATAACTATTGCATTCACTTTTTTCATTGCCCATGACTTTATAGTATCAAATACTGCATTTCATGTTTCTTAATGAGGGCTTTGCATTAAGGCTGAAGTGCTTTGAACTCTGTGTGCTTCCTTTCAGCACAGCATGGATCCTTGTCGGCTAGTCTACCGATCACTAGGAAGACCGAGGCGAAAGAACATTAGGGCAAATTAGGGCATTCTGATGGAAACTAAGTTTTGTGTTCTACCACCAGTGAAGTCTATATTTTATTTGCTGAATACATCAAGCTGTGCTGCTAAAGTAATGTAATTGTGGATCTGTATGCAGTTCCTTTTTCTACAAACTCCATATCATTTAGAGAAGCTGTATGGAGTAATATAGTCCAGGAAACCAAGGACTCTAATCAGCATGCATGATAGCGAGGAGAAGAGGGGAAAGTATAAGCCATTTGCCCAAGCTTAGAGCAAAGTTATAGCAAACTTCTTCCTAGAGGCCAGGGATATTTTGCTGTAGACTTTGCCTAGTAGCATGTGGTCTTTTATAAGTGCTCCAGTAGCTTCAGACCTTTATGCAGATCAGGTTTCTTGAAAGAGCAATCATTGTGCAATAAAAGGTGTGACAGAAATCAAAGCAAAGCAGCAATAGTAAAGACAGCAATGTGAAAACACAACAAGAAGAAAGCATGGGTACAAATGAACCATGCTTGAACATTACAGAGGAGTTTTTCTTGAAATAATTCCATTCTCATTCATGTGAGATGCTGTCCTGAGAGGTTTTTCCACTGCCCTGGCTTCTTCACAGCATTATGCCAAATAGTGACCATGTCAACCTGTTTCAGTTACCTTGCAGTTTCCCAAGAAACTGAACTGAGAACACTCTCATGGTCTAGACATTTAATTATCCTAATTAACTTAACATCATGGTTTAATTAACCCCAGTCGGCAACCAAGAATCACACTGCCACTCACTCACCCTCCCACCCCACAGTGGTATGGGAGAAAGGCTTGAAAAAAACCTCATGGGTTGAGATAAAGACAGTTTAAGAGGATAGCAGATGTAGAGATAACAACAACAACAATAACAACAAAAGAGAATACACAAAACAAGTGGTATACTATACAATTGCCCACCACCTGCTAACCGATGCCCAGCCTGTCCTTCAGGAGTGATCACTGTCCCGTGGCCAGCTCCCCAAATTGATATACTGGGCATGATGTCTTATAATATGGAATATTCCTCTGGCCAGTCTGGATCAGCTATCCTGGGTGTGTTGCCTCCCAACTTCTTGTGCACCCCCAGCTTACTCACTGGTGAAGTGGTATGAAAGGCAGAAATGGCTTTGACTTTCTGGAAGCCCTGCTCAGCAGTTACTAAAACATCCCTGTGTTATCAAGACCATTTTCAGGATGAATCCAAAACATAGCCCCATACTGGCTACTATGAAGAAAGAATTATCTCTATCCCACAGGAAACCGGCCCAGCTAATTAAGTGGTTCTTTTACACCTAGGGCACAGGTAAGGGGACAACATGTTTTAATCTATTTTTAACCAGCAAATTTTGTTCATTTAAGAACTCCACAGTAATACACCACTGACACAATACTTTTCACTTCCACTAGCCAGTCCTTATGACTCCCATGCACCACAGAAAAGGAGTTCAGATATCTATCTCAGCTGTAAAAAAACAGTAAAACATCAACAGTTCTAATAAAACAGACAGGAACACTTTATTTTTCTGTAATCTACAGAAACATATGCCTCTGCAGGATGAAAATTCAAATGGGATAATGAATAACATCTTTCTATGGACAATGTGACTAGTATTTTTAACTTCTTTTAGGGTGGTCATCTACAGCTCTCTAATGTTAAGCCACATCCAGAGAATCTTACCCAGCATTTTCCAAGTGTGCCCCTGAGCAAGGATGGAAGGATTTTACTATTTGGCTCCCTAATGCGGAACTTTGTCCACAGAATAAGCTGAAAAATAATAAAAGAAGCTTTTATTGTCACTAACGGAAAAAAATGATAAAACAGACCAACTGCTGTTACCCTCATAAAACAAGAACGAGAGAATATGGTTTCTTTTTACTGTATTGGCAATAGTTTCAGTTTCTGAGAACTTTTGATGTCCATAAAACTGGGCTAGAGGGAATTCTAGGTCAGGTTTGAGTATTTAATTAAGCAGACAGGGCATACAAACCCAATATACATCTCAGGCTTACCGTGTGATAGAGTTATACTCCAGGTTTTCTTTTGCATCCAGATGCACTTTAGCAAGAATCATTTTCTTTCACTTTCTCCTTGACTCCTGATGGGTGTTACATTCTTTCACTGTCTCAGTGTCTCAGCAGATCCGCCTTTTCTTGAAACACTTTGACTAAATTTTACCAAACTTAGTGGTCTGTCAGAAAGTTTGAGTAGAAATGAAGCTGGCTTCAAATTCACATTTGCATTAGTTTTTACTCAGTTTAAATTAACTTCTCTTTTAACTGGGACTGCCAGTAGAGCTTTACAGAAGGTATCACTATCATTTACCATCAGTAGTGATCAGATGTATTATCTAGGGAAAAGGGCAAACCACAATTCATTATGCTCTGAGATAAAGAACTGGAAGATATGGAAGAGAGGAATTTAAGACCAAACCAAAACAGATGTTGGAAACATAAGCACAAAGTAAGAGGAGCGTTAAGCCCAAAAATGTGCTGACTAATGCATCTGAGGAAAGATAAAAACCCAAACCAAACCAAAAACCAAAATATTAAACACACATAGAAAGAGAAACCTAGTAAAGGTCCTGAAATAGCTGTGACCTAATCTTGGCTCTATTTTAAGGATTCTGGTTTCAGGAGACAGCATGTCAAATTCTTGCAATGTATGCTAAGGTGAACAGGGTGAATTAAATGGAACACCTAATTTTCTACCATTGCATCAGCAGTGTGTTGCAAATGAATGCAGGATGGATGCAAATCAGAATTTGAAACAGTTCCTTTTTATTGTATTTAAGTATAAATCACTGTTAAAGGTGTAAAACCATAGGTGCAAAACCAAAGCAGTAACTTCGCTTCTGCCTGCAGAAGACACAGGGACATTTAAATACCAGGGACATTTGTTTTACACTATCTGCTTGTTTATCTGCCTGTTTTTAAAAGAAGACAGAGAAACAAAAGAAAGTGACTGTCCAAAGTATTCTGAAGATGCTGCTTTATCAGCTTCATGCACAGACTGTCCTGCTCAGATGTGAAAGAGTGCCACATGGGAGTGACAGGTGCTCAGAAAATAAGCTTTTTGTGGGAACATAATGGGCTTAAAGAGATCAATCTGTTTAGCTTATCAAAAAGAAGACTGAGAGGTGATTTGATTAAGTACCCCCATGGGGAAAAAATACCAAAGGGCTCTTTTGTGTAGCAGAGAAAAGACTTAGCAAGAATTGGTGTTGTGAGTGAAAGGCAGACAAATTCACATTGGAAATCAGATACTGGTTTTTGAAAGCAGGAGTATCTGAGCACTAACTGGAGCTTGGAGGTGCAGGCTCCATTTCTTATTCTTCAAGTAAAAAGGCAGGTTTCATGCAACATATGCTACAGCTGGTGGGCAGAATACAAGGGAAATGGGGTGCAACATAACAGCCATGGTACACAGGAAATTAATTCAGGCTTCAAAGGTGGTGCATACACGTGAGCCCAAGAAGATGGGGACTATGTTCTCGCCTTTGGAGTGTATCATAGTCACCCCCAAACCAGGACTGGACCATAGTCAGGGCCTGACAGCCTCAGGAAGACACAGTCTGACTCTTTAGCCTGCGCGTGGCGAGAGGAGTCTCAATTGCTTTTCCCAGTGTGTTGTTGGCACTTGAGCCACCAAATTTTAAACATGGAAGTGTGGTTGTATTTACTGGAGCAATAACTCTGGATTCCTCCACTGTCCCAGTCAGACTCATTCAAATACCTACGTGGGTCATGAAAACTCTCTGTAAGATCCCTGGGAGGTTACCCATTTGTTGAAAGTTCTGCAAAAGTCACTTTAGCTGTGCAGAGCATTCCTTGTAACACTGGAGTGTGATAGTCACACATTACACATTGCCCTCCACAGTAGTGCGCAGTACTTAATGAGAAGGAAAAAACTCTTCCCAGACCTGCATTAGGTTTTATATAAGAGGGCTTTTTTTTTTTTTTTTAATAATTTAAAGGGAGAGAAGGTATTATAATTGGCACAATTATATGTGATATTGTTACTGTTTGCTGGGACTGAAATAATAACAGACTGTCAGGCACTGGGTGTATGTGGGCTTCATGTTCTTTCCTATTCAGTTAATCAATAAAAATAACTATGAGAACAATTCCCATGTCAAAGAGAGATTGCATTGCCTTTTCCCATTGAAATACATCAAGTGCAGGGAGTTGGCAGTAGAAAGCAATAACTCTAAGACACGGAAAGATGGAAATTGATATGTTCAGCCTTGGGTAAACTGACAAGAAAAAAGGAGGAAATTAGAAGAATGAATCAAAACTGACTCAGCTACCTTAGCCGTTTTTCAAATGAGGCATGTCTCATCCTGTGCTGAAAAGGAAGTTGACCAAGCATCTTCTGCTACCAATCCCAGAATAATAGAATCATAGAATAGAATCATAGAATAGTTTGGGTTGGAAAGGACTTTCGAAGATCATCTAGTCCAACCCCCCTGCAATGAGCAGGGACATCTGGAACTAGATCAGGTTGCTCAGAGCCACATCCAGCCTGGCCTTGTATGTTTACGGGGATGGGGCAACTACCACCTCTCTAGGCAACCTGTGATGGTGTTTTACAACCCTTATTGTAAAAATTTCTTCTCTCCTCATGTCTAGCTTGAATCTCCCCTCCTTTATTTTAAAACCATTACCCCTTTTCCTGATATAACAGGCCCTGACAAAATGTCTGCCCCCATCTTTCTATAACTAACTATAACTATAACTGTAGTTCCATTTTAAGTACTGAAAGGCTGCAATAAGGTCTCCCTGGAGCCTTCTCATCTAGGCTGAACAACCCCAACTGTCTCAACCTGCCCTCATAGGAGTGATGTTCCAAATCCCATTATATCTACCGATACATGTGTGGCGCTTGTTACCCCAAGATATGTACGCTCTTAGGGACATTGTGGCTAAATTGAATCATATTTCTCACGTTAATCAGACTCACAATGACCAGACTGGTGTTTCTTTTGTCTGGATGTCAGTCATGGTAAAAATTTGTGCGAAAAGACAAGGGATCAGGCTAGGAAGCTGCATCTTTGTAAATGGGGTGGGATGGGATGGGATGCGATGCGATGGGATGGGATGCGATGGGATGGGATGGGTAAGATGTGTCTGTGTGATGGATCAAACACACACATCAGGTGGGTATTAGGACAATGGGCCACACTAATGCTGATGGTAATGCAGAACAGTTGCAATAGAGTGGTGGTTGGGAATATAGCTGAACGGAACAGCATGTGGAAAAGTACAAAAAGACAAAGATGAGAGAACAGTTTGGGGGTAATTGAGTTGCCAGTAGGAAAGATAAGCAACGGACTTCCGCTTGTCATTTTATGAGTGTGACAGACATAATGAGAAAGCAAGTGGAAAGCAAGTCACTAGTGGAGTTCCACAGAGATCCATCTTAGGACCAGTACTCTTTAACGTCTTCGACACAGGATTTGATGAAATATTAAGTAAGTTCACCAATGACACAAAATTAGGAGGAGCTGTTGACACTTTCAAGGGCAGAGAGGCCATGCAGGGGCCTCTAGAAAAATTGGAGAACTGGGCAATCACCAACCACATGAAGTTCAACAAGAGCAAGTGCCAGATTTTGCACCTGGGACACGGCATCCCTGACTGTACCTACAGACTGGGAGACAAGATGCTGGAAAGCAGCTTTGCAGAGAGGGATCTGGGGGTTCTGGTCGACAGCAAGTTGAACATGAGCCAGCAGTGTGCCCTGGCAGCCAAGAGGGCCACCCCTGTCCTGGGTGCATCAAGCACAGCATTGCCAGCCGGGTGAGGGAGGTGATTGTCCCTCTCTGCTCTGCACTGGTGCGGCCTCACCTGGAGCACTGTGTGCAGTTCTGGGTGCCACAGGATAAAAAAAATATAAAGCTACTGGAGAGTGTCCAAAAGAAGGTTACAAAGTTGGTGAAAGGTTTGGAGGTTAAGTTGTATGAGGAGCAGCTGAAGTCACTTTGTTTGTTCAGCCTGGAGAAGAGGAGACTGAAAGGAGACCACATGGCAGTTACAGGTTCCTTACAAGGGGAGGATGAGGGGCAGGCGCTGATCTCTTCTCTCTGGTGACCAGTGACAGAACTCGAGGGAATGTCAGGAAGATGTGCCAGGGGAGGTTTAGGTTGGACATTAGAAAAGGTTCTTCCCCCAGAGGGTGGTGGACACTGGAACAGGCTCCCCAGGGAGGTGTCACGGCCCCAAGCCTGACAGTGTTCAAGCAGAGACTGGACAATGCCCTCAGACACATGGTGTGAACTGTGGGGTTGTCACATGCAGGGACAGGAGCTGGACTTGGTGATCCTTGTGGGTCCCTTCCAACTCTGGACATTCCGTGACTCTACGATATAATCCTTTTTGTTGCACTAGTGTCTCTGGGGATCTCTCTGTGTTGTGATGGATAGGATCCAAGTTCAGAAGAAGGGCAAGTTTTAGGCGCAATAAACCAAGAAGCATATCGTATCTCAGAAAGTAACTGGAAGTTTTCCTCCAACAGAGAATCCATCTGTAAGAAGCTGACTACAAAAAGCAAACACACAGAAGTCTAATCTACTTTATTTGAAGCAGATTCATTATGTAAGGGCTAGATGAAAAAGAAAGAAGTAGTTTTATACTAGTCTATTACTTTCACCAGGACAGACGTGCTCTACAAGTGGATCCCATGCAGAAAGTTATCAGAGTCCTAATCATTTGACATTCATCACTCTTCTCCATGGATGTCTACAACAGGTGCATTAAAGTCTGAGACAGACACTTAGAGTTTGTGCCTTCTCAGCAGACAGACATAAACACAGGACACAAGCCATCTCCTCCTAATAGATAGCTGGAAAATATCCACTGAACCATAAGCCAAAAGTGCGTATTTCTTCTATAAAGGGAGCTGACAGTGATACAGGCTCATCCATATGCTGCTATGTTGTTGTCTGACAACTGCTCAAACAATTTATTAATCACCCTTGAATTATCAGTACCAGAATTAAGCAGAAAAAGTCTTTGGAGCATTTAGGTGCTCAGCTACCGGTTTTCATTCTAACTTGTAACTGAAGACCAAAATGTCCGAAGTTGCCTGTGAAAGAGCATGAAGACTCCTCATAGAGTCCTAAGGGTATGTATACCTAAGGGTATGTATACCGAATGGCCTGCTGAAAGGTTGAGGGGGTAGGTTACCAATATATTATTCTGATGATGCCCATGTTCTGATGGGAAATTATCACGACAGAAATCTTCACCTTTTGATGTTTTGCTGTGTTTTGCAGCATTGTCCTCATTCTGTGGGTAAACGAAAAAGCTTTTCTAGCCTGGTGATACACCTGAATTGATTCTTTTACACCAAAAACTATATCCTTCCCTCTCTGGAGTACTGAAAGACAGAAGGACTAGCAGGAGCTATAGATATATCATCTGTGAGGCAAACTAATAATTTGATAAGGATGGGCTGGTTAATCTTTGGTCTGCTTCAGTCTATCCTCTCTTGAGAAGTGTTTTTGAGGCCCTACCATCTCCATATCAATGTGGTTGGACTACATTGTCTTCTAGATCCCAGACAGTTATGAATGTGTACAAAACTTTGAGATGAAGCTGGGCCACGTAACAGAAAGCCAGTGACATTCCCGCAGTAGGATTAAACCTTCCACAGGGCTCCCCACCTCAGAGCCCTTGAGTGTAGCCATCGTTTTCAACTCCTTGGATGTACCTGGATCACGTCTCACTGAGCAGTCAGTGTGGTACAGAAAGTTTTCTGGAAGAAAGAGGACACAGTCTGTATGCAGTGAACAATCCAGTACTTGACATGACTAAAGCTTAGGCTTGGGGGCCTGTACCGTACCACTTGTCCCTAAGTGCCCTTGAAGCACAAGAACATGAAACTAAGTTGTTTATCAAGAAGGCAAACAGGAGCTTTGTGTTTAGCAAGCAACTGCAGGGTGAAACTAAGTTGTTTATCAAGAAGGCAAGAGCTTTGTACTCAGCAAGCAACTGCAGGGCTAAGAGGAGCCTGAGCACATGACTTTTGCCATAGCGCGTGGACATCGCGTGTGCAGCTAGTTTGAGCCAATTGTATTAGGGGGTGCGATACGTGATCACTGACTGTATCCAATCATAAGCAGTAGTCCGCTGCATGATTAGAAGATAATTCTATATATACTCTGCTGTAAGAGACAATAAATGAAAATGATCATCAATCCATATTGGTCTCTGTGTTGTTACTCCGGCCAACTACTCCCGCGACCAAAGAGGCTCCGACGATCCTCCAGGCAAACTGCAACAGTGCAGGATGGGGGAAACTGGCAACTAGGATAGAAAAAAATGAGTCACATGAAGCTACCTGACAAAGCTGTCTCTGCTGTTAATGATACACTCTGGCAGCAGCTGAGCTTCTTGAGGTGTTTGTAACAGTTAACACAGAGGGACATCACTCCATAATTCTGCAGGCCCTCACGGAACATGTGGGAGCCTATGGGTCACTGTGACTGGCTGCACTGAGAGAACATCAAGACGGCTGATCTGCTTGGGGGGTTGATGTCCTGTCTGCAACTGGACATGGTACAACACACATTCTGCTGACTGGTGCATGCCTCCTACCAGTCTGGGTCACTCCTAGGCTACCCATCTACTTCAGTGTTGTATCAAGCTCTGGTTAGGGGGCAGCTGAATGGATCACCACCAGTCTTCAGGCTGACTTCCCAAACACCGCTTGACCCACTGAAGCCTGCTATGGTCTCTACAGCTTGAGACTACAGAAAAGTCTTTACAGTCAATGTAGAGAAGACAGTCCTAGAGGCTTTCAGAGCCCAGCAAGTCTGAGCCCTCATGGAGAAGCAGGGACATATCTGAGCCTACAAAGAAAAAAGGCAAAGAGCACCACCTACCTGCCTCACACATCTAAGTTCATATTTCCACTCTGTCCCTCCTAAACTTTGCAACTGACAGTCTAAGTAGAAGCTAAGTATAGGAATACTACGGTCTGATGCCAGCATACCTACTGGGAGACCTTCACTAGTCCAGACATGGTGTCTATTTCAAGAAAGCAGTAGCTGGGCTCATGGTGATCCCTACATTTGGATGGACTGCTTCACTGTTCAAGGGCATCCCATATGCTGTCTACAGTACTTCCCTGGTGTGGATTCTTCCTTGGGGTCTTCCTTGGCAGAAGGACCAGCTTGCTGGTTCAGATGGGGAAGATTAGAAGGAAAATGGATGTGTTTTTTTCCCCCAGGAACCCCACTGTCAAGTCTCATAGTGGAGCCTGAACCCATAGGCTATATGTGTGATTATGGCACCAGCAGTCAGATATAAAGTTGAGACCATTAACATGAATAAGTTATTCATCTGCACGTCAGCACAGCTACACTCACAGAGCCTCAGCAAAGCATCGCATACTGCTGCAAGTAACTCAGACTGAATTTTTCTTCAAATCACAATCTGACAGCAGAGATTAGAGTTCAATAATTCCTGGCTTTATTTCCCCATGATTAAAGTATATTACAGGTTATACCAGTGTGCTGAAAGGCTA